>CM024706.1:11341520-11728805 GCA_014182895.1 Angophora floribunda | reverse complement strand
CCTTTTCTTCATTTATCTTCTTCCACCTATTATATTCAATGCCGGGTGAGTTGAGACAAATTTTCGCACCATCTTTGATTGTTAACTAAGCCATATTTGATTATGTGAGAGGTTGGAGTTTGCTGTATCTTCTTTTGCTAGATTATTGGATGGAGTTTAGTTCGTCCCCAATATATTGTTCTTTATTTTCTCCCCAGGTTCCAAGTGAAGAAGAAGCAATTTTTTCGCAACTTTATGACGATCATGCTCTTTGGTGCAATTGGTACTCTAATATCCTTCGGTATCATATCGCTAGGTATGTGTCTGCAATCTGTTCTCATCTCAAGGAAAAATAATCATTTCAATCAGATTGTTCATCTGCACCTTCATCGATTCTCATAAATAGTTCTGACTGACTCTTACAGTTTCATGGCCTCTTATTCAATTTAGGTGCTGTACACATCTTTCAGAAAATGAAAATTGGTCCGCTTGAAATGAGAGATTATCTGGGTATATACATCTCATTTAAGTTATTTTTTTCCTTTGACTGGGAACTCAACATGAGTGTCTTATTGTGTATTTGAACTAACACTCCCTTGGTGAATGCAGCGATTGGAGCAATACTTTCCGCAACAGATTCTGTCTGCACCTTGCAGGTATTAAGGTGGTACGAAGCTGCAGTCCAATTTCCCCACCAACTCGTCAGAACAATGAAAGGAGAAAACATAACCGATGTTCGATTACTTGCTGCAGGTGCTTAATCAGGATGAGACGCCTCTATTGTACAGTCTTGTCTTTGGCGAAGGCGTCGTGAATGATGCCGCATCAGTCGTTCTGTTCAATGCAATTAAGAGCTTTGACCTTACTCACGTCAACTCGAGGATCGCTCTGGAGTTCATGGGCAACTTCTTATACTTGTTTATCTTGAGCACAATGCTCGGAGTTTTGGTGAGAGTCCCTCCTTCTAATTTCCAGCTTAAGACACTGTTCTTGATCTGTTTTGACATGTTTAGTTTGCATTCCTGCAGGCGGGGCTGCTCAGTGCTTACACTGTCAAGAAACTCTACTTTGGCAGGTCGACAAATTGATCTGTAGCACCAATGTCTGGTTTAATTGTATAAAATGAAACCAGTTAGCATAATCTGTTCAGTGCTCACATTTTATTTTGGGTACTTTTTTTTTGTGCTCTTATAGTTTCTCATGTTACAATTGCAGGCACTCTACAGATCGTGAGGTTGCACTGATGATACTCATGGCATACCTTTCATATATGTTGGCTGAAGTAAGATAATCTTTAGTAGGCATATGCTCGTAGAACTATTCTTCACCAATAATTCTTTCTTCCCTTCCTTTCGGACTGTTAACAGTGGATTGTTTTGGCAGTTTTTTTACTTAAGCGCCATCCTCACTGTGTTCTTCTGTGGAATTGTCATGTCGCACTATACATGGCATAACGTGACTGAGAGTTCAAGAGTGACCACAAAGTATATCAAATTTACTCACTTTAAACCTTTTCGTTGGACATGATTTCTGTTATTCTTAATATTCACATATACTTGCGAATGATTGCAGGCATGCTTTTGCCACTCTGTCATTTGTTGCCGAGATCTTCATCTTCCTTTATGTTGGAATGGATGCGCTAGATATTGAGAAGTGGGGAGTGGTCAGCAATAGGTAATGATAAGGCCATGTTACATTCTACACTCGCCATGCGATGTTGAATAGGGGGGATCACATTTCCATTTCCTAATGTTTCTTTCTTCTTCTTTGTTGATTCACAGTCCTGGAAAATCGATCAAGGTCAGCTCGATATTGTTGGGACTTGTTCTGATTGGAAGAGCCGCCTTCGTTTTCCCCTATCATTCTTATCCAACTTGACTAGGAAGTCTAAGTACGAAAAGATCGATTTAAAGCAGCAGGTTGGAGATCAGAACCTTCTTGCGGGCTTTTCCTGCACATTAGGTAGTCAGCATGATGGAGTTGCCTAATTTAACTCTGATATGTTCAGGTCACAATTTGGTGGGCAGGGCTCATGCGTGGTGCAGTCTCCATGGCACTCGCTTATAACCAGGTAAAATGATGGGATAATGTGCTTCTTTGGAAGACTTTTCACACTCGATGCCGTATTCCTAGCAAGAAGATGAATGTGGTTGCCCGATATGCCAATTAGAAGAGGTCTTGTTATGTTTCCTATCTTAATCTGATACATATGCTGGCTCTGAAGTTTATTTTCTGTAAGTGCAGTTCACTCGGTCCGATGCGAAATTGCGGGGCAATGCCTTTATGATCACGAGTACCATCACAGTAGTTCTGTTCAGCACTGTGGTAAGAAAATGCATCAAATGCCGAATTTAATTGGTGGCATAACATGTAGCTTGTGCCTCAAGATTTCTTTCATTGATACAGGTGTTTGGACTGTTGACAAAGCCTCTAGTGAGAATCTTGCTTCCCTCAACCAAATACTTTGGCAGCACGACATCTTCCGAGCCATCGAGTCCTAAGTCCTTAACTCAGCCACTGCTCAGCAATGGACACGACTTGGAGTCTCACCAGAATGGCAAAAGCATACTCCGACCGAGCAGTCTGCGCAAGCTCCTGAGTACGCCTACTCACACGGTGCACCATTACTGGCGAAAATTCGACGATGCCTTCATGAGGCCCATGTTTGGCGGGCGAGGTTTTGCCCCTTTCATTCCATGCTCACCTACTGATCAAGACGATCATCAGTAGCTCTAATGATAGGCAAAGACGAGATCAAGAACTAATGATTTTGTTAGGTGGTTTGTAAATAGGACACAGTGATACACAGGTTTTTTGAGTGTGAAGTTTTGACGACTTTGACAAGATTGATAGCGTATACGGAGAGAAGTGGCATTTTATTTGACGCAGCTGCTTTGCTTTTTTGTGAGAGAGAGATCTGATTTCTTCCCCTTGTTTTTCTTTCTTCTTGTTTCTTTCTTTGTCTTGGGCATGTATTAAGAGAGTGATGGCTTTTGTAATTTCCTCCTCACTGAATGATATCTGTATGTCTGAAATTCATTGCTTCACCAACAGTGAGCTTTTGAAGCTGTCATGTTTTCGTGCATTAACATCCGCCAGCCCGGCTTCGCGTCTAGGCATCATTGTAATGTGCGCTGCGCCATTGAATCAAGCTCCATCATTGCGGGGGCATATTGCAACTGTCCAGCAGTGGAGTACTTCCCTCTACTTCCCATATCCTGTCATCTTTCTCTCTCATTAGTTGTCCAGAGAAAAGTCCCTACGGAATCAGTGTCGTCATCTTACATCCCTCCTAACGCTAAAAATTAGGAGTTGCCGAAAAATCAAATGCTTCCCCATAGGAGGTTTGCCTTCCATTTTGCTGGAGCTTAGGATTTCAGGGTGCGAGAATTTGAAGCAGCTAGTGAGAGAATGGGGCTTACACTTGCTTACATCACTCGAGCATCTGGAAATTGATGGCAGCATGCGAGTGACGGAGAGAAGGCGTGGTTTCCTTCAGGGGACGAGAATGCATGGAGTCTTCTGTTTCCTTCGTTTCTTTAGATGACAAAAGAGAGGAAGTGGAAAGATTATCAAGTGGTCTTCAGAACCATCTCTCCTCTCTCAATCAGTTATGGCCTCCCTCCGTCCCTCCCTTCAAGTATTGCAGATAAATTAGCAGCAAGATTCTGGAAGACTGATGTTTAAAGCTCACTGGCGACTATTGACCCCTCATCCAAGAAATCCCTTTCATCCTCTTTGGGTATGTTCAGACAGAGTGAATTGAAACCGATCACACCCGACCGGCTGTTCACTGCCTTTTCTAGGATACGGGTAAGTTTGGTTTTGAAGGTACAAATTTCCAGTCTGTATTCTGACGGAGATGTTTATATGCTCTGGAGTTTGTGGGCAACTTCTTATACTTACCTATCTTGTGCACGATGCTTGGATTTTTGGTGAGACTCCCTCCTTCTCCCTCCTGTCTTAAGACGCAGCTCTTGATCTGTTTTCATCATGTTTGGTTTTCATTCCTGCGGGTGGAGTTGCTCGATGCTTACATTACTAAGAAACTCTACTTTGGCTGGTTGACAAATCGATCCCTAGCACCGATGTTGGGCTTAATGGTGTATCAAATGAAACTACCAATTAACAGTATCTGTTCCGTGCTCACATTTTATTTTTGGGCCCTTTCTTTGTCGTGCTCTTGTAGTTTCCAATGTTGCAATTACGAGCACTCTACAGATCGTGAGGTTGCAGCGACAATACTCATGGCAGACCTGTCACATATGTTGGCTGAAGTAAGATAATCTTTAGTACATGTATGCTCGTTGAAATATTCTTCACTGACAATGCTTTCTTCACTTCTTTTGCACTTGTCGTGTTAAGAGTGGATTGTTTTGGCAGTTTTGTCACTTAAGCGCCACTCTCACGATGTTCTTCCGTGGAATTGTCATGTCACTCTATACATTGCCAAAACGTGACAGAGAGTTCAAGAGTGACCACTAAGCATGTCAAATTTACCCAATTTCGATCATTTCCTTGGGCATAATTTCTGCTGTTCTCATGTCAGCTGATGTTCACATCTTTTTGCAAACGATTGCAGGCACGTTTTTGCCACTTTGTCATCCGTTGCCGAGATAGCCATCTTCCTTGAAGTTGGAAAGGATGCCTTAGATATTGAGAAGTGGGGAGTTGTCTGCTATAGGTAATCATGAGTCTCTGTAACATTCTACATTTGCGAGGCGAGGTTGAATAATGGGAATTGAATTTTCATAATCCTAACATTTCGTTTTTCTTCCTTTCCTCCTTCTCAGTCCTGGAAAATCAATCAAGGTCAGCTCAATATTGTTGGGAGTCATTCTGATTGGAAGAGCCGCCTTTGTTTTTCCCCTTCCGTTCTTATCCAATTTGGCCAGGAAGTTCAAGTACGAAAAGATCAACTTAAAACAGTAGGTTAGAGATCGGAACTTTCTTGCGGATTTCCTACATATGAGGTCGTCGGCATGATGGAGGGAGTTTCCTAATTCAACTCTGATGTGTCCAGGTCACAATTTGCTGGCAAGGGCTTATGCGTGGGCCGTCTCCATGACACTCGCTCAAAACCAGGTAAAAAATGATCAGATAACGTGCTTTTCTGGAGACTTTCCACGCATGATACAGTGAGATTCTTTCTATTTCTAGTAAAGCAATGAATGCGCTTACTCTGAAAGTTCATTTTCTGCATGTGCAGTTTACAAGGTCAGATGCGAAATTGCGGGGCAGCGTGTTCATGATCACGATTACCATCACGGTCCTTCTGTTCAGCACTGTGGTAAGGCGGCATTTCCTGTGCCGAGTCTAATTGGTGGCATAACATGTAGCTTGTTCCTCAAGATATCGTTCGTCGATACATCTTCCGAGCCATCTTGTCCCAAATCCTCGATCAGCCACTGCTCAGCAATGGGCACGGCTCAGAGTCTCATCAGAACAGCAAAAGCATACCCCTGACCGAGCAAGTTTGCGCAAGCTCCTGAGCACGCCTTCTCCTGCGGTGCCCCATTACTGGCGAAAATTTGACGATGCCTTCATGAGGCCCGTGTTCAGCGGGTAAGGTTTCATGCCTTTCATTCCATGCTCGCCCACCGATCAAGACAATCATCGGTGGCTCTAACGGAGACTAGTGATTTTGTTTGGCGGAAGCGTGAAGTTTCCACCACTTGGACGAGATCGATGGCGAAAATGGATAGTAGCAGCATTTTATTCGAAGCAGCTACTCTGCATTTCTGTGACAGCGACCATGTACTGAAATGCATGTACCCTAGCTCCCTCACTAATCCGACCATACCATATATGGAATCCTCCATATAAAATCCAAGAAACTATATTCCATATCCCGTAGCCTACTTTCTATGAATGCTTGTCCATATACCTTGCCCCTTGTTCATCCCTACATCAATTGTAACATACGCATATACACTTGTACATATTCAAACCACAAACTACCGTTGCTATAAAAAATCATGCTACTACGTGATCAAATTTTCAACAAGCTCAGGCACTGCACCGTTTAATTAAGTTTCCGTAGTTGAAGTGGTATATTGTGATTCTAGTTAGCAGTTAGGGAGCGAAGGAGGGAAAATTCTATCAAGATTTTTCAATGGATTCTCATCGCACAAGGCACATTTTTCCTTGGTGACCTTTCCGGACAAAACTGCAAGCCATTGACATTTACGAGGGCTTAGCTAATAAATGAAGATTGGGCTATTGATCTTAACTCTTTCTCTGCCAAATTCACATTTGGACTTATCTTAGTTAAGAAGGCACTATATTGTTTTTTGCTTTTGGGTGGGGATCCCAGCAATTGGGATAAGACAGTTTTTTTTTTTTTAATCGTGTTAACCGAGAAAACTAAACTTATTTCTTCCATTTACCTTATGATTTTACAATATAAATGACACCATTACTTCCAACAAGCTATTATAATATCATTAATCCTATTGACACTTGCTGAAAGAAGGTTGTTAATTTTTATTTATGGTCTCATATTTCAAATTAGAAAAGGTATATATAACATTAGAACTTTTAATTTATGACAGCTTACGGATACACAAGTAATTGCATATTTTTTACTCAAATAGTTTGAGCAAAACTATATTTCAGAGTTTTTTTTTGGTTGAACTATATTCAAAATTAAAAAATTAAATTTGGATCTAACAAA
Source organism: Angophora floribunda (assembly GCA_014182895.1). Taxonomy (NCBI): domain Eukaryota; kingdom Viridiplantae; phylum Streptophyta; class Magnoliopsida; order Myrtales; family Myrtaceae; genus Angophora; species Angophora floribunda. The sequence continues at coordinate 11,722,150 of CM024706.1, read as the reverse complement.
TCTGGACTTTGTGGGATTTTTGCCAAAATAAATTTACAGGTTCCTATAGTTAAAGATCGCTTAATTGTGCTATCCTCTAAGCTTTTTACTTATTTTTTAATTGCAAAATGGGAGTTGAAACTCAAAACTCTAACTACACTTTCTTCACTTTCAAACTCACATCACATTACTTCAAAGGAAACTTCAAGCATTTCATAAAGTTTTAATGTAATTGCTATGAGATCGAATCTATGATCAATATTAATCATTCTTCATCGAGAAATAAAATAGCAATAAATACCTTTCTCTTTACCTTTTTGTGTTTTTTTTTCGTTAATATATAGATATGACTTGAAGATAAGCATGTTTGCGTTTGACCATGCTTCTAGCAAAATAATTTCTTTTTCACGTTATACAAAAGAGACAAGTTTTCTTATTCTCATACAAAAAGAAACAACGGAGGAAATATTATAAAATAAATTTTAATTGAAAAAAATGATTGGTCATTAAGTAGGAATGAGAGAAAAAAAAAAAGAGTCTCATCAATAATATGAGACCAAATCTGGCATTACAAGGATATCTTAGTCAGCTATCTCAAAAAAATGTGCTTTTAGATAATAAAAAAAAAAAGGAGTGCAGAAATAACGCCGTCCAAATCTTTTCATTTATACATAAAATATATACCCAAATAAAGGCTACTTCATGTTTGTTGAATTGTCTCTTTTACCAAGATTTGTCATTCTATTTTAAAAAGAAGATACAGGTCCTACGGTGATTCTGAATAAGGAAGTATAATAGTTGCACAAGAAAAATATATTTTTTATTCCAAACAAACTAGATAGTTTATAAGTTTTCGTCAAAATTTAATTGTGAATTGGCGTTAGTCCACATGTTGAAGAGGAAATCGAGTTACTGATGAAATTTTTGTCCCAACATGTCCAATATCACAAGTGTTTTGCTCTTCAATATGCCTTCAAGCAATTTTTTCTGTCTTTCCCTCGTCATTTCGTGGCACACAAGGCAAAAACAAACTGAAATCCAGTCGGCACAGGCAATTGAAGATAACTACTGGGACAAAAGCAGCGATCCCATGACGATATGCCTTCGCGAATTTTACCGGAGCAGGGAAAACTGGTCAGACGTCTCAAGACTACAAGTCGGTGGTTGTCCGTGTTCCTTCCGGATGCTATTGTAATCGCAGGACGCAGCAATGTGCTGAGGTGAATTGAAAGAACTTAATGAGCGACTAGCTTTGCTTGTCGATGCACTTAGGCAGCATTTCGGCTTTAGTGAAACTCAAAATCTTGTAATTGCCCAAGTTTCGCTGCAATGTCCTTTCTTTTCCATCACTATCTTAGGTTAGTTCGCCGGCTATCATCAGGTTTATCGAGCAAATGACTCTCAAAAATCAAAATCAAATAATGTCATCATCTTCTTCGGTAGCTAGCCTTTATCCCTCCTCTGCTCTCTCCACCATGAAAATCAACTCGAAACCTCTACTGAAGCTCTGGAAACAAGCTTTGTCTTCTCACGGAAACCTCCATTTATCTCGGAACTAAGAAAGCAGCAGAATCGGAATCTTACTCCGGCAATGGTTTCCTTCGAAGATCCTCACTCCAATTCCACTCGCTCCCCTCTTTCGTGCACGCCTCCACCTATAAAATCCACCGCCACACGAGTCGGTCGGTGCCATCTCCCTTAACGGGTCTACCAGTGCCTGAGCCGCCTTGGTACGGTCCTTTGAATCGACCGTCTTTGCTCCTTAGCCAGCACGGTCATTTAGCAACTCCGGTCTAATAATCGGCAGCCATTTGCCGTGACTTGCCGATATGTGCCAACGTTCCCACCTAAAGTCATCGACAGCATGTCACCTCGACCAATCTTCGGTCTGCACCGATAGGTTAGTTAGTTTTCGGTATGAACAAAGGCGAACGAATCACTTTTTCCGTGCTTGCCTTAGAAAGCTCAGTAAGAATAGGGGAATTTTCAGCACTTCTTTATTTATTTATTTCTTTTATAGTGTTTTCATAATGAAATTACCAAATGAAGAAGGTCCAGTTGGTATACAGGAATCGGGAAATCAAAATAAGATTAGAAGAATCACGACATAGGGATTGATTTGAAGATTATTAGATTTAGTGAGACATTTCAATTGAAATTTGCTTTTTGTGGTATGAATAATCTTTTCAAATTACCGTACATAATAGCAAATTAAGTAAATGTTGTTACCACATTAAACTTTCTCCATGCAAAATTTTTCTGTCTACTATACATTAATCTCCACATCTACTTCCCTTTTCAATTAACTTATTACCATTTGATTCTCATTAATTCTCATCTTGCCCATGTTAATAAAAATGCAGTAATATATCTATTTCAGATCCATTCGAGCACTATTCCCATTGACGCTTTCTATGCCAATTCAAATGTCGCTGGCATTTGTCCCAACATTGCTAACAGTGTCGACACTAGATTTGCTGAGAAAGTTCGAACTTCTTTGGCCTCGGACACAGAGATGCTAGCCTTAAGAGCGACACTCTTATACTCGAAAGTCAAAGTCGATCTGCACAAGGACTTGGTCTAAGAGTGCTCATATGCATTGATAGCTTATCTATGGTCAATATGGTATTGGTCCTCCACCAAGGCCCATGGGAGTACGGCCGGTCGTCGTTGAATGCAGAGAGAGGCCAGCCCAGTTTGCTTCTATTGCTTTGGTCCATAGCTCACACGAAACAAACCAAGTAGTTGATTGGATCGAAAAGGCTCATAGAAGGAAAGCCCTTTTGCTGAATTGGATATTGAATCCACCCCTTCCTCTTTGGGATCTTTTATGTCTAGAAACCCAAACTCTATGTTATCATTTTCCTAGTTAATGAATGAAAGGCAATGTTCTGACAAAAAAAAAAAAAAGGCTTCCTTCTTGTATGACCTAACATGCCAAATAGCATATTTTTCTCACTTTTCCCTTTTCATCTCTACTGAAAAAGCTGCCTAATAGTATCATAAGCTCCCAGATAAATGCTTTCTAGTGTTTCTACCGTGTCACATGAATAGTGTACTATGTAGTTTCCTAGTAATTTGAAAGCTCTAGTATTTTGCAATATGAAAATGACATTGGCAATCTAATCAGAAGACAAAAGATAATCTAGCAAAAACCAAAATCAATGATTTTGGCCCAAAAAGAGAAAATATGCTAAATCGATAGAATATAGTATTTTCTAATTGTCATAATTTAGATAAATTAAAACAAAATAATGTATATTACATGTGATCCCCGCTATTATCAAGATAATTTATATATATTCATTCATGAAAAGAGAAGTAGTAGATCTGCAATATTTGAAACCTAGGCTCCGTTCGTTTAACGGAAAATGTTACTTTTCTGGAAAATATTTTCCAAGAAATTATTTTCCAGGAAAACGTAATTATTTTCCGGTGTTCGGGTAAAACTTGATTTTGAAGTGGAAAATATTTTCCGCTGTTCGCTTGGGAAAATATTTTCCTTTATAAACTCTTTTCCAATAATTTTTTATTATTTTATTTTTAAAATCATTATTTATTATTTTTAAAATAGATTATTAAATTATTTTTTTCTTTATTTTGTGTTCTCTCCTTCTTTGACCGGTCACCGGCTATACCTCAAGCTCACCTTACCAGCAAGGCTCGAGGCTCGCCTACCTTTGGCGAGCTCGCATGATCAGCTCACCGGCAAGGTGAGCTCAAGGCAATGAGGCTCGAGCCTCGCAGATCGACATCACGAGTTATGCAAAGATCAATTCGGAAAGTAGTTGAACTACCAGGGAGGAAGAAGAAGCACAACGCCATGCAAAAGTTGGGTGAGGGAGATCGACTAATTAGGACAAGCGATTGACTTTGTTCTACTTTAAAAAGGAGGGATTCAATTGTTTTGAAGGGAGCAAAGAGAGGCAAGCACGAGGGTGTTGAGTTCGTGAAGCGAGGGAATAGAGGATTACAGTTTTTTATTTTAAAAATGGGTAAATTTGAAAATAAGTTTCCGTCTTGTGACGCTCGGGCGTCGCCAATCTGGCGGGCTCGGCTTGCCTATCGTCGGTCACCGGCCGTTACCGTTCTTGTGGCCGACAACCGGCCGAAAAAAGAAAAACAGCAAAAAGAAAGACAGAAAAATAAAGAAAAATAAAAAATAAAAAATAAAAAATCGATTTTATTAAAAAATAACAAAAATTCGAATCTATGAAAAAAATATAAAAATCTAAAAATAAATGAAAGAAGTGAGGACTAATGGAGAGTGTAAGATAAGAGAGAGTGAGTGTGGAAAATGTTTTCCACTTTTGAAAAGTGGAAAACATTTTCCTTCACTTCAGAAGATTTTTTTTCCTTAATGGAAAATGTTTTCCCCAATGAATTTATTTTCCGTGAAACGAATGTCGGAAAATTCGGAAAATGTTTTTCTAAAAGTTATTTTCCGTGAAACGAATGGAGCCTTAAAGACAAATTCCAGAAGTATTGATACAAACATACCATACGCAAGAAATTAAGTTAACAGAAAAAGTTTTATGCACCTTTTCAAGTTTGAAAAACAACTATAATCTTGAATCAGCTCCCCTTACGGTGTTAAAAGAAAAGAAAAGAAAAGAAAAGAAAGAAAGAAGGTTCCATGGTGTCGTTAGAAGGGTAATGCGTGTACTTAATGCTATTTAGAGATTACGTAATTAAATTCTTTGGCATGTCAACTATTTAATAGCTTTAATAGAGGCCGTGCAATTAAAATATCTTATAAGTATCATTTAACTTCTGAAAAAAGTATCAATATGTCAAATCGAAAAATACAGTATAAACAATTCTGGATGATGTTAAAAGGGAAAAATAAACAAGGTTACTATTTATTTTTTTTACCACAAAACAGGGACATTATGATTTGCAAGTTACTTGCAGAGAATAACGATTTGAGAGCTTTAGCATTTGCAATTCGTAATGACAATTGCCAAGCTATTTAGATCTCATTTGTAACATCATAGAAGAGCCAAAGCACAAGACAACATAAGAAAAATGACAGAAAAACTAGCTAATTTAAAATAATGACGAATATGATATTTCTCATTGTCCTACGTTAGATAAACTAATACAGAAGCATACCTATTACATGTCATTCCAACATGAGAAACAAAGAAGAATATCCACAATTTACGCAGTTAAAGAAATAATTTTGAAAGCTCTAATATAAATATATTGTGCACAAATCGTATTAATAGTTGCATTTGATTTGCAAGTTTCAGATAAGCATTACTAGTAATACTTCGACCGACTCTTCTCTCGGTGTGAAAGAGATTACACATCACTGTTGGAGGAGTAACACATGTACTTAAAGTTGTTTAGTGGTAACATAATTGAATTTTTCCACGAGTCAGTTATCTAAGAGTGACCATGCAAATAAAATCTTTTACAAATATCACTTCACTTCCGGAATCAGTATCAATAAGACGAAATGAATAGTAGAAAAGTAAAAAGGATCAGAAACAATACTTAGTCCATGTTAGAAGGGAAAAAAGAGGAGATTAGTTTATTTGAAATATATTTAGTAGGGAATTACAAAATAATAACAAATGTGATCTTTCTTTTCGAAAGAAAATTGTGGGAACAAATCATAGCATATACAAAACCAATTGAAAAATAAATTGATGTTATTTATATGTAAACTCTTCATGAACATAATTGAGAGAACTTAAAAAACTCATCCAAGTACATGGCGCCTACATGTTCACGTTTCTTAAATAAATATACTTTTGGTCCTCGTACTTTTAGGAATGTTCAAATATATAAACCTTGGATTTTTTGTTCAAAGCGACAAAACTAGTCCTTACATTATTTTTCAACAGAAACTTAATTCCTTTCTCATCTCCATGTGAAATCATATGAAAATATCAAATTAAGACCACCTACTAATTGGTGATTACTAGGATAACAATTGTGCCCAATCTAATTGATCATACCAGTAAGATCATCTCCCATATATGCAATAATGGCATTTTCAGTATATATCCATATAGAATTACCTAGGACTACTTCTACCAAAATTAGATAGATTTTACTTATTCAAGCTACAGCTTTAGCTCAAAATTTTGTAGACAAAATAATTAAAACAATTTGTATGAAATTTCGAAATTATAGTACTAACGACAAGTGCCCATCATGTTAACTTGTTTTTGCAATGGGGAGGCTAGTATTGAGTGTCAACCTCAGACCTTCTATTAAGTGTTCCTCAAAAAAAAGTTCTTTTAGTTATTGCAAATAAAGCCATCGTTATTAACTATAAATACTTATACCCATACGTCTCCTGTGTTAAATAATAGCCAGCGTATAAGTCTGGTTTGAAATGGAAATATGAAAAGCCGTGCTTAAAATCTTATGAAGGCACGAGGACATGGACATGTCCAAAAAATGGTACGATGACTAATGTTGTTACGAAAAACAAAATATAGGGGCTGAATTTGAACATTTATAGAAGTATGAGGACCAAAATTGTAACTTCGTTATATGCTTGGACATTTAGGTGCATATTTTGTCCCCATTTGAATTTTGTTCTTAGCTTGCCACCGAAGATAAGTTGGGGGGACTGAATGTGCACGAAATACGGTACAAGTACCAAAAATGAATCCGAACAGTAGTGTGATGATGAATTCTGTAATTTCTCCAAAATTTATCTTCTATAATATGATGAAGATTAATATAGGGATTCCACTAATGAGAAAATAGAAAGAAGAATCCATTCATGTAATAAACATTCCTAACGGTGAGGTTTTATACATAACTTGATCTTTTGACTCCGACCCTTGAATCTTGATCTTCTAGTAAGGTTCTTATCTTGCTCATATCTTCTCCAAAATGAGAGTATCTGAACTAAAACTTACCCAAGACAAGACCAAAGGAGAGAGAAATCGGATCGTGATTGGACCATGACAGATACTGATAGGACAATGAGAAGGAGCTCATGGAGATAGAAGTGGCTGGATGACGGCACGGGAGAGGTGGCGCAATGAGAGAATTCTGCAAGGGAAATATGCGAATCATGAGTTTTTTCTTTCTCACATCCAAGAGGGAAAATGCTTAAATAGACCTTTTGTGCAAACTTTAGGGACCAAATTGCAAAGTATATTTAGGGGATTTATGCAAGAATTCTAGAAAGGCTAGCAACTATTTGGCAACTCAGAGGTGTAGCAAATACTGGAACTCAACCTTAATGAGGTTTTAATTTTATATGCAAATTAATCTTAGATCTTTTATGGCCTAAGCTCCTACGTGCAAGGGTATGCCTATTGGTGATTATGCAAGGTGCAAGCTATGTCGTTGCATGCCCGATTGATTAACCTCTGATGTGCATCTTATTCCTTTTTCAAATATGAAACAAGCACTTCTCGACAAAAAGCACTTCTCGACGAAAGTCTTACTTTTTGTTTAATCTCTTTGGTAGGTGAAGTCTTGGTCTTTGTTTAATCTTTTTGATTTCTTTTTCCTTCTTTATTTCTCTTTCCTGCCATCTCATCTTCCTCCTTTTTTCGCGATAAGCTTCCGTTCTTCACGAGGATTAGCGTTCCCATATTGGATGTAGACTTAAACAACAATTTAAAGACTAGCGAGGATTGATGCGCATTTTTTAATCTTTTTCAGTTTTTTTTCTTTCTTTTTAGTGTTTCTCCTTTCTTTTATTAAACTTTAATTTATATGATACACGAATATTTGGACATTCTAATGGAAAAGTGCAATAGAGGTTAACGAATGAAAAATTACAATATGATTGAACATGAAAAGAGTTGGACAAGTGAGCTCCAGCAGTTCCTTGGTCATAAAAAAAAAAGGGTTGGACAAAAATTATTATATTGTTAATTTCAAGCAAGAGGAAAACAATAAATAATCAATATCAGTCGTTAAATAATAGCATTCAAACAAACAAACATTAGAACCTATGTAACGCATGGAAATTTCAACTGGTAATGAAAAAGAAAGACATTTACATAAGAGTGGAAGAATAATACAAAATAAACAGTTCTGGTTGATGTTAAAAGGGAAAAGGAAACAGGGTCGCTAGGTTTTTTTTTTTTTTTTTTAACCACAAAACAGGGACATTATTTGGTTTGCAAGTTACTTAGCAGAGAATAACGATTGAGAACTTTAGCAATTTGCAATTCGTAATGACAATTGGCAAGCTATTTAGATGTCGTTTATAACATCATAGAAGAGCCAAGACAACATACGAAAAATGACAGAAAAGTTAGCTAATTTAAGATAATGACGACAACATTGTTAATTTTGCCCCAAAATAAATAAATAATAGACTACTAAACTGATAGAATATGATATTTCTGATTGTCCTACGTTAGGTAAACTAATACAGAAGCATACCCATTTACATGTCATCCCATCATGAGAAACACAGAAGATATTTACAATTTATCTGGAAATATTATCTAAGAAATTTTAAACTTATTGCACTTTTGCCAATTCAATACTAAACTTTTCAATTTTACTAATTAAGTCATAAACATTTTCATTTTTTACCAATCAAGCCCATCTGATCAATTTTGGTTGGAATTCATTGATGTGGATGCTAGCCGTCTTACGTGGTACAGCCAGCGCTAACATAGATATTTTTAAATAGTATTTTGATTTTTTTCCTTTTTTCCTTTTCTTCACTTTTTTTTAAAGGTTTTTGGAGAGAGGATGGGGAGCCACCCTCGCCCAAGGCTGACGAGGGTGGCTGGCCCACGTCTATGGTTAGCTAGGGTCACCAGCCCTTACCTTTGGCTGGTGAGAGGAATGGTGAGGGCCAACCTTCGCCGGTCCTCTCTCCAAAAATCTAAAATAAAATAAAAAAAGCAAAGAAAAGAGAAAGATCATAAAATTTAAAATATTATTAAAAAATATCCACGTCAACAATTTCCAATCAATTTTAGTCGGATGGATTTAATTGGCAAAATACGAAAAGATTTAAAAATCAATTAATAAAATTGAAAGGTTTATAACTAAATTAGTAAAAACACAATAGGTTCAAGAATTTTTGGACAATTTTCCCCAATTTACACACTTAAAGAAATAATTTCGAAAACACTAATATAAATATATTGTGCACAAATCGTGTTAATTGTTGCGTTTAATTTGCAAGTTTTTGAAATAAGCATTACGAGTAAGACTTCGACCACTATGCTTCCGGTGTAAAAGAAATTACACGACGCTGTTGGAGGAGCAACACGTGTACTTAAAATTGTTTAGTGGTTACGTAATCAAATTTTTCCGCATGTCGAAAGGAGTAGGAGAAAAGTAGAAAGGATCGAAAACAATATTTAGGGTGCGTTTGTTTCACGAAAATCATATCATTTTTGGAAAATGTTTTCTAAAAAATCATTTTCATGGAAAATTATTAGTTTTCTTGTGTTTGATGATATATGATTGAAAATGTTTTCAGGCGTTTTGATCGCATTTGAAAAATGATTGAATAACATTTAAAATAGGAAGGACCTAAAGACTTGATAAAGATGGAAAGTGTTTTCCCCTTCTCATGTATAGGAATTCATTTTCCTAAAATAATACATAATATTTATGTTGACTGGAAAGTATTTTCCATTGACCAAATCATTTTTAGAAAAACAAACAGTGAAAAGTCCGGAAAACACTTTCCGAATAACTACTTTCATTGAAACAAACGCACCCTTAGTCTATGTTAGAAGGGAAAAAAATAGGAGATTAGTTTATTTGAAAAATATTTGGTAGAAAATTACAAAGTAATAACAATTGTGATCTTTCTTTTTAAAAGAAAACCGTGGGAACAAAACACGTAGCATATACAGAATCAATTGAAAAATGAATTGATGTTATTAATATTTAAACTATCCAGGAACATAATTAGGGGAAATTTAAAAAAAATTCATCCAAGTACTTTTTACGCGAATTAATTTTTGGCCTTCATTACTGACGAATTATGGACAAAATTCAATTTTCCATCCATTACTGACGAATCGACACACGGTGTCTGCTTGTACGAGTTTCTTATATAATTACACTTTTGGTCCTACTTTTGGGCCTTGTACTTTTAGGAATGTTAATATTCAGTCCTTGTAATTTTATTTTTTTGGAAGTGACAACGCTAGTCCTTACATTATTTTTCAACGAAACTTAATTCCTTTCATCACATGTCCATCCGAAATCTTATGAAATTGTTAAAGTATGACCAAACTAATTGGCGATTCCTAGGATCACAAGTGTGCACACTCTGATTGATAGTACCATTAATATTATGTCCGATATATGCAATAATGGCATCGGCGTTTTCAGTATAGATCCATGAAGAATTATCTAGGACTACTTCTAACAAAATTAGATAGAATTTACTTATTCGAAATATAGCTTGAACTCACAATTTCGTAGACAACATATAGACAATTTGCATGAAATATCCATATAATAGTGCTAACGACGTGTGCCCATCATGTTGATTGTAAAAACTTGTTTGCGCAATGGGGAGATTAATAGTATACAGTGTCAACCTCAAACCTTGTATTAAGTATTTTCACAAAAAAGAAGAAGTTATTACAAATAAAGCCATTACTATTAACTATAAAGACTTATACACATACATATCATGTGTTAAATAATAGCCAGCTTCTAAGTTTGGTTTGGAATAAAAAGACGTGCGAACTGATGGAGTACCAAACTTGGCACGAGGGGACACTTAAGTGCCAAAAATTTGGAAATGTATACTTAAGTACCAAGATTGGAACAAAAAGGACTAATTAAGAGTCAACAGCAAGAAAATCTTGCCAAAATGCTGATGTCATACTTTTTTGGCGAATTTAAGGTCAAAACGGCGTCGTTTTGAGCGCTGACATGGCCAAATAAGCCAAAAATGACATCGTTTTGAACGCTAACGTGGCTAGATCAGCTCAAAACAACGTCGTTTTGATCTTAATTAGATTTTTATATAACTATTAATTAAATAATATTTAAAGCGAAATTTAAAAGAAAAAGGGAGCACAACACAGGCGAGGGGAGGTTCCCTCGCCCATAGTCGCCACCCCATCACCGGTGGGGCGGCAGTGCTGGATGGCGAGGGTTGCCCGCCCTCACCCCAGCCTGGGCGGTCATCAGTCCTCGCCTAGGTGCCAATGGCCCTCGCCTAGCACCATTAGACTAATGATCCTTGCCTAGAGCAGCTAAGGTCTAGCAGTGCTAGGCAAGGGCTGCAAGTGCCTTGGCAAGGGCCTCGCCCAGGTTGGGGCGAGGGGCAGGCAACCCTTGCCAAAATTTGCCCTCTCCCTACCAACCCTCACCTCTAGTTGGCAAGGGTTACCAACCCGCGCCCAAGTGTCGGCGACCCTTGCCCTCCAGCGCTACCACTCCTCTAGCAACATGGCGGTGTCCCTCACCTGTGCTATGCTCTTTTTCTAAAAAAATTTAAAATTTTCGTTTTTAATATTATTTAATTAATATTCATATTAAAAATTAAATTTAAGCCAAAATGGCGTCATTTTTTTATGAAGATAAGCTATCATGGAATTCCGACGAGCCACGTAGATATTAGAAATTATTTAAATAAGCCACATTGGATTTCCGGTGGCCTTCGTTGGAGTTGGCACTTAAGTGATCCAATTTTTTAAAAAAGTAGCACTTAAATGTACCTTTTATAACTTTTGGCACTTAAGTGTCCCTCGTGCCAAATTTTAGCATTTGGGCTGTTCTTGTCCCAGAATAAAAATAAGAGAGACCATGCTTAAAATCTTATAATCAATGGTACGGAACACGGACATGTGAAAAAATGATATGATGACCACTATTGTTCCAACATAAAGACCGAATTTAAACATTCATAGATGTACGACGACCAAAAATGTAATTTCCTTATAAATTTGGACATTTAGGCGCATATTTCGTCCACATTTGAATTTTGTCCTTAACCTGCCACGAGTAATAGTATGATGATTAATTCTATAATCACTCAAAATTGATCTGCTATAATATAATAAGATTCATAGGGGGATTGGACTTTTTTAAAAAGACTCCATTCATTGTAATCAACACTTCTAACAGTGAGGTTTTATACTTATCTTGATCTTTCGACTCCGTTTTATGGATCTTGATCTTTTACTTCGGTTCTGTCTTGCTCATATCTTAACCAAAATAAAAATCTCTGGATTAAGACTTACGTTAAACAAGATCAAAGGAAAGAGAAAGCGAAGGATGACCGGACCAGCGCAGACAGTGATCGGACAATGCAAAGGAGCTCGTGGCGGTAGAAGTGTTTGTACGACGGCACAGCAAAGTTAGAATATTGTCAGAGAAATATGAAAATCATGAGGTTCTTCTTTTTCAAAATTGAGTCAAAATGCTTAAATAGATATAGTGTGCAAACTTTAGGGACCAAATAGCAAAGTAGATAATGGGGATTTATGCGAGAATACGAGAAGGCTGGCAGCTATTTGGCAACTCGGATGGGTAGCAAATACTGGACCTAATCGTGTTTATGAAGGTGCAAGCTATGTCGCAGAAGCATGCCTGACCTCTCATGGGCATCATTGAAAGCGTTGGTCTTTGTTTAATCTTTTTGTTAGGTGAAGTCTTAGACTTTGTTTAATCTTTTCTCTTTCTTTTTCTACTTTAATTCTCTTTCTTGCCATCTCGTTTTCCTCCGTCGTTGATGTCTTGGTCTTTGCTATAAGCTTCCGTTCTTTGTTCAAATATTTTGGTAGGTGAAGTCCTTGTCTTTGTTTAATCTTTTTTATTTCTTTTTTACTTTATTTCTTTTTTCTTGCCAACTTATTTACCTCCATCGTTGAAAGTCTTGGTCTTTTCCATAAGCTACCGTTCTTCGCGAGGATTGGTATTCCCTTATTGGATGTAGACTTTAACAACAATTTAAAGACCAAGCGAGGATCGATGCGCCTTTTTTTTTTGCAGTTTTTTGTTGTTTTTTCTTCTGAATTTTTTTATTTTCTTTTATTAAACTTAAATTTGAAAATATACGTGAATATCTTGACATTATTCTAATGGAAAACTGCAAAAGAGATTAATGAATAAAAAATTACAATTTGTTTAAACATGAAAAGAGTTGGACGAAAATTTTAAAATTTTAAATTTTAAGCAACAGGAAAACAATAAATAATCAATACTGATTGTTAAATAATATTTCATTCAAACAAAAAAAGAATTCATGTACGCGTCAAAATTCTACTTGTAATTAAAAGAAAGAAAATCACATAGGGATGGAAGGATAAAAATATGATATCCAGTAAAGCCGCGGTCTTCCCGAATTTATGGTTAATTTAGATGAACAGATATATAATTATGGAAGCTATAAATATCTGAGGATATTCTCTAAGCATTACAAAACAAGCACTAGTGGACAAACCTAATTTTATTTTATTTGTCTAATCTTACATGTGCACCCATGAAAGTCCTTATCTTTGATTAATTTTTTTGGAAGGTGAAAGTCTCGGTCTTCCTAAATTTATAGTTAATTTAGATGAACAAATATAAAATTGTAGAAATTACAAATATCTAAAGATATTCTCTAAGTATCACGAAACAAGCTTTAGCTAACAAAATGTAATATATTTTTATTTGTCTAATCTTTGATGTGCATCCTTGAAAGTCCCAGTCGTTGATTACTCTTTTTGGAAGGTGAAAGTCTTGATCTTCCTGGACTCTGTAGTTTTCTCTCTCCATTAACTCATCATCACTGTGCTTCACCATTACCCTTATTGTTCTATAGAGTGACTTATTCAACCATGGCCATTGGAGAAACCATTGTAGGTTCCCTCTTTCAGGTCTTGTTCGACAAGTTGATTTCTTTGGGATTGGATGTTGTGGAACAAATAGGAATCAACACCGCCCTGCTCAATAAGTGGAAGAGGATGTTGGTCACAATCAATGCAATTCTAGATGATGCAGAGGACAAGCAATTGAATGGCAACCGTCTAGTGGAGCTATGGCTAGATGATGTTAAGGACTTGGCCTATGACTTGGAAGACTTGCTTGATGAGTTCACGATAGAAGGTATTGAGGCCAAGTTAAAGGAATCCAGCACAAGCAACGGTCAGGTGAAAAGGAAGTTCTCTTTCTTTGGCCAAGATGAATCCTTTGAATCAAATCTGAACCAGTATGCACTCATGTCTAAAACCAAGGTACAGAAAATCAACGATAGATTGGAAGAGATTGTCACCAGGAAGGCTTGTCTAAGCCTGAGAGAGAATGTTGTGGACAGGTTTAACTACACTAGCCGAAGGCTCCCCAGCACTTCTCTACCGGAGCCTCAGTTTTTCGGGAGGGAAAAGGAAGAAGCAGAGGTACTTGAGCTATTGACAAGTGAAGCCAAAGATGATGCCATGCTAAGCATAATCCCCTTAGTTGGGATGGGTGGTATTGGAAAGACAGCCTTGGCTCAACGGCTTTATAATAATGCTAAAGTGATTGGATGTTTCAAGAGTAGAGCATGGGTATGTGTTTCAGATGTTTTTAATATTCTTGACATAACAAAGAATATTTTGCAGTTGATTACTGGCTTATCTGGTGAGGGCAAAGATCTTAACTGGGTTCAAGTTAAGTTGAAGGATAGTCAATCTGGGAAGAAGTTTCTTGTGGTTTTAGATGATGTATGGAATGAGAAGTATGGAGAATGGACTGCACTCTTGAAGCCATTTGAAGCAGGGGCTAAAGGAAGCAAGATCATTGTAACGACACGCAACCTTTCTGTTGTTTCTATAACAGGAGCTACGCCCTATCCTTTAGAGGATCTGTCCCTTGATAAATGTATAAGCTTATTAGCCTATCATGCTCTTGGAGCAACAAATTTTGAGAGACACCCAGATCTTGAAATAATAGGCAAGAAAATAGCTGAAAAATGTAAAGGATTACCTTTGGCGGCAAAGATATTAGGTGGTCTCCTACGTAATAAGGGGAATTCTAATGAATGGGAAACTATCTTAAATAACAGGATGTGGGACCTTCCAACAAGAGAAAATGGTGAGGTTCTTTTAGTTTTGAAATTGAGCTATGTCTATCTTCCTTCTTATTTGAAGAGATGTTTTGCTTATCGTGCGGTATTTCCTAAAGATTATGAATTTGAGAGGGATGAGCTGGTACTCTTATGGATAGGGGAGGGTTTTCTAGATGGACAAAAAGTGATGGAGAATATCTTGAAATTAGGAAGGAGTCACTTTGATGAGTTAGTATCCAGATCATTTCTTCAACAATCAAGTATTGACTCATCTAAGTTTTCAATGCATGATCTTTTGAATGATCTAGCAAAGTCTATTGTGGGTGGGATATGCTTTAGCTCAAGGGGGTCTCAACCAACAAGTAATGAAGATGATGCATCTCTTAGAAAAGCTCGTTATGCGGCCTTCGTCAACCCGTCGTGGTGCGTTACATCAAAATCCTTGAGAGCATATGGTGAAATGAAGGTACTAAGAAGTTTAATCCTATTGAATCTTGACTATAGTAGGAATGGCCGATTCCATATTTCCAACAAGGTAGTGCATGACTTGCTAATAAAATTGAACTACTTGAGAGTGTTCTCCTTATGCCATTGTGATGTCACAGAGGTACCAAATTGTATTGGTGATTTGAAATATCTTCGCTATCTCAATTTCTCATACACTGATATTGAAATGCTACCGGAGTCAGTTGGCACCTTGTGCAAATTACAAGTTCTAATATTAAGAGGTTGTCAAAAGCTTTCTATGTTGCCTTTGGGCATCACAAAGTTGGTAAGCTTACAATTTCTTGACATTAGAGATACAGGGAGCCTGAAAGAGATGCCATCAAGTATTAGTAATTTGAAGAATCTTACTATCTTAACCAAGTTTGTGGTAAGCCCAGAGAAAGAGTCATGGTTAAAGGAGTTGAAGTACTTGCCAAATCTTCAAGGAGAATTGCACATATCAGCATTACAAAAGGTGGAAGAAGCTAGAGATGCTATTGACGCTAATTTGTTTGGAAAGCAAGACCTTAGCAACCTATTCTTGCATTGGGATGGAGATGTTGAAAATCATCGAAATGATGAGCTTGAAGCACGGGTGCTTCAATTTCTGTGACCTCACACCAACCTTGAAAATCTCACTATCTCATTTTATGGTGGCATGATATTCCCATCATGGTTAGATAGTCCATCCTATTCAAAGATAGTGTCTTTGTGCCTAAGGGGTTGTCCTAATGTTCGATCATTACCATCAATTGGACAGCTACCTTCACTCAGAGAATTAACTCTAGAAGATTTACATGCTGTAAGTATGATAGGCTCTGAATTCTATGGCCCTAAACAGCCTTTTTCATCCTTAACAACTTTGAAGTTTGAACGAATGTTGTCATGGAAAGATTGGTCTCATTATGCCAACAGCCAAGGAGAAGAAGTACCATTATGTGGTCTTCAACATCTTTCTATCCGAAGTTGTCCTGCATTGATTGGGATGTTGCCCTATAAACTTGATCATCTCATAAAGCTTGAAATTCGTTCATGCCCAATTTTGAATATTTCGATTGGTGTGGTTTGTCTTCCATCTCTCCGTGAGTTATACCTTGAGGATTGTGACAAGGACATCTTAAAGAATTTGGTCAACCTAACTTCTTTAACCATTCTCAAAATTGAAAATTTTGCAGAACTTGTTTGTTTTGATGATGAGTTTATGAGTTGCATGCTTAAGTTAAAGTAGCTTCATATAAGAAGATGTGACAAGCTAACATACTTGTTGCAAGATGGAAATAAAATAGTAAATCTTACTTGCCTTCAGAAAGTAATCATCAAACAATGTCCTCAATTGACATCTTTTGTACATGGAGAAGAGTTGCCCTGCAGCCTTGAAAGGATAGAATTGATGGATTGCATGAGTTTTAAAAAGCTTTTGAGCAAAACACACCCCCTTAGCTCTCTCAGACATTTGAGCATTTTTAATTGTCCAAAACTCATAGGACAAACCATTCCTCAAGGTGACTCTGATAGCTATAGGACGATGTCTCAACTTGAATATCTGTGGATTGGTCCATGTGATTCTTCAATATCCTTTCTATTTGCCAATGGCAAACCTGCTGCTCTGAAGACACTTTATATTTGTAATTGCAAGGGAGTGGAGTCACTGGATGACATCCTTGTAGAATCACTCGAATATATGGATATTTTCAATTGTGACAATCTAAGAAGCCTACCACAGTGTCTTCACAAGCTCTCCCATCTCACTCATTTAACAATAGATAACTGTCCAACATTGGAGATGGAGTCCTTCCCTCCCCTTCCCATCACCTTGTTGTTTCTGAGCCTCAATGCATGTCCAAAGTTTAAGACTCTACCAGATCAGTGGCGTCATCTTACATCCCTCCGGTCACTTGAAATTAGGAGGTGCCAAAATATCAAATGCATCCCGAAGGAGGTTTGCCTCCCAATTTGATGTATCTTGCTATTGATAAATGTGAGAATCTCAAGCAGCCCGTGAGAGAGTGGTGCTTACACATGCTCACATCCCTCGACTATCTGGAAATTGACTGCAACATGGGAGGCGAGGGAGAGAAGGTCTCGTTTCCTTCAGAGGACGAGGATGGGTGGAGTATTCTATTTCCTTCCTCTCTAAGCGCTCTATGGTTGAATAATATGAGGAATGTGGAAAGACTATCGAGCGGTCTTCGCAATCATCTCTCCTCTCTCAAGGAATTACGGATTGAAGGTTGCCCAAAGTTGAGGTACTTGCCAAAGGAGGGCTTCCCTCTCTCCCTTGAATCATTGTGTTTATTCGGATGCAATATGTTGAAAGATCGATGCTCAAAATTCACTGGCGACTATTGACCCCTAATCCAAGAAATCCCTCTCATCCACATTGGTGACATTTGGATCAAATGACCTGAAATCGATCGCACCTGACTCGGAATGAAACATCATTCTCCGTGGACTACTTTTTCTTCATCATGTAATACTTCCAACATCTTTCGTTCTTTTGCTTTCATTTGCTAACTGCCGTGATTCACTCTTCAGTCTACAGTCAGTTTTGTGGGGTTCGGGTAAGTTCTTGGTTGTGAAGTCATCAATTACCATTCTGATTTTTTCCCATGGAGATGTTTACATGAATTTCCACAAGCCAGCCACTGATTAGTTTCATCTCGTTCTAATGAGTTTTTGGAGTAATACAAGCGTTTTTTCTATTTAACCTTTCATATGTCATCCCGTTCTAACTAGTTTTCGTCTGCATGAACTTTCTCTAGCCATTAGATTTTTGATCGATTTTGGAAAAGATCCAATTATTTGCGGAGGTTTTAATTGTCTTTCCCCCAATTTCAATAACAGAATTGGTGCCTACACTATTTTTTGCAAACGACAGAAAATTGACTTGTCCACTAACTAGGGGTGTGCATGGTCTAGGTGGGCAGTTCTCACCCTAGAACTGGGAACCGCCCACTAAGGACTAGTTCCGAAAAATTGGATCCGGGAATCGCCCGTTGGTTCCAAGAATCCACCCGCGAATAAGACTGCCGGTCCGGTCCGGTTCCCGGGTGGATCCATGGAACCGGTCTCACAAGCAATCACGCATAATGGTGAAAGAACCATGGCGGCGGTGGTCCGGTTCCCGCATGGAACTGGTCTCACGAGCGATCACACCTAATGGCGAGAGAACCATGGCGGCGGCGGTCCAGTTTCCGGGTAGATCCATGGAACCGATCTCAAGAGCGATCACATTTAATGGCAAGAGAATCGTGCTGAGCTACCCTTTTTAAGTGACAAAAGTAAAAAGAAACTCAAAAGTGGAGAGAAAGAAAAGTTTCTTGAACACAAGAACGGATAAAGAAATGTGGAACTAATTCTAAATATGAGGCTTTAGAATTTTAATTTTTTTATAATAAAAATTAATATATTATTATAATACAAGTTCAGTCCGGGTGGGCGGATCTATCCATGGAACCGGGAACCAGACCAGTCCCCTTAGGAACCACCGGTTCCGGACGGGTTCGGGCAGGTCCCGAGTCTTTTACACACCCCTACCACTAACTATGTTGAATCCTCCTACTTTCGGTCTTTTCCTTGGACATGATTCCTGTAATTGTCGCGTCGCTAATGTTCACATCTTTTAAACAATGATTGCAGGCACGTTTTTGCCACTGTCATTGTCGCCGGGATATTCATCTTCCATTTTGTTGGAAAGGATGCGTTAGATATGGAGAAGTAGGGTGTTGTGAGGTAATGACGAGTCTCTGTTAATTCTACATATGCAAGGCGAGGTTGAGTAACGGGAATCAAATATCCCTCTTACTCACGTTTTGTTTTTCTTCTTCGTTCGTTTTCAGTCCTGGAAAAATCGATCAAGGCCAGCTCGATATTGTTCCGACTCGTTCTTGTTGGAAGAGCTGCCTTCGTTTATCACTAATCGTTCTTATCCAACTTGGCCAGGAAGTCCAAATATGAAAAGATCAACTTAAAGCAGCAGGTTAGAGATAAGAATTTTCTTTCAGACTTTCCTGCGTTTGAGGTAGTCGGCACGACAGAGTTTCCTAATTTAGCTCTGGTATGTTTCAGGTCACAATTTGGTGGGTAGGGCTTTTGCATGGGCTGTCTCCATGGCACTCGCTCATAACGAGGTAAAATGAATGGATAATGCGCTTTTATGGAAACTTTCTATGCGTGATACCGTGAAATTCTTTCTATACAGCAATGTGATGAATGCGCTCGCTGGAGATGCCTCTTTGAAGAGGTTAAACTCTGTTTCCTCATCTTAATCCCACACATATGCTTGCTCGGAAGTCTATTTTCTGTGCATTCAGTTTACTCGGTCCAACGCATGGCGGGGCAATGCATTTATGATCACGAGTACCATTACAGTCATTCTGTTCAGTACTGTGGTAAGACGGCACTTAATATGCCGATTCTAATTGTGGCATAACATGCAGCATTTGCTCAAGATATTGTTCATCGATGCAGGTGTTTGGACTGTTGACAAAGCCTCTAGTGAGAATCTTGCTTCCTTTGACCAAATACTTTGCCAGCACGACATCTCTCAAGCCATCAAGTCCCAAATTCTTCACTCAGCCACTGCTCAGCAACGGACACGACTTGGAGTCTCATCAGAGCGGCAAAAGCATACCCCAACCGAGCAGTTTGTACAAGCTCCTGAGCACACCTTCTCAAACGGTGCACCATTAATTCGAGGATGCCTTCATAGGCCCATGTTTGGCGGGTGAGGTTTCGTGCCTGTCATTCCATGCTTGCCCACCGATCAAGACAATCAGCTGTGACTCTAATGAAAGCCGAGGACGACATCAAGAGTTACTGATTTTGTTTGGTGGTTTGTAAATAGGAAACATTCATACACAGGTTTTCTGAGTGTGAAAGACTGACGAGATTGTTGGTGCGTATGGAAAGCAGCAGCACGTCATTTGACGCAGCTACTTTGCATTTTTTTGACAGAGAAATCTGATTTCTTTCCGTTGTTTCTCTCTTTTGTTGTTTCCTTCTTTGGTCTTGGGCTTTATTAATAGAGCGAATGGTTTTTGTAATCTCCTCCTCACTAGCTAATATCTGAATGTCTGAAATTCATTGCCTCGTCTTCTGCTTCTGATTTCCTTTCCAAACAGTTGAGCTTTTGAAGCTGTCAGTCCATGCGCCTTTAAATCCGCCGGCCCAGCATCACGTTTAGGCATCGATTCAAGCATGCAACATGCCATTAAATCGAGTTTCCTTCATTGTGGGGGCATATGGCAATTCTAGCTAGTGGTCAGGGAGTAAAGGAGGGCAAATTTTGTCGAGATTTTGCAATGCATTCTCGTTGCAAAAGGCACATTCCTGGTAACCTAACTATAACCATTTCTTTCAGGACATAATTGCAAGCCATTCACATTGATAAAGGCTTAGGCAATGAATGAAAGTTGGGATATTGATCTTAACTCTTTCTTCTCCAAATTCACATTTAGACTTCTCATAATTAGAGTCTAAGAGAAAGTCTTAAAAAGGGATGCGGCTAGACTTAACCTTATTTTAAGCAGAATTGAGGCATCTCAAATTACATTCAGGAACATGAAAGTGGAATGCAACTTCTTGTATGCCCCGCGAGTTAATGCATTATTTGTTCTTTTAATTTTATACTTTTCTTTTTTTCTTTGAGGCTACTAGCTATGAAATAAGCAAAGAGTAATCAAGCCATATAGGGTAGAGGTAATTGTAACTTTGAGCTTGCGGTGGCCATAGTTGATCAATTTGAGCTGGCGGTCATAACCGTTTAGATTGGTAGTAGTGATTAGGTAGGAATTTGAGCTCAAGGCTTTGGCCTCTCAAGCTTCGAGCTCATGGCGGCCATTGTCACTTGGTTTGATCTCCCAGCAAACATGGCTAATTAAACTTTGTGGCTCAAAACTCAAGTGGCCATGGCCACCATGAGTCGAAGCATGAGTGACCGTGCGGCCTCAAGGTTCACAACTTAAAAAGATCTAGCGGCCGCCACGAGCTGGGTGGCCAAGGCGTTCATGAATATGAGGTTAAGCATCAATGGCTGCTGCGAGCTTAGAGTTCGAGCTCGTCATCATGGCAATCGCAATAGATCCCTCCTCCTCTCCCTTCCGCCCTCTCTCTCACAGTTTTTCTTTTTTCTTTTCTAATTTTTGATGTGTCATCTAATTTCCATGTGAGGCTTCAAGGAAATGTATGCGCGGAATAACACATCGGAACTTTATCACTAGATGGAATCTTAATAAGGACCAACTTTGAGTATCGACTGAAAGTGAGTACAAACAAAAATAAACTAGTATCAAAATTGAGATCCGAATCAAGGTTAATTTCCATCGTAATTTGACCCTATTCCCAACAACCTAATAGTGTCCAGAAAGACGATGGAGCTTTCTACTCATTTAAATGGTGGCCGCCTTCTTGATTCTGCTCTATTTCCATTTTCATCGCCACCGAAAAAATCACCGAAAGTAAAATTAATAGCGTCATAAACACCGTGAGAAATGGTTTCTAATGCTTTTTTACTGTGTTACACGAGTATCACTTTCCTGGTAACATGAAAGCTTTAGCTTTTTCCAATACGAAAATAACATTTCGGCAATCTATTCAGATGCCATATGTGAATTTGACCGTCATACAAGAGCTAAAACTCAAGACGAACAGGAGCAGAAGACGAAAGACCATCCAACACAAAAACAGAATGATTTATTTTGGCCCAAAGAAATAAAAATCTTGAAGTGATAGAATATGGTATTATTTAAATGTCATAATTTGGATACATTATACAAAAAAAAAAAAAAAACTCTATTACATGTGATCAAAGTTGTCTGAATGGACTTAAGGCCCATCTTTCAATCCATATTTACTGGGATCAATGATGGTGTTGATGTGCTTTTATGTTAGTGTCGTTGATATGTTTGTTACTGTGATTTATTCTCCATGACTTGTTTTTTTCGTTTCCTTTATTCATTCCGAGATTGTTTCGTTATGGATGGACAACGTTACACTCGCCAACTGTTTATCAATTTTTTGATAAAATACTTAACCAAACAGGCATTCCCACTAATTATGACCGAAGTTTCGTTTCTCTGAAAATAACTAATATCGATTACTACCGAGAATCTTTCCCAGCAACGCCATGGAATTCATATAGCTCTGATTTGACCAAACAAGATTTAACTTTCTGAAAAGGTGAAAATGTTCATGTCGATGTTGGGTTCGACAAGCTTCATGCTCGTGAAATAGTGGATGAGCTTTTTGAGAACGGCCAACTTTGTCAAGCCTGCTGGCGCACGGCCAAGTTTGCGTTACTGGAAAATGGGCTAATGGGCTAATTAACTAGTGCTTTGTCTATGGTGTGTTGCTCGGCGGCACTTTCTAGAGTGGGTAAGATATGATGTGTTTTGATAATATGTGTCAAGTAGGGTATAAGTTGTATATGTGTTGAGTTGGGTATGGATCAATAAATTTGCATTGTAAGGAAATGGGTCCAAATGGTTGAACTAGCCAATTTGAGCCAAATCATTTTCGACCCGAATCCATTTGACGAGCTTACATGTCATTCCCAATCATTATTATGGTAATTATTTATTCATGAAAAGAAAAGAAGTAGATCTACAATATTTGAAAATACTGATACAATCCTACCATACTCAAGAAATTGTGTTCATGATAGAAGTCTCATTGACTTCTCAAGTATTATTACTAAAATTTCAATAAGCCACACTTACGTTCGACCAAAAAAAAAAGCTACACTTATTATGTGATAGATGGTCACATGTCATTGTTGGATGAGTAACACTCATGCTTAAAACTATATGAAAATTACTGTTAGGAGCACGCAATAATAACCCAATGTCAATCACCAAAGGAGATTGTCAGTTGAACCCACCTTACTCAAAAAGTTAAGCCAATGAATTTTAAGCTAACTAGAATATATTAATTGCTCTAAACCACATCAATTCTCAGTGATATAGAACTTCTTTAACACAATTCATACATGTATCCTAATAATCTCTCCCCCTCAACATATGAGCTTTAGGCCCAACTTCATCTTTAATCTCTTTTTCCAGACTAAACCATGAAATCTGCTCTATATCATTCACTTGGAGAGATCGCTAAAAGCATTCGTCAACATATCTAATTCGATCCATATTTACTAAAAATCTTAAGCTAACAAGTTATGAGTTAATTAGAATATATTAACTTCTCCAAATCACACTAGTTCTCTAATGTAGGGCTTCTCTAACACAACTCGCACGTGTATCCTTATAATTACGTAATTAAATTATTCTACATGTCAATTATCTAAGGGTATCATGCAAGTAAAACCTCTTGTAAATATTATTTGGCTTCTAAAGGCAATTTAATATGTTGGAAAAGTAAAATATCGGAAAAAAAATACTTGTTGACGATAAAAGGGAAAAAGAAACACGGTCGCTAGACTTCTTTATACCACAAAACAAGGACATTAGCTGATTTGAAAGATATACTTAACAGAGAAGAATAATTTCAGAGCTTAAGCATTTTTGCAATATAATGACAATT
Organism: Angophora floribunda; assembly: GCA_014182895.1. Taxonomy (NCBI): domain Eukaryota; kingdom Viridiplantae; phylum Streptophyta; class Magnoliopsida; order Myrtales; family Myrtaceae; genus Angophora; species Angophora floribunda. The sequence continues at coordinate 11,698,191 of CM024706.1, read as the reverse complement.
GGCGAGCTATTTTTAGATTTCATACGTGAATTTTGACCATCATAAAAGAGCCAAAACACAAGACAAAAATAAGGAAAATGATAGGAAAGTTAATACATTGAAGATAATGACGACAATATGTTTAATCTTGTACTTGAAATATAAAACTCCTAATTTGATAAAATATAGTATTCTGCGGTTGTCCTAAGTCAGACAAATTAATACATAATTTACTATTTACGCACTTAAGCAATAACTTTCGAAAAAACTAATAAAAACCTGCCTTGCCCAAGTAATCGTGTTAATGATAGAAGTTGCATTCAATTTGCAAGTTTGAAAAGTAAATATTATTTGTAAACTTTCAGAAATTACACGTCGCACATGGAGTCGTAACATGTATACTTATAGCTGTTCAGTGGTTGCGTAATGAATTTATCCATATGTCAATTATCTAAGGGTGACCATGCAAATAAAATCTAGGGATAAGTACAATACAAGTCCTAAAACTTGCAAAAAGTGCAATTGAGTCCTAAAACTTGTCAAATTGACGCAATCGAATCCTAAAGTTAACACTGTCAAATTTATTAATAGAAAAAACTGACGTGGCATTTTATTTTTATTTTTTAATGCCACATCAGCATTTTTAGTTGTTATTTTATTCAATCTTATTTTAATTAGATTAAAAAGGTGGAAAAGAAAACCTAAAATTTTAGTAAAAAACAATAACTGAAAAAAAAAAAACAGAGGGAGAATGGCAGGAGCTTCAGCCGCCGCCTCTGCCGCCGCCCATCGCCGGAAGAGCCGGTGCCGACGGCCTTGGGCGAGGGTGGCCGGCCTTTGCCCGGGCCCAAGTGAGGGCTGGCAACCCTCGTGGCGAGCGCGAGAGCCCCTAGATCTGTGCACGCCGGCCTTCACGGGGGGTTGGCGACCATCGCCCGCCCCCCAGGCGAGGCGCCGCAAGCCTCAAGCGAGGGCCAGCGACCGTCGCTAGGCTTAAGCGAGCCTTGTCGAGGGCCTGGCAACGATCGTCAGCCCTTGCCGGGGGCCAGCGAGGCCTCGCCGGGGGAGGGGGGGTGATGGTTGCCGGCCCCTCGTGAGGGCCGGCGTGCCCAAATCTGGACGCCCTCGCGCTCGCCATGAGGGTTGTCGGCCCTCACCTGGTGTCGGCGAGGACTCCCCCTCACCGGGTGATGGTTGCCGGCCCCCCACGAGGGCCGGCCCCAGCCCTTCTAGTGTGGGCGGCGGCGGTCTTTGTAGAATTGAATAATTTTTTTTTAATATTTTTTAATTCCACCATTTTTTTCCATTTTTTTTTCATAATTTTTTTAATCTAATTTAAAAATAATTGAATAAAAAAGCCATGTGGAAAATAAAAATTACTTTAAAAATGCCACATGGAAAATAAAAATAAAAATAAAAATGCCACATCAACTTTTTCCGTTAATAAATTTGACGGTGTTAACTTTAGGACTCGATTGTATCAATTTGACAAGTTTTAGGACTCAATTGTACTTTTTGCAAGTTTTAGGACTCAGTTGCATATTTGTGACAAGTTTTGGGACTTGTATTGCACTTATCCCTAAAATCTACTATAGCTATCACTTGACTTTTGACATCAATATCAATATCCCCAATTTTTTTGGTCAGAAAAAGGGTCAATTCCATAAAAAACCATCAACTATAGCTTTAGTCCCAAAAATACCCCAAACTTTTTTTTGTCTCGAAAAAAACCCTCAACTTTTACTTTAGTCCCAAATCTACCCTCCGTCAAAAATCACTGTTAACTCCTTTGACGTGGCAATTCCACGTCGGCCCAAAACATGACGTGGAAAAAAATCCACAAAATCCTGCTTTCCCTTTTTTTTTTTTTATTAAATGGAGGAAGCCAGCGAGGGTCGCATGGGCGGCCCTCGCCGGTGTTGGGCGCCCAGGTGACCCTCGCCGGCGTCGGGCGAGGGCGGCCCAGGCCAGATCCAGCTCGGGCGGCCCTCGTCCGATCTAGCCTGGGCGGCCCTCGTCCGATCTAGCCTGGCGGCCCTCGTCCGATCTAGCCTGAGCGGCCCTCGCCCGACGCCGGCGAGGGCCGCCAGATCCGGCTAAGGGCCACCCTCGCCGGATCTGGCTTGGGCGGCCCTCACCCTCACCCGGGTCACCCTCGCCCGATTTGGCGAGGGCGACCTTCCCTGAGTCGGGCGAGGGCGCCCTCGCCCAACGAGGCTTGAGCGGCCCTCGCCGGCATCGGGTGAGGGCCGCCCGAGCCGGATCTGGCCTGGGCAGCCCTTGCTGACGCCGGCGAGGGTCGCCCGGACCCAGGCTGCCCTCGCCCGACGCCAGTGAGGGTCGCCCAGGCCTGGGTCGCCCTTGCCCGACGCCAGCTTGGGCCGCCCTTGCCCGACACCGGCAAGGCCACGTCAAAGGAGTTAACGGTGATTTTTGACGGAGGGTAGATTTGGGACTAAAGTAAAAGTTGAGGGTTTTTTTCGAGACAAAAAAAAGTTTGGGGTATTTTTGGGACTAAAGTTATAGTTGAAGGTTTTTTATGGAATTGACCCGCCAGAAAAACTACTTTTATCTATCATCACGACTTCTCAGACAAATCACCCAAAGATGGGACATCACAACAAAGCAAATCTCAGAAAGGTTAGGGGGATGAAAGAGTATTTAAATATTGGACCTTGGCTAACCAATCTACTACCGGATTCTCTGTTCTTCCACGGTCGGCCATGGATATTTTCTTGAAATGGTTCAGCTAGGCTTGGGCCTCCAAAATGAGTGCTTCCACCTCCCCATGGCACGCGAGGAGCTTCCAACATGGAACCAATAATGCTGAATTATCAGACTCCAATTACAGTTCCACTTCACTTCTAAGATCCGAAGAACTTCAATGCCTCAACCAGCGCAAGATCCTTGACCTGAATCCGCAAAGAAGCTTGGATTTTTTTCTTTTCTTTTTTTCTGAATCCGTCCAGTAGTGCACCTGAGGCATCTTAGAATACATCAGTCAACTGTCACGTATCATCGAATTCAGTAATTTGACAGTCCGTAAATTTATCACGAGTGTACTAGTTGGGGATAAGTTTATCAAATATGTATCAATTTTGGGGTTTTTTCTAGTCAAAAAATTAGTTTTAGATAAATTTATTATAAATGTACCGATTTTTTATTTTTTTAATCCATTACAGATCTCATCCTCATACTATTACATGAATTTTATTTTGTCCATGTACTATTTTTCGTGCACATAACAACCTAAGCTTAGGGTTGTAACAATTTAGTTTGCTCCTCATGTTCAAAACTCTTTAGAATAACCGCTATTAGGTCACCAATATTTGCACTACGCTACACGTTAACCTTTAGCCCTTGGTCAACATCTTTTGCTTGCATTTCGATTAAAAAAAATACAACTTTTGGCTGAAATTGAGATCGAAAATTAGTTTAGAGACCATACCAATCCAATCATGAAGTACATGGACCAAAATTGAACGTGTGCAATAGTACTAGGACCATTGTTAATTTTCCTCTGCCATTGATTTCCTTTATTAATAAAAAGGAACGGAAAGTGAGATCAACGCTAATGATCCCCTTTGAGCTTTAGTCTCAATAATCGATTTGTGTATTCCAATTCAGCACCTGAGAGATACAAAAACATGAAATTTGTCTTTAATTGTGATCAAAAATTTAGTTTAGGGGCTAAATCTATCGTGCAATAAAGCACGGGGACTATTTTGTCCCCCATTTAGGTGCATATTTTGTCCCCATTTGAATTTTGTTCTTAGCTTGCCACCGAAGATAAGTTGGGGGGACTGATTGTGCACGAAATATGGTACGAGTACCAAAAATGAATCCGAACGGTAGTGTGATGATGAATTCTGTAATTTCTCCAAAATTTATGTTCTATAATATGATGAAGATTAATATAGGGATTCCACTAATGAGAAAATAGAAAGAAGAATCCATTCATTGCAATAAACATTCCTAACAGTGAGGTTTTATAGATAACTTGATCTTGCTCATATCTTCTCCAAAATGAGAGTATCTGGACTATAACTTGCCCAAGACAAGACTGAAGGAGAGAGAAATCGGATTGGATCATGGCAGACAGTGATTGGACAATGAGAAGGTAGAAGTGGTTGGATGACGGCATGGGAGCGGCGGCGCAATGAGAGAATTCTGCAAGGGAAATATGCGAATCACGAGCCTTTTCTTTCTCACATTTAAGAGGGAAAATGCTTAATTAGACCTTGTGTGCAAACTTTAGGGACCAAATTGCAAAGTATATTTAGGGGATTTATGCAAGAAATCTAGAAAGGCTAGCAGTCATTTGGCAACCCAGAGGTGTAGCAAATACTGGAATTCAACCTTAATGAGGTTTTAATTTTATATGCAAATTAATCTTAGATTTTTCATGGCCTAAGCTCCTACGTGCAAGGGTATGCCTTATGGTGATTATGCAAGGTGCAAGCTATGTCGTTGCATGCCTGATTAATTAACCTCTGATGTGCATCTTTTTTCAAATATGAAACAAGCACTTCTCAACAAAAGTCTTGGTCTTTGTGTAATCTCTTTGGTAGGTGAAGACTTGGTCTTTGTTTAATCTTTTTGATTTCTTTGTCCTACTTTATCTCTATTTCTTGCCATCTCATCTTCCTCCATTTTTCGCGATAAGCTTCCGTTCTTCACGAGGATTGGTGTTCCCATATTGGATGTAGACTTAAACAACAATTTAAAGACCAGCGAGGATTGATTCGCATTTTTTTCTATTTAGTGTTTCTTCTTTCTTTTATTAAACTTAAATTTAAATGATACATGAATATCTGGACATAATTCTAATGGAAAAGTGCAATGGAGGTTAATGAATGAAAAATTACAATAAGATTGAACATGAAAGAGGAAAACAATAAATAATCAATACTAGTCGTTAAATAATATCATTCAAACAAACAATAATTAGAACCCATGTGACGCACGGAAAATGAAAAAGAAAGATATTCGCATAAGGGTGGTAGAATCATACAAAATAAACAATTCTGGTTGATGTTAAAAGGGAAAAAGAAACAGGGTCGCTAGTTTTTTTTTTTTTTTTTTTACGGCAAAACAGGGACATTATTTGATTTGCAAGGTACGATTTGAGAACTTTAGCATTTTTCTTGTATTCGTAATGACAATTGGCAAGCTATTTAGATGTCATTTGTAACATCATAGAAGAACCAAAGCACAAGACAATATAAGAAAAATGACAGAAAAGTTAGCAAATTTACAATAATGACGACAACATTGTTAATTTGGCCCCAGAATAAAATAAAAAACTACTAAACTGACAGAATATGATATTTCTAATTGGCCTACGTTAGATAAACTAATACAGAAGCATGCCCATTTACATGTCATCCCATCATGAGAAACAAAGAAGAATCTTTACAGATTACATGGAAAATTTGTCTAAAAAGTCTTAACTTATTGTATTTTTGTCAATTCAGTCCTAAACCTTCCAATTTTGCTAATTGAATCTTAAACATTTTCATATTTTATCAATTAAGTCCATCGAATAAATTTTGGCCAGAATTAACTAATGTGGATGCCGAATATCTTACATGATATGGTCGGCACGACGTTAACTTTTTAATAATATTTATGAATTTTTTATGATTTTTATTTTTTTTTTCCTCTTCTTTGCTTTTTTCTTTCTCTAGATTTTTGTAGAGAGGGCCAATGAGGGTTGTCGGCCGATCCTCGCCAAGGGCCAATCAACCGTCACCAGCTCTGGGTGAGGGAGGTGATGCCCTCACCTAGTGCTGGCAAGGGACGTCCAACAACCCTTGGAGGCCCTCTCTCCAAAAAACTAAAAAAAGAGCAAAGAAAAGAAAAGAGAAAAAAGAGAAAAAAAATCACAAAATTTTAAAATATTATTAAAAATGTCCATGTCAACAATTTCCGGCCAATTTCGACTTGATAGACTCAACTAACAAAAGGTGAAAAAATTTATGATTCAATTGGCAAAATTGAAAGGTTCATAATTAAATTGGCAAAAGTGTAATATATTTATGACTTTTGGGACAATTTGTCCCAATTTACGCACTAAAAGAAATAATTTAGAAAACACTAATAGAAATATATTATGCACAAATCATGTTGATTGTTCCATTTAATTTGCAAGTTTCCAATAAGCATTGCGAGTAAGACTTCGACCAACTACGCTCCCGGTGTAAAAGAAATTACACGACACTGTTGGAGGAGCATCACGTACTTAAAATTGTTTAGTGGTTACGTAATTGAATTTTTCCGCATGTCAGTCATCTAAGAGTGACCATGCAAATAAATTTTCTCACAAATATCACTTACTTCCGGAATAAATATCAATCTGATGAAATGAATAGTAGAAAAGTAAAAAGATCAATATCAATATCATTTTTGAAAAATGTTTTTCACTTCATTCATTTCTGCAAAATATGGTACCGGAGATAAGTTGGGGGACTAGATGTGTCTGAAATATGGTACAAGTACCAAAAATGAATTTGGGAAATAATATGATTATGAATTCTATAGTTTCTCCAAAAATTTATCTTCTATAATATGATGAAGATTAATACGAGTATTAAGCTAATGACATATTAGAAATAAGACTCCACTCATTGTAATCAACATTCCTAACAGTATACATATCTTGACTTGTTGACTCCTATTCTTGAATCTTGTTCTTTTATTGGAGTCCGATCTTGCTAATATCTTCTCAAAAGTGAATCTGGACTAAAACTAACCTAAAACAAGATCGATGGAGTGAGAAACCGATTATGATCGGACCATGGCGAGGCAGTAGGAGTGGTCGCATGACGGCACAGGAGAGGCAGCGCAAAGAGGGAATTCCGTTAGAGTAATATGAAAAATCGTGACCCTTTTCTTTTTCAAAGAGGGAAAATGCTAAGATAGACATATGGGCAAACTTTAGGGACCAAATAGCAAAGTAGATTTAGGGGATTTATGCAAGAATTCTAAAAGGCTAGCAGTATTTGGCAAATAATATGTGTAATATATGCTGGAATTCAACCCCAATGAGTTTTTAATTTTATAAGCAAATTAATTACAGATTTTTTGGGGCTAAGCTCCTACGCGAAAGTGGATGCCTAGTCATGTTTATGCAAGGTGCAAGCTAAGTCGTAGCCCGATCAATTAACCTCTTATGTACACCCTATTTCTTTTTCAAATATGAAACGAGCACTTCAACGAAAGTACTTTATCTTTATTTGTTAAATCTCCGCATCATTGAAAGTCTTGGTCTTTATTTAATCTTTTTGGTAGGTGAAGTCTTGGTCTTTGTTTAATATTTTTGATTTCTTTTTCGACTTAATTTCTCTTTCTTACCAATGCGTTTTTAAACCTATCTTGCTATAACCAAGCATCCGTTCTTCACGAGGATTGGTGGTCCCATATTGGATGTAGACTTAAAAACAAAATAAAGATCAAGCGAGGATCGATGCACATTTTTTTCTTTTTTGGTTTTTTTATTGTTTTTTATTGTTAGTTTTACTTTTTTTTCTTTTATTAAACTTAAATTTGAAAAGATGCATGAATCTAGACATAACTCTTATGAGAAAGTGCAATGGAGATTAATGAATGAAAAATTGCAATATGATTAAACATTAAAAGAGTTGGGCAAAAATTATTATATTGTTAATTTCAAGCGAGAGGAAAACAATCAGTAATCAATACTAATTGTTAAATATTATTTCATTCAAACAAAAAGAACTAGAATTCATGTAACGCGTGGAAATTTTACTTGTAATGAAAGAAACACATTCACAAAGGGATGGAAGGATGAAAATATGATGTCTAGTCATGTCACGGTCTTCATGAATTTATGGTTAATTTAGATGAACAAATATATAATTGTGGAAGCTACAAATTTTTGGTACAATCTATGGACATTAAGAAACAAGGACTAGTGGACATAAAGTATTTTGTTTTTATTTGTCTAACCTCTTACGTACGTCCTTGAAAGTCTTAGTCTTTGATTAATCTATTTGGTAGGTGAAAGCCTTGGTCTGTTTGGACTTTATAGTTTTCTCTCTCCATTAGCTCATTACACTTTGTTTCACCATCTCTTATTGTTCTCTAGGGTCACTGATTCACCCATGGCCATTGGAGAGACCATTGTAGGTTCCCTCTTGCAAGTCCTATTCGACAAGTTGATTTCTCAGGGATTGGACGTTGTGCAACAAAAAGGAATTAGCACCACCCAGCTTAGTAAGTGGAAGAGGATGCTAATCACAATCAATGCGGTGCTAGATGATGCAGAGGACAAGCAATGGAGTGGTAACTATCTAGTGAAGCTATGGCTAGATGATATTAGGGACTTGGCCTATGACTTGGAAGACTTGCTCGATGAGTTCGAGATCGAAGCTACTCATGCCAAGTTGGTGGCAGAATCTAGCACAACCAGAGGCCAAGTAAAAAGGAAGTTCTCTTTTTTTGGCCAAGAGGAATCCTCTGGATCGAATCCAAAGCCACACAAGCTCATCTCTAAAACCAAGGTACAGGAAATCAATGACAGGTTGGAAGAGATTGTCACTAGGAAGGCTTGTCTAAGCTTGAGAAAGAATGCTATGGAGAGATCCAACTACACCAACAAAATGCTCCCCAGCACTTCTTTGCCGGAGCCTCAATTTTTCGGTAGGGAAAAGGAAGAAACAGAGATACTTGAACTATTGATCAATGAAGCCGACAATGATACCATGCTGAGCATAGTCCCTATAGTTGGGATGGGCGGTATTGGAAAGATGGCCTTGGCTCAACGGCTTTTTTATAATGCCAGAGTGATTAAATGTTTCGAGAGCAAAGCATGGGTATGTGTTTCAGATGTTTTTAATGTTTTTGACATAACAAGAAATATTTTGCAGTCGATCACCGGCTTATCTGGCAAGGGAAAAGATCTTAATTGGGTTCAAGTTAAGTTGAAGGACAATCTATCCGGAAAGAAGTTTCTTGTGGTTTTAGACGATGTGTGGAATGAGAAGTATGGAGAATGGACTACCCTCTTAAAGCCATTTGAAGCAGGGGCTAAAGGAAGCAAGATCATTGTTACGACTCGCAACCAATCTGTTGTTTCCATAACAAGAGCTTTGCCCTATTCTTTGGAGGAGTTGTCCTTGGATAACTGTGCAAGCTTATTAGCCTATCATGCTCTTGGAGCAACAAGTTTTGAGAGGCACCCAGATCTTGAAACAATAGGCAAGAAAATAGCTAAAAAATTTAAAGGATTACCTTTGGCAGCAAAGATATTAGGTGGTCTCCTACGTAATAAACAGAATTATGATGAATGGAAAGCTATCTTAAATAATAGGATGTGGGACCTTCCAACCGAAGAAAATAGTGAGGTTCTCCCGGTTTTGAAATTGAGCTATGTCCATCTTCCTTCTTATTTGAAGAGATGTTTTGCTTATTGTGCAGTATTTCCTAAGGATTACGAAATTGAGAGGGATGAGCTAATACTCTTATGGATAGCTGAAGGCTTTTTAGATGGACAAAAAGCAAAGGAGAATATCTTGATGTTAGGACAAAATCATTTTGATGAGTTAGTATCTAGATCATTTCTCCAACAATCCAGTGTCGACGCATCTAGGTTTTCAATGCATGATCTCTTGAATGATTTAGCAAAGTCAGTTGCGGGTGGGACATGCTTTAGCTTAGAGGAGTCTCAGCTAGCAAGCTATGAAGATGATGCGTATCTTGAAAAAGCTCGTTATGCTTCATACGTCCTGTCGTGGTCTACTACATCAAAATGCTTGAGAGCATTTGACAGAATGAAGGTATTAAGAAGTCTAATCCTACTAAATGTTCAATATAGTATGCATGGTGAATTCCATATTTCCAACAAGGCGTTGTATGACTTGCTAGCAAAATTGAACAATTTGAGGGCATTCTCCTTATGTCATTGTGACATCACAGAGGTACCAAATTATGTTGGTAATTTGAAACATCTTCGATATCTCAACTTCTCGTACACTAATATCGAAATGCTACCTGAGTCAATTGGCTCCTTGTGCAAATTACAAGCTCTGATCTTAAGAGGTTGTCAAAAGCTTTCTACGTTGCCTTTAGGTATTACACAGTTGGTCAGCTTACAATTTCTTGATATTAGAGAAACAAGGAGCCTAAAAAAGATGCCATTGCATATTAGTAATTTGAAGAATCTTACTATCTTGACCAAGTTTGTGGTGGGAGCAGAGAGAGGGTCACAGTTGAAGGAGCTAAAGAACTTGCCACATCTTCACGGAGAATTGCACATATTAGAATTGCAAAAGGTGGAGGAAGTTAGAGATGCTGTCGATGCTAATTTATTTGGAAAGCAAGGCCTTAGCAACTTATTCTTGCATTGGGATGGGGATATTAAAAATGTCCAAAATGATGAGCAAGAAGCACAGGTGCTTCAGGTTCTACGACCTCACATTAATCTTGAAAATCTCACTCTCTCATTCTATGGTGGTGCAATATGCCCTTCATGGTTAGATAGTCCATCCTATTCTAAGATAGTGTCTGTGCTTAAAGAGCTGTCCTAATGTCCAATTGTTGCCATCACTTGGACAGCTACCTTCACTCCAAGAATTATCTCTTGAAGGTCTACATGCTGTAACTACGATAGGCTCTGAATTTTATGGACCAAAACGGCCATTTTCATCCTTAAAAACTTTGAAGTTTGAACAGTTATTGTCATGGAAAGATTGGTCTTGTTATGTCGGTGGCCAAGGAGAAGTGTCATTCTCTAGTCTTCAGCAACTTGTACTCCAGAATTGTCCTGCATTGATCGGGACATTTCCCTATAAACTTGATCATCTCATAAAACTTGAAATTTATTCATGCCCACTTTTGAATGTCTCGACTAGTGTGGTTTATCTTCCATCTCTCCATGAGTTATACCTTGAGGATTGTGACAAGGAGATCTTAAAGAGCTTGGTCAACGTAACTTCTTTAACCATTCTGAAAGTTGAAAGCTTGTTTGCTTCGATGATAGGTTTATGAGCTACTTGGTCAAGCTAAAAGAGCTTCATATAAGAAGTTGTGACAAGCTAACATATTTGTGGGAAGATGGAAATGAAACACTAGATCTCAATTGCCTTCAAAGAGTAGTCATTGAAAATTGTCCTCAATTGATATATCTTGTGCCTAGAGAAGAGCTACCCTACAACCTTTAAAGGATGGCTTTGAGATATTGCACAAATTTGGAAAAGCTTTCAAGCAAGACGCACGACCTCAGCTCTCTTAGAGTTATGAGCATTCTAAATTGTCCAAAACTCATGGGACAAACCATTCCTCCAAGTGAACCCAGAAACAATAGCACGGTGTCCCAACTTGAAGATCTGTGGACTAATTCTCCAATACCCTTTCTGTTTGCCAAGGTAAGATTTGTTGCTCTGAAGAGACTTGCTATTTATGGTTTCAAGGAAATCGAGTCGCTGGAAGAGATCATAGTAGAATCTCTCGAATCTATGTGTGTTGTTAGGTGTGAGAATCTGGAAAGTCTACCACAGGGCTTTCATAGACTCTCCCATCTCACTCATTTGGAAATAGAGGACTGTCCAGCTTTGGAGATGGAGTGCTTCCCTCCCCTTCCCATCACCTTGTTGTATCTTAGCCTCAATAAATGTCCAAAGTTCAAGTCTTTACCAGATCAGTGGCATCATCTTACATCCCTCGAAACACTAATAATTAGGAGGTGCCAAAATGTCATATGTTTCCCCGAAGGAGGATGGCCTCCCAATTTGCTGAGTCTCACCGTTGATGGATGTGAGAATCTGAAGCAGCCAATGAGAGAGTGGGGCTTGCATATGCTCACATCCCTCAAGTATTTGGTAATTGACTGTAGCATGGGAGGCGAGGGAGAGAAGGCGTCGTTTCCTTCAGAGGGCGAGGATGGGTGGAGTATTCTATTTCCTTCCTCTCTAACCTCTCTTTGGCTGGATAATATGAGGAACGTGGAAAGACTATCAAACGGTCTTCACAACCATCTCTCTTCTCTCACGGATTTAAGGCTTGAAGGATGCCCGAAGTTGAGGTACTTGCCAAAGGGTGGCTTCCCTCTTGCCCTCCAAATGTTGTGCTTCTTTAGATGCGAGATGCTAAAAGATCCATGCTCAAGACATGGCAAGTATTGGCACCTCATCCAAGAAATCCCTTTCATCGTGATTGGGGACGATTATATCAAATAAATTGAAATCGATCACACCAGACCCGTGATAAAAGATTTCTCTCCTCGGACTACATTTTCTTCTTCATGTAATGCTTCCATCTACTTTTATTCTTTCGCTTTCATTTGCTAACTGCCGCAATTCATTCTTCCATCTACTGTCAGTTTTGTGGGGTTCGGTTAAGTTTTTGGCTGCGAAGGCATCAATTTCCGTTCTGATTTTTTTTTCCCATGGAGATGTTCACACGAATTTCCACAAACCGGCCATTGATTAGTTTCGTCTCGTTCTAATGAGTTTTTGGAATAATACAAGCGGTTTTTCTATTTGTTCTTTCATATGTCATCTCGTCCTAATTAGTTTTCGCCTGCGTGAACTTTCTCTTTCCATTAGATTTTTGGGATCGATTGTCTTCCCCCAGTTTCAAAAATACAATTGACTCGGTCCACTAAGCATGTCGAATCCTCCCACTTTCGATCTTTTCCTTGCACTTGACTCCTGTAATTCTCGCGTCGCTAATTTTCACATCAATTTGCCACTGATTTCAGGCGCGTCTTTGCCACTTTGTCGTTCGTTGCCGAGATATTCATCTTCCTTTTACGTTGGAATGGAAGCGTGAGATACTGATAGGTGGGGAGTTGTCAGCATAAGGTAAGGACAATTACCTGTTACATTCTACATTTGCCCGGCGAGATTGAATACAGGGAATCGAATTTCGATTTTCCTAATGGTTCGTTATTCTTCTTCGTTCATTTTCAGTCCTGGAAAATCGATCAAGGTCAGCTCAATATCTGTTGGGACTCGTTCCAGTTGGAAGCACCGCCTTCGTTTATCACCCGTGGTTCTTATCTGACTTGGCCAGGAAGTCTAAATAGAAAAGATTGATTTTAAAGCAGCAGGTGAGAGATTAGAGTTTTCTTGCTGATTTTCCTGTGAATGAGGTAGTTGGCATGATGAAATTTCCAAATTTAACTCTGATATGTTCAGGTCGCAATTTGGTGGGCAGGGCTTATGCGGGGCGCTGTCTCCATGGCACTCGCTTAAAACCAGGTAAAAAGATCGGACTATGCGCTTTTCTGGAGACTCTCCACACATGATACCATGAGATTTTTTGCAATTCTACGTATTGGTCACCAGAGATGCCTGGTTTTACTATGTTTTCTCATCTTAATCTGACGCATATGCTTGCCCCAAAGTTCATTTTCTGCGGATGCAATTTACTCAGCCCAACGCAAAAACTGCAATGCATTTATGATCATGAGCATCATCACGGTTATTCTGTTCAGGCAGGATGGCGTTTCATATGTCAGAGTCTAGTTGGTGGCATAACGTGTAGCTTGTGCCTCAAGATATCATTCATCAATGCAGGTGTCTGGACTGTCGATGGGCTCTCCCATGAGAATCTTGCTCCCCTCTTCGCCCATATGCCCTGCCAGCACAACACCTTCTGAACATCGAGTCCCAAATCCTTCACTCAGCCACTGCCCTGCAATGACATGAATCGGACTCCCACCAGAATGGCAAAAGCACTCCTACCAGGCAGTTTACTCAAGCTCCCAAGCACGCCTTCTCACACACTGCACTTTTATTGGCGAAAATTCAATGATGCCTTCATGGGAACCCTGTCAGGCAGGCGAGTTTTTGTGCCTTCCATTCCGTGCTCGCCCAGACGATCATCAGTCGCTCCAACAAAAGCCGAGGGTGGCATTGAGAGCTAATGATTCTAACGTAACAAACAGGCCCTCTGCAGATTGCCAGGTTGTGCTGATGACACTCATGGCGTACCTTTCATATATGTTGGCTGAAGTAGGAAAATCTTTAGTACTTTTATGCTCGTATAACTATTCTTCAACAATTCTTCTCCTCTTTTCTTACTCCTCGTATTAAGAGTGGACAACGCCATTCTCATTGTACTCCTCTGTAAAAATTGTCATGCCGCAGTACACATTGGCTAACATGACTGAGAGCTCAAGAGTGACCAACAAAGGAGGTCGAATCTACCCACTTTCAATCTTTTCCATTGACATAATTTCTGCTACTCTCGTGTTGCTAACGTTCACAATCTATCTGCCAATGATTGCAGGGACCTTTTTGCCACACTGTCCTTTCCAAGATCTTTATCTTCCTTTATGTTGTAAAGGAGGCCTTAGATATCGAGAAGTAGTTGTTGGCTAAGGTAATGATAAGTCTGATGCATTCTACATTTGCAAGGCAAGGTTGAATAATGGTAATCGAATTTCCGTTTTCCTAATGTTTCGCTTTCTTTAATTCTTTCTCAGCCCTGGAAAATCAATCAAGTTCAGCTCCATACTTTTTGGACTCATTCTGATTGAAAGAGCCACGTCCATCTTTCGCTTATCGTTCTTTTTTAAATTGGCCAGGAAGTATCAGGTACAAAAAGACTGACTTGAAGCAGCTGGTTAGAGACTGGAATTTTCTTGCAGACTCTCCTGCGTATGAGGTAGTTGGCGTGATGGAGTTTCCTAATTTAACTCTGATATGTTCAGGTCACATGGCATTCGGTTACAACCAAGTAAAATGATCGGATAAAGCGCTTTTCTAGAGACCTTTACATGACACAGTGAAATTCTTTCTATTCCTAGCAATACCATGAATGTGGTCCCTAGAGATGCCTATTTTAAAACGGTTTACTATGTTTCCTCATGTAAATCCAATGCAAATGCCAGCTCTGAAGTTGATTTTCTGCACGTGCAGTTTCCTCAGTCTGATGTGAAATCGCAGAGCAATGCGTTTACAATTGAGTACCATCGCAGTCGTTCTGTTCAGCACCGTGGTAAGACTGGCGTTTCATATGCCGAGTCTAATTGGTGGCATAACATGTAGCTTGTGTCTCTAGATACCATTCCCTGATACAATTGCTTCCTTCGTCCAAATGCTTTGCAGCATGACATCTTCCAAGCCATCACGTCCCAAATCCTCCTCTCAGAGACCACCCAGCAGCGGACGCGACTCAGGGTCTCACCAGAACGGCAAAAGCATACTCTGACCGAGCAGTTTGTGCAAGCTCCTGAGCACGCCTTCTCACACGGTGCACCATTACTGGTGAAAATTCGACCATGCTTTCATGAGGCCTGTGTTTGGCAGGCGAGGTTTCGTGCCTTTCATTCCATGCTCGCCCACCGATCAAGACGATCATCCGTGGCTATTACGATATCAAGAGCTAATGATTTAGTTTGGAAATTTTTTGTTGTTTCTTTCTTTGGTCTTGGGCTTGTATTAAGTGAGTCAATGGCTTTTGTAATCTCCTTCTCACAAGATGATATCTGAATGTCTGAAATTTATTGCTTCATTAACTGCTGCTGATTTCCTTATTGAGCTGTTGAATCTGACCGTGTTTTTCCGAAATTATCCGGTCATTGTGATGTGTAATCATTATTTTGAAAATAGTCGAAGAGAAATGTGGAAAAATAGATATATTTATGATTAGTTGTTAATCAGAAAAAAAAAAATCCTTGAACAGCATGGAGCATTCGTCCTTATAGCGTGTTGGTAAGATTTTCACATTTGAATGAGGAAAAGGAAGATGGATGGCGTTTGCTCTTATTTAGAAAGAGTAGAGAAGATGGAGACTGAAATGTTTTAGTGTGAAGCCACGCTCTTGACATTCATATTCAAGGTTTAATATATAATACGTGTAAAGTAATATGCCCTGAAATGTTTTTTCATTTTTGACCCATTACCATTTCAACAATTCGAATTTTTCGAAAGTTGAATTCATTTAACAAAGTATCAAAGCACAGATCTGGTGCTCGAATTCTAACATTGCCTATCATCTTTCTTCTTTCTATTGTTTTTTTTTTAAACTAGGGATGCGGTCGTGTAAAGGAACTAGCATAAAAATCCATCATTATGACCCCCTACTTAAATATAAATTCCCCGTGACAATAATCGAGCCTGCAACCACGGTTTCACAGCCGAAAGCACGGGAAGCATATAATGCTATCGATCTTAACTCTTTCTTTGCCAAATTGACCAAGTTCACATTCATGAAGTCACATTTAGAGTCCAAAAGAAAGTCTTAAAGAAGAGATGTGGCTAGACTTAACCCTATTTTAAGCAGAATTGTGGCATCTCGAATTGCATTCAAGAACATGAAAGAAAAATGCAGCTTCTGGGGGGAAAGTTCACATTCATGAAGTCACATTTTTGTTCTTTTCCTTTTTAAGTATTAATTTTCTTTTTTTCTTTCTTTTTTTCCCTTCATTTTGGCTGGTGAGGGTCCTCGCTAGTGGCCGATTACCCTTGCCAGCCAAAATGAAGGGAAAAAAAATAAAAAACAAAAAAAAATGGACATAATTGGTACCAATACAATATATTTAAAACTTTTTTGAAACTTTTCCCCATGTTTTTCCCACAAAATAGGGACACATTGATTTAAAGATATTTAACAGAGAATAATGATTTAAGAGCTTTACCATTTTGCAATATGTCATGACAATTGGCAAGCTATGTAGATGTCATATGTAAATTATATCCATCACAAAAGAGACAAAACATGAGACAACATAAGAAATTAGACATAAAAGCTCACTCATTGATAATAAAGACGACGGCATTATTGATTTTGGCCCCAAAAATAAAAAGTTCCTAAATCGATAGAATATAGTAATTTCTAATTGTCCTTAAATCGTGTTGACACTAAAGAAATCGTGTTAAAAAAAGAAGTTGCATTCACTTTGCAAGTTTGGGAAATAAGTATTATTCGTAACATTTCAATGAAATATGCACACGGTGCAAAAGAAGCTACACGTCATTATTGGAGGAGTAACACATGTACTTAAAGCTACTAAGTTATTAAGTAAATAAATTTTACAGACAAAAAAAATGACTAAATAAATTCCGTCAAATGTCAACCATGTAAGAGTGACCATGCAAATAAAATCTATTACAAATATCACTTGACTTCTGAAATCAATATCAATATGTCGAAAGGAATAGTAGAGAAGTATTAATAAAAATCAGAAGCAATACTTAGTCCGTGTTAAAAGAAAAAAAAGAAAAAAAAAAGGACATCAGTTTATTTGAAAAATATTTAGTAAAGAATCACAAAGAAATAACATTTGTGATCTTTCTTTTCAAAAAAGAACACCGTGGGAAGAAAATACATAGAACATGGACGACCTATTGAAAAATAAACTGATGTTATTAATATTAGACTTCTCAAAAATATATTTGGGGGAAATTATAAAACTCATCCTAATACTATTAACTCGCACGCATTTTTGGCCGATGTACGATCTTTCCTCGATGTTTAGTCTCCCAACTTATCTCTAGTGACAATTTTAGGACAAAATTCAATTTTGCGTCCATATATGTTTGGAATATGATGAGTTAGTATTGACAAATCAACACGAGACGCCTAAGTCTACAAGTTTCTTAAAAATTTATACTTTTAATCCTTATACTTTTAGGAATGTTCTAATTCAGTCCTTGTATTTTGTTTTACTAACCCAACTAGTCCTTACATTATGTTTCCATGAGAATATAGTTTCTTTCATCACATCTCCATTTGAAATCTTATTGTCACGACCTACCCTCAAGGGGCCGCTCTCGAAGGAATAGGTTTAGTGGTACTTGCTTATAAAGCGTGGATTCTTTCAAGTCCATACTTTGCATGACATTAGATGTTCGATTTTTCATTCAATTTAGAGAAGTCGTCACTAAGTGAGATATAGGAGAATGTCTTAACTTTCATGTAACTAGAGATCTTGGAATCAGGGATTGATTACACTAATTCTAGAACTAATGCCTTTTTGATACCTAAACTTGACTATTTGCTAACCAAAGTGTTAGGTAGCCTATCGAAGATTTTAAGGTTCATCCTAACCATTCTAAAAAGTGAAAATAACACTAAATATATAAAGAAGGCGCAATCAAACATAATTGAAATGAACGGGGCAAGCAGCATGCAATTGGGTTTCAATTTCTGTCAAAGGATTTTCATAAATTCTCAAAGGAAACTACAAAAAAAAAAAAAAAAAAAAAAAAAAACTGATTTTTAAGCGCTTTCCAAAGATTTCTGATTTTTTCTGAATTTTCAAAATTTTCAATAATTCTTAAAAAATATTTTTAATCAGAAAAAGGGGTCCAGGCCGGGCCTTGGGCCCGGACCGAATAGCGATCTGGTCTCTCGAATTTGGGCTCAAGGGCATGAAATGGGCTCTACACATTAGGAGGCTTTAATTAAAAAAGAATTGGGCTCAACTCATAAAATTTAAGTCCAATTTTTCCAGCATTTAACTAAGCCCAATATTAGCACTCCAGCCCAAAATTCTCAGCGCCCATGACAAGCCCCTTTTCAATTAGCCCAACAAAACCCAACACGCTCATCTAAGCCCTAAGCCCATTAAACTAAACCAAGCCCATCCTATTCCCTAAGTCCTAATCCAGCCCACCAAATCAACTCAACTCCCACCTATCAAACCTTTCACACGACCAGCTTCTGGCTTTCTTCCTTTCATCATCGTCTTCCTCAAGACAGCCACGAACGAGCGACCGTGACGGAGCTCCGTCTCTGGCTATTCTCGGCTTTCGCCGAACCAATGCCACTACTTGCCTGACCACCTACATCATTAGTCACCAACTACCTTTACTGGTAACTAAAGACTTCAACAATGATAATTCCTCTTAAAGAAATGCCACCGTTGTCTAGCCACTATCCAGAATTAGGGGTGTTAGAACCGAACCGAAATTTTGTGCATTTTTTATTTTGATAACCAAAAAATAACCATTAACTTTTCCGGTTTGGTTCAATTTTCGGTTCGATTTAGTTAACCAATCTCAACCAAAATTTTTAACAAAAATTGAACAAACTTAAAATCTCTCTTCTTTCTCACCTCTTCTTCATTTCGGTTTCAATAAACAATACAAAAAAGGGAAAATTGAAAGACCAAACTGAATTGAACCGGTTCAGGTCAGATTCGGAATCGCACCTTATCGGTTCAATTCAGTTTGGTTTTCTTGAAAACTCAAACCGAATTGAACTTAACCAAACCATTTACACCTTTACCCACAACACAGAATAATCCCCCAAACTCTTTAGACTGAAGACACTAGGGAAACACGGCAACAAAGAACAACAAAAACGTATCCTTAGATACGGAACATACCACATTGGCTAGGTTTAGGCATTTTAACAAACACGTGACGTGCGCTACCGAATCGTAAGGTTTCCTGCTCAAACGGGACTCGGCCGGGATCCTCAGCAAACAACCAACAAATCACAGCGACCTAGCTCAGGACCTACGGTGCCGAAGTTTGTTCGAGCCGGGCGGCGGTAAACCCCGGCCCGGCGTCCCCAAACAGGCAGCAAACGGAGGGAAAAACGAAGGCTTACCGGCTCGGCCTTGAGGACGTCTACCGGGAGGGGTCGTCGGACGGAGCTCGCCCGCGGCCGAGGTGTCGACCGAGGCTGCCTCTCGCTCTCTGTTCGAGCTCAGCTCTCACCTCTCGACCTCTATCTCTCTCGGTCCTTCTCTTCTCTCCCCCGAACGAGCGGTCACCCCCTCTTGCTGGATTTCTCTCTAGGACTCACCAAAAAATTCCCCCCGCAGACTCGTGCCCCTCTCTTACTTTCAAGCACAGGCGCGCATGGCCTCCTGCCGTGCCAGCTGCTGCTGCTGCCGGTCTGGCCCCGACCGGACGTGTCGCGCGACGTTCCCTGTGGCTGTCCTGTTCCACATCGTCCCCGTCCTCTGCTGCATGAGGCGTGAGGGAGAGGAGGAAGGAAGAGGCCGGGCTTGGGGAAAGAAAAGGAAAAGTGGGCCGGCCCAGAGAGTAAAAAGGAAAAAAAGAAAAAGAAAAGATGGTCGGCTCGGCCCGGTCTTTTCCTTTTTTTTCTTTGCTTTTTTTTAAATAATCATAATAATATTTTTTAATTAGTTTTTTTTCTTAAATTTTTTTTTCTATTACTATTAGTACAAATGCACCTAATGTCTATATGCCGTGTAATCTAATGAAAATTATTTTTTGTTTAGAGGTTAAAAATTAATTCTTTATTTTTTATGCTACTAAATTCTAAATAGGTAGGCAAAAGTTACGACACTTATGGAAATTTGTCAAATTAAGGCTAACTATAAATTGGCGATTCCTACGTTTATCAGTTGCCCAATCTTGATTGATAGTCCCATTAAGATTATTTTCATTATATGTTATAATTGCATTGTTGTTTTTAGTATAGATTCATACAGAATTACCTAAGGACTAATTTTAATAAAGGTAGAAAAGCTTTACTTATTCGAGCTACAGCTTTAACTCACTATTTTGTGGACATAATATTATAGACAATTCACTCAAAACTTCAAATTGAATCGAGCACATACATGGATGCAATCACGGGGTGATGAAATCTTGTGAAAGGAACAAGCAGTTGCAAGTGGCAGGGGCCTAGGCCTTTATGTCCCGCTCGCACACCCGATAAAAAAGTTTGGAGGACCCATACCAAGGAAAAGGGAAACCTATATTTTGTTCTCAAGGGTGCGTTTGTTTTCTTTCCAATTTCTCCATTCTTTTGTTCCCCATATTAGAAAAAGAATAAAAATCCGTTTAGTAACATCCATTAGTATTTCTATTCCCGTAAAAAAAAAGTTGTTCCAGGGAATAGATTTTGAATAGAAATGAAAAATAAAAAAAATACATTCTTGTTCCTAGAAATAATTTCTAGAAAGTTATTGCTTGGGCTGTAGCTATTCGTGACCGTTGTTGATCGTCACCTACCGCCCACTACCGTTAGCAGCTGCCCATTGACCACCGCTTGCCCCTCGCCCCTCGCCCCTCGCCGTCTACCCTTCATCGTTGCCCTCTGCTGCCCGATGGCTGACCAACGATCGACAACCTATGGCCGATGGCCGATGGCTGACGGACGGGCGACTGGTGACCACGTGCTGGTCACATCACTGATCATCACCACCATCGAAAGGAAAAAGAATAAAATTTTGTTAGTTGATATCAAACACATTTATGTTATTTTTCTATTTTAAGGATAGAAATTTTTTGTAGTTATCAAATACCTTATTTAACTCAGAAATTGTTATAGAAAGTAGACATAGAAAAGAACTATTTCTAAAAAATATTACTTCTAGAAGTAGAAATATTACTAAACGCACTCTAAGCTTCCTCACAAGGCAAGGAAAGGTTAATTGAGTAGTCACAATCAACTTTACTAAAGGAAACTAATAATCTCTTATATTTAATGGGTTTGTAATTTTAATATATCTCACAAATTGTCATATGGGTACTGTGTGAAACTTCTAACACTGGCATGGAGATTGGAGAATGCCACAGAAATTGGAGATGGATGGTTCTCTGCATTATTTACCAAGACGAAGTAACTCATCTATATGAAGCAACAAGAGGTAGAATTATTATGTTAGAATGTAAATCAGGTCTTTGCACAGAGAATTTCAATATGGTACCTTCCAATACGTTAGTGCTAAATTCTCTGTAATATATGTTAACATATTCTCCGTCACTTGAGCCAATTGAAATCAGAAAGAACTTATGGAAATTGTGCTTAGTATGGTTGTGTTCAATAAACAGACCATGAGATTTGAAAAGCTGGACGGATCATTCATAGCCAAAAAGCTAGACAAATCATTCAAAGCCTTCTCGTTTTCTGATCTATTACTATCACCAGAATATCTTATTTAAGTGTTAAGGAAAAAATACCAAAAAAATCATAAACCTATTGAAGTGATATCAATTCAATCTAAACCTTTTTATGTTAGTACCAATTTAGTTCATCCGGCCAATTTAGCCTAGAAATCGCTGATGTGTTGATTGTTCTACATAGCATAACTGGCACTAAAGTGAACATTTTAGAATAATTTCTTAACAATTTTTCGATTTTTTTAAAAGAAATTTTCTTTTTTCTTTCTTTTTTTTTTCCTTAGGATTGTGGCCGGCGACGACATTGCAGCCCTCACTAAATTTAGTGAGCCCATGACCCTTGTGGGCTAGGCAAGGGCTTGACCCTCATTGCCTAGGCGAGGGTGGCCTCGCTAAATCCAAGAAGGGCTCAACCCTCATCGAGTTTGGCAAGGGCTATCTGTACAGCCTTTGGCAGGTGAGGGTCAAGCCCTCGCCTAGACCGCGAGGGTTGTGCCCTCACCAGATTCGATGAGGGCGACCCTCATTGGCCATGGCCAATATTAGCCACAGTCCAAAGGAAAAAGAAAAGGACAATAAAAGAAAGAAAAAAGAGAGAAAAAAAAGAAAAAATTTAAAAAAATATTAAAATTATTTTAGAAAGTCCACATTAGCGCCACCCGTTTCATATAAGACTACTGACATCCATGTCAACGATTTTTGGCTTAAATTGGCCGAATGGACTCAATTGTTATCAATATGAAAATATATTAGACTAAATTGATCAATTGAAAAATCTATGATTGAATTGGTACCAATACAATAGTTTTATGACTTTTTTGATACTTTTGCATTAAGTGCTAATAGCAATAAGAATGCCAAATTTAGTTGGCAAATTTAGAGAGTTATCAGCATCAGAAACTTTGATGTGAGATTCGAAGATGATCAACACGGTTAGAGAATGAAAAAATCAACATCCCAAATTACTTTGTATTAGGACATAGCCCTATCATGTTTAATAATTCCATTATTGTACGATATATTGATACTCAATTTAGGGCTTAACTGCTATATTTGATCATTTACACCCACCAAATGGAGGCCGAAGGTAAAGCTTTGAAACCGCTCCCAACTTAAAGATCGAAAGTTCAATGAACATGTTAGATGAACGCCCGATCTAACGTTTAACTACTCTATATTTTCAATACTCTAAACTCCCCCACACATGCAAAAAAGTATTTCATGTGACGGACACACTGTATAAAAAAATCAGCTTATAAGAAATGAGAGTTTTTAAGTTCAAACATAAATTTAGTTGGGATGGATGTCATGCAAATTTGATTGGTTGATCATACCTTGTCAATTGTGTGATTAATAGATGTAACTTTTTCATGCATATATGGGCCCGTGATTCGGCCCAAGACTTAATTTTGAAAGTCTAACTGAAAATGGGAATATAAATAAAAGAAGTGAAAGATTAGAGCACCCAGCTTGATATAATGTAGAATTTTGTGAAATCACAATCAAACTATCTAAAAAATTAAAATTACTGGACAAAAGTATGGTTCAATATTTCAGTGCAAATAGGAGAAATTTTCCAAAAAATTCATGAACATATTATACGAATATCAATTCAATTTTATACTTTTTAATTTGGCCAATATAGCTATTTGACCAATTAAAGCCGAAAGTTGCCAATGCGATGGTTTTGTCAGTGCTAACCGTATTACATAACATAACTAGCATCTGTGTAGAAGAAATGAAACGATACGATGTTGTTGTGCAATTTCTTTAAAATTTTTTAAATACTTTCATTTTTTTCCTTTTTCCACAGAACTGTTCATCTTCTTCCTTATCTCGTGTCAATGTTCATCGCCCAGGCCGGCAGGGCTGGCCGGCCATTTCTTCGTGGGCCTACTACTTGAGTGGTCGGGCTCACATGGGGTTGGCCTGGTTTGCATTAAATTACAGCACGCCAATTTTTTAATACATCTTTGCGTCTGATATTTTTGGACCTTTGCCCCTACACTCCACATTTTCCCTTATGAGATTGCTTCCGAATGTGTTGGCGCATGGCTGCTTCTGAAGTGCGAGATATCTGGTATCTGCTCGATTATCAAACGTCCGGAGTTCAATTCTGAGCACGCGAATGAGTATGCACGTATGCGCTGATGATCCCTCTACGAAGATACATTATGAGCGTGCGCGTGCGTGTGAGTGTGTGATAGATAGCAAGACATATTCAACTACAATGTCTTTGGACTCTAACCAAAGTGGCTAAGCCGTCCATGTCTTGTCTTATGTTAAACCATTAATGATCACACATGATTCAGACTTGAAGCAAAACATCAATTACTTTCCTTTGACTAGGACATTTTTCAGACGAAGTAACAAATACTCTTAATATGACTTAAAAATGCAAGTTTCTATCACCGGTACAGTATTAAACTTGCGACACAAATATTAAATTGGTGCAATTGTGTGTAATTTGTGAGAGCATCTCTCATTTGGTTCAAAGAAGTGCACAAATACGCAGGATATTAGGGAAATTGAACAGCTAAAGTACTCAGGGAAGGACACTGGGCATTGTGCAGTCAGAGCAAATAAGCACGCTAAATACAAGAAGAAACGAAACAAAGGCGTAATGAAAGTGAGACTCCCACCATGAGATTTTCAACGGAATTCGCACGTAGGAGTCTCATCTTTTGCCAACTCGGCAACTGTCAATCAGTCTACCCTAGCTGAAAGGTGACCATCTTCTATCTGGAATTGTTCGCTCAAGCCAAGTTGTACCATCAATAACCAAGCCAAGGTAAGAAGTTCTCCCCCTTTACTAAGTTGTTGAGCATGCATGAACGGTTGGCAATGATTCGCAGCATACGCCAGCAATTCCACCCACACCTTACTCATGAGGTCCCACTTCTCGTCTTGAAATTTCTCCAACTCTTTAGCGAGAATGCACGCATCAAAGAGCGCAGATTTGCTCCTGTCTCCTTTCACTACAGCTGGATTCAATTCTGTGGGAACAGAAAGTAGAAGTCGGCAGGCCTTCGCTTTGCTCGTTTCCCTCTTATGCAAGATATTTTCATGGAAGAACCTGTCCGCCTCAGCACAAGTGTCTCGAAACCTTATTTGGCCAATCCCAGCCACTGCAGACATCATACTAGGTTTTTTTATCATAAGATGAAGCATGTAATCTGACAAGACCTTACTGGTTTTCTTGTGGCGGTTTTCACTTTTATCAGTGTTGTAACAGAGTTCGGTGGCTATGTGCCACAGTAGAAGGCTCTTTCCATAATCAACATCACAGACGAATGGAAGCAATTTTTTGCAATTTTCCCCTGATTTAGCACGCTCCAGAGCCCATTTGCCTCGAGAAGCACAAATGAGAGAACAAATCTCATTTGTGCTTCCCAGAGATGCCTTCTCTTTGAGCTCATTAAAAATCAGTTCACGTAAATCTTTACTGAATTTTTCTACTTGTATAAACCTCAAGTCATCAAACAATTCCTCCAGAGATACGAGACCAAGGAGTTTCTCAATCCGTTTTGGCCTCTTTCTCAGCCGGGAATCTAAAAAATTGTACTGGAAGATAGATTTAGACCACCTAGCATGTAGTATATGCAATGCAAATGGTGAACTTGCAGATTTGAATTTGAGGAGGAACTTAATGAAGATCCTCTTCGATGTCGCTATATTTGCAATTGTCCAGTCAGAGCAAATGAGCCTACCGAGAGCTACAAATTCCAGGCCAATAGCTCCAAGGAGCAAGGTGTATGAGATTTGTATATCATATTCCTGAAAACCATGCTTGTTTAGGAGATAGAAAATTGCAAAAGCAGAAACAACGGAGCCAATTGAGATAGCTCGGAAAAGGTACCCTGTTGCACAGTGAATGACGGCAGCCTTGGAATAAAGAACATCGTAAAAGAAGTTGAGCTCAGCCTCAATGACCCGAAAAGCATCCTCTGGTTTTCTGCTCCTGCTCCCGAAAAATCGGTTGCTGTCCTCACGTTCACGGAAGCTGAAGATGAGATCCACAAGGAGGCCTTTGAAGGTTGTGAAATAAAAAGACGCCTTTTTTATCACTGTTCTGTCATCCAACATGTTTCCATCTTCCGCTTCAACATGAACCGATTGAAATTTGGACTCCGGCACCATGGCCAACATCTTGGTGGTAATGTATTCTTCCACGAGCTTGGCATAATTCGGCCCAGCATCAGCAGGTGGGAGCAAGGAGTCCCGGAATTTACTGAAGCTGGCGAGATGCAGAGCGCGTATTCGCTCTATGTATTTAATGGTTCCGCCAATAAACATGAAGATGGTTGGGACAATTAGCTTACTATTGGGGAAGGATTGATAAAACACATAGACTGCAACGCCTAGCTGGAATAAGAGATTAAGCAAGTGCCTACGCCACAGTTCATTATCCTCAAGCGCAAAAGCGGTTATGGTGTCTGGTCCTCCAAGATGTAGCAGAAGAAATGGAGCCCAAAATGCCAAAAGGTCATCATATGCATCAGCCTCAGAGTCTGAAGTACCACAAGTGACTTGGGCTCTGGAAATGAGTCCAAAGGCATAGTCAGCAATCAAGTCGGCACCCAAGTAAGCTGACCAGATGAGCATCAAGATCCACTGATTTGAAGACCTCTTTCGGATGGGTGCCAAAAAAGTGAGAAAGACTTGCAGAGATAGGCTTGTAAGTATCGCCCCTCGGATGTTGAATTTCATCCACAAATTCTTGGCTTTTGCAAGGATTTCCTTATTTCCCATTTTATCGTTGCAGTCTCACGAGATCCTGGAAGGAAATCTTTTAGTCGGCATGAATATTACAGTAAGGCAACAATTATTGAATAGATTTTAAAGCTGGAGAACATAATGACAGAAAGGTAACAATTGAGGGCGGAGAGTCAATTATACCTTGAAATTTATTTGCGGTAAGATAGGAATGGATGTCCGGCTTCAGGCAACCTGGTGTCAAGCAATGCGTAGCCATAAAAAGGAGTTAGGAGAGCTGGAGTCCGCGTGAAACTCGTGGAATGTAGATCCGAAGTATGAAAAATACTTGATGGAAAGTTGACATTTGGTGGGGGAGGCAAAAAAAAAGAGGAAAGTTGACTTGATCGAAAAGGGACCAACGACACGGATATAAAGGGAAAAGAAGGAGGAGAAGGAAGGGGGAAAAGGTGGGGGGGGTGTGAGGGGAGGTAATTGCAGCAGCTTGCAGCAACTTGAGAAGGTATTAAATTATAAGGATTTTGAGTTTGGCAATATATTTGCAGTTCTTCTACTCGCTTAGAGACAAATTTTCCATAAATCTTGATAAATTCAAACTATTTCAAAGGAGTAAATCTATCAGTACCTTGTTTGTCAATATTATAATTGGTCTCTAAGGCATTCTAAATGTTTGTGGGATTTATGTAAGATCAAAAAGTTTTATATTGACGATCTATCACAGTATCGAGAATTCTTCTTCAGTATCTCCTTTCATCATCAATTGTTTCTTTCCACAATGATGCATTTCTAGATGACGTTGTCTCATTAACAGTTCTCAGATGTTCATCCAAGTGAAATTACACGGGTAATTTATTCACAATAATTTTATATCACCTTCTATCGGGAGAGAAACAAAATTGAAATCGAAATCTTTCATTTTCTTCACTCTTTGACTTCTCCCTAGCTCACATGGAGAATGGAATTGTTTTTTTTTCACTTGATGAAGGATTTCTCGCATCAAAATGTTGTTCATGAATACTCTGAGGTATTATTTGAATCTTTAAGAAATTTGTCTTCAAGAAATTCGACATCTCTTGATTCCACAATAATATTAGATTCAACAATCTAATAATTGACAAGCTTTAGAGTTTTCATCATATCCAACATACACATTTTTTAATGCTCTTGATCCTAATTTGATTCGCTTAAGCTTAGGAATTCTATAATAGTTAAAGCATCCCCATATTTTAAAGTATTAGACATTCAACTTCCTTTCCATAACTCTTATGAAGATATCTTAAATTTCTTTGAATTGAGGGAATTTTGTTGTGAACATGACATATGATAAGAAGTGTTTCTCTTCACAAATTGACTGGCAATTTGCTTGTAAGATCATGGAATTAACTGTATCTATTAAAGTTCAAATATTTTTTCTGCCAATCCATTTTGTTGTGGTATTTTCGGTACACTTGTTTGATGCACAATACCATTTTCTTCACAAAATACATAAAATAAATGTAATGAGAACTGTTCTCCTCTCTGATCACTTATCATAACTTTGATTTTTGAATCCTTTTAATTTTCAGCTATAGCTTTATATGCCTCAA
The DNA here is from genome assembly GCA_014182895.1 of Angophora floribunda. NCBI lineage: Eukaryota > Viridiplantae > Streptophyta > Magnoliopsida > Myrtales > Myrtaceae > Angophora > Angophora floribunda. The sequence goes on along the minus strand of CM024706.1, from coordinate 11,670,110 downwards.
ACACATCAAAAGCTTGATCTTTTGATCTTATAAGGTAAACATAAGTATATCTAGAGTAATCATCAATAAATGTAGTAAAATAACGATTTCCACCTCTAATTGCTATACTATTTAAATTCACAAATATCATAATGCACCAGTTCAAGTACTTTTGTAGATCTTTCTACCTTTGAGAACGAATTTTTAGTCATTTTTGCTAGTAAACTTATTTCACAACCCTTCTTATCCATATTATCACGTGAAATCATACCACTTTTACTCATCAATTTCAGTACTATAGATAACATGTGATAATCTATTGTGTCACAAGGAAGATGACTCAAACATATAAATAGAAACAAAAGTTTCATTAATATATGTCAATATTACAAGCACTTGATGCAGCCACTATCTTCATTTCCATGAAAATAAGACCTTGAGGTTGTTAAGAAAATTTGATTGTTGATGAAGATAGAGTAGTAGTTTATAGTTCTTTGATACTTTAATATGTAATGGCAATAACTTTTCTTAAGATATTATTTATCTCCACTATTATTACTACCTAGTCTAAAACAACAAATATGCCTCTTGGATATACACTAAAGTTATAGAGAAACGAGTTTTGTGATTACTCAATTTTACTTTTGGAATTTCATCTTGAACGTGTTGTCAAAGTTGTGTGAGAAAGGAGAGAATATTGTGAAGAAGAAAGAGTTATGAAGCAGAGAAAGTTATTGTTATTGTTATGAACAATATGTAATTTGGTCATATCTATAGACAACCAATCAAACACATTTGTTGGGAATAGGTACTTTATTGGAACCATTACCAATTTACATGATCAACCATTACTTCTTCTCATGTCAACAATAAATTTTTTTTATATCCAACAATTACCACTTTTCATGTCCAACAATCACTTTTTTTCAAGATAACAAACTATTTCAACAATAACCCATCTCTTAAAAAGTTGATCATAAAGGAGATCAACTAAAAGTCAATAAATTAGATATTTGGCCTTAATAAGTTGAAGAGTGTAAATATCTCATAGAGGGAGTTTCTAGAATGTTTTCCTAAGAAGTGTTTGCAAAGTCTCACTTCACTTGTATGTCTTGGAATCGGTGAACGTCCTCGGTTAGCTTCCCTCTCACTTGGTATACTACATTTGTCAAACCTTGGGCATCTCTATTATTCTAATTGTAAGGAGCTCGATTTATCCAAGGATGAAAGCGACAATATCTTCGATTTGCATGTACTTAAGAGTCTTTGGTCCGTGGACATTGGAGTTTGAATCCGAAAAGGAAAGTTTCCTAATTCAATTAGGTCTTTTATTTTGAATAGGTTTTCTAGTTGGTGAGGGTTTTTTGAAAAGAGATTTCCCATTTTTGAATCCAATTCTTATCTATAAATAAGAAGTAGACATTCTTCTAAAGTGTATTCAGGAGGTGACTTCTTATGAATACACCCGGAAGCAATTTGAGTATCGAAGCTGATTAAAATCTTGTGGTAAGATTTTGTGAATTTCTTTGTAAAATTGAGAAATTATTTCATAAGGAGTTGTGGATTATTGTGTGACTTATTGGGTGTAATTGGAGACTGGGAAACACTAAGTGTGTTTGAGTGACTTGAGTTTGGTTGTAATCTCCGTTGTATCTCTTGATCAATAGTGAAATTTTTCGTTGTTCTACCCATGGAGATAGGTCACATGAACTGAATCATGTAAATCTGGTAATTGATTTATTTTTCTTGTTGTCTATTTTACTACTTGATTGCTTACTTCTGTAACAATTAGTATTAAAGCTAGGTTTGTCTAAGCTAAAGCAATTCGATGGCAATAGAAAAAGGAAAATTGAAAATTGACAGATTTGATGAAAATGATTTTTATTTTTGGAAAATGAATTTTTGAGGATTACCTCTACTAGAGGAATCTACACTTACCCCTATTTGAAAAGAAACCAGAGTCAATGAAGCAAGCTGAATGGAAATTGTTAGATATTTAAGCATTGGGTGCTCGATTGATGTTGGCTCATAATTTCACATTTAGTATCATAAAAGAGAAGACCACTTTGGGATTGATGAAGGCCCTACTGGACATGTCTGAGAAGTCTTTTGTGATCAATAGGGTCTACTTGATGAGGCATTTGTGTTAACTAAAAATGGGCAAACATGCATCAATTGATGATCATATTAATGAACTTAATGTGGTCATCAGTCAATTGAGTTCAAGTGAGATCACTTTGAAGATGAGGTACATGCTTGGATCCAATTATTCTCTTTGCCTAATAGTTGGAATACTACTATTACACATGTTAGTAATTCCCCTGGGTTAACAAGTATAACCTTTGATGGGATTCGCAATTTGATTTTGAGTAAGGACGTTCATAGAAGAGAATCTTGTGAACTTGTATCTACTACTTTAGTAGGTGAAAGTAGAGAAAAAACTAATACTTGTATTGGCAAAAATAATATAAACTTGAACAAACGTAGTGAGTCTAGGATTGAGGATACTATTTGTTGGAGTTGAGGCAAGATGGGGCTTTTTAGAAGGGATTGCCTTAAGTTGAAGAATGAGAGGGGTAAGGGAATTATGGTTGACCCTATTGATGATATTGCTGCAATGGTTAATAATAATTTGAATAATACTAATTATGTATTGTCTGTCACTAAGGATTTGTTGTTTGATAGATGGATTATGGATTATAGTTGTTCATTTCAGGCTACACTAAATAGGAACTGGTTTATTATTCATCAATGCATGGATAGTAGTGAAGTGCGATTGGGGAAAATTTTTGAGTGCAATATTATGGGTGTTGGTGATGTTAAAAGCAAAATGCATGATAGTTTTGTAAAACATTGATTAAAGTAAGGCATGCTCTGGACTTAAAGGAGAACCTTATTTCCTTGAATACCTTAAATTCAGCTAAGTGTTAGAATACCTCAAAAGGTAGAGTTCTGAAGGTCATTCGAGATGCTTTGGGGATAATGAAAGAAATTAAACATAATAACCTATATGAGCTTCAAGTGGAGACCGTGATGAATTTTGTCGTGAAGACGTTGGATGTATCTATTCAAGAGTCTGAATTATGGCTTATGCATTTGTGGCACATTAGTAAGAGACACTTGTAAGTTTTAAGTGAAATGAATCTACTGTGTGGTTGTGTTGCTAATGAACTTTTTAGGTGTTGTGATTCACACAAAAGGTGAAAAATGTAGTTGAGTATGACTATTAAAGAAATTGTGAAGATTGCAAAGTTAGTTCACTTGGATGTCTATAGGCTCTTGTGGTTTCTTTCAAGAAAAAGTGTCTAATTTACGCTAAAGTTCATGGATGATTACTTGAGGAAACTTGTGTGTTTGTGTTGAGGCACAAATTTGATTGGAGGACATGGACAGATCTTTGAAAGGCTTGTTTACATCTTTGGATGTACCATGGATGGAGGGTTTTACAAGGTGTGGAAACATTGATGTCAATGTCGTTCCTTCACCATCAAGAATCAGTACCATTGCTCACTGTTACATTTTCGAAATGCATCGCAATTACAAGGTCTTCTTGGTCTGGTGGCACTGACTACTCAGTAGTGCCCAACTAGGAATTGCCAAGGTCTGGCAAGTACCATTCGAAAACTTCTACAAGGAAATTTGGAAAAATATTTTCCTTTCGTTTTTGTCCGAAAGGAAATATTTTATGATAGTAATTTTAAATAAAAAGAGCAAAATTATGTTAATAGGTGACCATAGTCGAATTAAGTTGCTTTCCAGCAATGTCAGTCGCTGAGTAGTATGACTTCATACATTTATCATAAATATTTTAATTTAAAATATTTTATGATAGTAATTTTAAATAAAAATAGCAAAATGATGTTAATAGGTGACCATAGTTGAATTAAGTTGCTTTCCAGCAATGTCAGTCGCTGAGTAGTATGACTTCATACATGTGGACCCCATAATACTCATTTTATCTTTGTACCTGCTGTCCACTCTAAATTCACCATGTTTCAACAAAATCTCCCGCCCCAAATTGTGATATCAGGCTTTGTCCTCACCCCCACTTGAAAGATACTTTTACAAAGGACTTTGTATAACTTGTATTGTGCAACTTTTTTGGTTATTTTAATTATTTATTTGAATAGTTAATATATACATATTGTTTTATCTTTTACTTAGATGCTACGAGATAATAGCGCTTAAAAAGTGACGGTATGTCTTCAGCAGAGTCAAATGACTTTTTACTTTTCCACCATAACAAAAATTATAAAAAGAATTATATAGGAAAGCACGTATCAATATTTATATATTATGAAAATTGCATGACTAAGAAGTCCCCAACACTTGTTGACAAGAAGTTAGGCATGCTTCAAAGAACAATGCAAAGATATACATCTGATGATGTGTTTCGACAAAGGAAATTTACCTACCAGCCAAGAGTATCTTTAGGTTAGGCGCGGTTGGTTTGGGCTGCTATTTCAACAAGTGGGTGTCTTGTGAGAACTGGCGAATCACCTTCCCCACTTGCTGGCGGACCGGTAGCTCAAGACTTGTCGCTGAACCTTCGTGCCACTCTCTTGTTTCCATAAAGCAAAAATGGACACAAGAGTCAAAAGGCTTGCAAAGAAGAAATGCATGAGAGAGACACCTGAGGTGGATGAATAGCAACACCGCCGAAATTAAAGTGATTGTTTGCAAACTTGTCGATGGTAATGGAAAATGAGAATTATATCTTTCCGAAAGAGTTGCAAAGAAGGGTTAAATCTCCTATCACACCATCTATGAAGAATGATGACTACTAGTCTTTCCTGTATAACACGCGTGCACCCGTAGATAAACGTGCCTAAACAACAAAAGATAATCCAAATAGATGTTAACGGGTACTTTGGGTTGTCTAGGCAGATGTGGAAGTATTCACACCAGAAAATATTAAGGGGCATTTTGAGATTCCCAATTATTTGAGAACGTTACAAAGATGCTTTAAGTACTCTAGCCATGTCTCTAGAATCAATACTATTGTCTGCTATTACACCTTTGAAATGCATTCGTTGCAGTGATGAGCTCTTCTCGACCTGGTGGCACTGACTAGTCACTAATGCTCGACTAGGAATTGCTAAGGTCTTGCAAGTACTATGAGAAGACTTATACAAGGGAATTCGGCAAAGATTTGGTTGTGTATATTAAATAGAGCTAAATTAGAAAAAGAATATGTCAGGGGATGGAAATAAGAGCCGGACTCAAAAGAAAATCTCATTTGGATTGTTTGGGTGTAGCTTTATCTGTCAAAAGACAAATATTTGATCTGTTGAACCTAAGAGTGACTCTATAACATTTGGTGGATGTAAGGACTCGGGCCCATCACTATGCAATATATTCGCTTTGGGCCGAGGCCCACACGGCTTTGTTCTCTAGCTTCGCCTAAAAATGCCTTGTCGGGGGTAGAGGGCCTTCCCTTGGGCCATCCCTCTCCCCAGCACAATATTGTCCTCTTTGGAGACTCATTGGCCTGAAGCCGCTCACGACCATCCCCTCAAGGATTTATTTTCAGCACAGCAGAAGTGTATGTGAAATGCTTTTTCGGGCGAAGCCCAAAGAACGAGGCCGTGTGGGCCTCGGCTCAAAGCGGACGATATTACATAGTGATAGACTCGGGTCCTTACAAATGGTATTAGAGCCAACTTCCGACCGCATGTAGGGCCAGAGGATGGCCATGGAGGTGGATCCTGTGCCTAGTGATGATGCTGTTTCGAAGGGAGGGGGAGAATGTGAAGGCCTAGGCGGCGATGCGTGGGGCGAGTCCTTGGACATGTGCGGGGGGGGTGCGTCTCTTGTCCTACATTGCCTTGGGGGGGGGGGGGGGAGCTTGGGCTAGTTGATAAGGCTTGGGTTCTGTATCTTGTGTAACACATTTTTGGGCAAAGCTTAGAGAACAAAGCCATGCAGGCCTCGACCTAAATCGGACAATATTACACAGTGATAGGCCCGAATCCTTACAAGACCCATCATATACGCATTTCACGCTTGTGCCGCTATGTAGCTCTGATGCGTATGTATAGGGTGAGAACAAAACCTTAAGGGGCTTGTTGGCGGGATGGCCGTGAGCGGCTTCAAGCCGATGGGTCCCCAAAGAAGACAATATTGTGTTAAGGAGAGGGATGGCCTGAGGGAAGGCCCTCTACCTCCAACAACGCGTTTTTGGGCGAAGCCCAGAGAATAAAGCCATGCGGGCCTCGGTCCAAAGTGGACAATATTACACAATGATAGGCCTGGGTACTTACAAATGGTATCAGAGCCAACTTCTGACCGCATGTGGGGCCACAGGATGGCCATAGAGGTGAGTTGTGTGCTTGGCAAAGACGTTGTTCTCAAAGGAGGGGAGAATGTGATGGCCCAAGCAGTGGTGCATGGGGCGGAGTCCTCGGACGTGCGCAAGAAGTGGCGCATCTCTTGTCCCACATCGCCTAGGGGAATCCTAACCTAGTTGATAAGGCTTGGGTTTTGTATCTTGTGTAACGCGTTTTTGGGTGAAGCCCAGAGAACAAAGCCGTGTGAGTCTTGACCCAAAGCGGACAATATTACACAATGATAGGTCTAGGTCCTTACAAAGCCTAGCATAAACGCATTTTCATGCTTGTCCAAGAGACACGCCCCTCCTTGCGCATGTCCGAGGAGTCCTAAGCTAGTTTGAGAAGGTTTAAGTTCTTTATCTTGTGTAATGCGTTTTTAGGCGAAGCCTAGAGAACAAAGCCGTGCAGGTTTCGGCCCAAAGTAGACAATATTACATAGTTATAGGCCCGGGTCTTTACAGTGGAAGCTTTTAAATGTGAGCAGCATACTTAAGCTTCATGTCAAAAATCACTGAGAACTGCAAATCTAATTCTTATGGTCTAATGATTGGCATTTTGGAGTGCAGCTAGGAGTACACTCTTCAAAAGTCGTTTGATAATGCTGCCTTGAAATGAACGTCAAAGTTTCAGACGTTATTTATGGTCATAATTGGCAGTGGACCCCTCCTAGATCTGATTTTCCCGTGGAAATCTAAGCAAGCAAGCGTCATTAAATCTTGCTATGCTCTGGTCCTGGTCGCTGTGCCATTGACCTATTTGGTTTGATCCAAATGTTCCTAAATATCCATTTGTCGAGGAAAATAAGTGATTTGAAAATCATTTTCCTAAAAATAATTACTTGTATTTCTTATTAGAATGAATAAATGAAAAATATTTTCATCATTTAGGAAAAAAAATTAGACATGATTTGTTATCGATAATAAAAATACTGTCCATTGACTAAATTTTCTAAGCAATATAATTAATCATTTTTGAAAAAATAAATTTTAAATTATTTATTTTTTACGAAACAAACAGACCCTAAATTTGTATTGATATCCCGAATAAGTTGCTTCCTAATGATAGACATAGGCAAAGTTGTGGTGCAAGTTGCACTTGTTATCTATGAGATTCTTAAATTAAATTTAGGGGTTACCTTTCCTTTGAGTGCTCTTTTCATAATCCGAATAAAAGTGTCATAGTGGATATGGTTTGGAGTTTTTGGTTGCCTTTTCTCTTTAAAGTATGTTTATTTTGCGGAAATTGAATTATTTAAAAATATATTCCTAAAAATAATCATTTATATTGCTTATAAAAATAAATAATAAAAATATTTTTATAGGCCAAGAAAATATTTAAACATATTTTCCTTCCTATTTTCCTTTGCCAGCATGTCCGCTCAAGATTCGCCACGTACCAACGTGGTCTCCATCACGAAGATCAATTGCGGCCCTATTTGAAAGATTATTTCGCCGTGCTTTTGGTTGCATTTTGAAAAAGAGAAGTATGGACAAAAAGGAAAAAGTAGACACATCGATCATCGTAGAACAATGATACCACCTGAATTTCAACCCTGTGCTCACACAAACCTCAACAATATATCTAATGGCTTTGTTTATATATAAATATATATTACATATATTAATCTAATCTTGTCTTGAACAACTTTTTGCAATTTCTTTATTTTTATTTTTTTTTGCTTGAAACATGTGACGTTTTCATTAAATATTGATTGTGTATATCTAAGGTCTTGCAAGTACTATTATAAAACTTCTACAAGGAATTTGGCAAACATTTGATTGCATATATTAAATAGAGCTAAAATAGAAAAAGAATATGTTAGGAGATAGAAATAAGAGCCAGACTCAAAAGATAAAATAGATGACTTGCTTATAGTAGGTGTTAAAGAAAAGCTATAAATTGTAACAGGATTCCAAACTAATCGATATGATTGCAATAAGAAAATGAAATAGTAAAAGATTTTGTAAGATAAAAATGTTGGATATTCCCGTCATCATGTCCCTACGTCAGAATCCTTTAAAATGCCTAATTATTGGATTTTAACATTGCATAAATGTGCAAGTTTAGGAAAAGCCTAATACTGGAAGAGATCTTCAAGGCAGTTTTTATTTATATAGAGAATATCAAAAAATAAAGGAAGGAAAAATGGTTGAAGCTTTGTGTTACGAAAACCTCCTTATATATTTTAAAGTTGACAAAACTATCCATGATTTATATCGATCTTGATAAATGCCAAAAGTGTTTATGTTTCAGATAATATTTATGTTAAAATGATTCTTTATGATTGTAAGACCTGCATGAACAAGTCTCGAGGAATGGGAAATTCATATTGACTTGGGAATATCAAGGTTTTATGTCTACATAATCTAAATCACTATTGTTGTTAAAATATCTTGTTAAGAAAAGATGATCTTATTCAAGAATCATTCTTAGATACAAACAATTAGGGACTACTAATGCGACTTTTGGACAGAGGGCTAATCGGGGCAAATTTAGGGCTAGAGTAAAAATTAATGATTTTCGTCTCGACAAAAAACTTAGGGTAGATTTGGGATTTGACCTAAAGTTTGGGTTTTCTGTTCGTAAAATCTTAAAAGCAAGTGAACATGTCGAACAAGTAATATAATGATGAAAAAAGATATCGCCCCACGGAGATTGATGATTAATAAACCAATTAAATAGTAAAATTGGATTAATTATAAAATTTATCTAACAAATCAAAATAGAATTGAGAATAAATTAAAATTGACAATTTTAGAAGTAAAATTTCAAAACCAAATGTAGAAAATCAATCAAAGAAATTTGTTAAAGCATTTGATTTCACCATAACCACTAGATATGAATTTCAAATCATTACGCATACAAGAACGATATCAAACATTTGATAGCGGAATTTTCTAATCTATTTACTATTCTATATCTAGGTATAGCAAACCTATTTAGTTTATCAATTCACCATATTTATACATGAATTTAAATAAACATAAACGCATTAAAATCTGTGAATATTCTTGGCTTATAATGAGTCTTCTAGACTATCTTATCACCAAAATATACAAAAATAACATAATATATCTCTATTCACATTTAAAAGGAGCAATTGCATATTATCACATCTCAGTACCAATCATGCACATCAAATCATTCAAGTGGTGGTTGGTCACTTAAAAGCATTAAGCCCAATAATATTTAACTCATATGGATGAAATCACTTACAAAACATAAAAATAAAAAAATTCATATCGTAATCAAGCTACATTGTAGTCCTAACGAAAGAAATTTAGAATATAATAGAAGAAGAAACAAAAATATAAATTAAACTAAACATATTAAATCAAAGAACAAAAATTTTGTCACCACTTTGTCTTCTTTTCAAAATACTTAAAAAACTCCTAAAACAATGAAAAATGATCTAACAATAAAAATCTAGTTGTCTCTGATCTCTCAATGTTTTCCTGTTTATAGAATTCATTCAAGATTCCTATCTAGAGGCAATTTGCTTATTTTTCTCATAAAATTAGGGAATAAATCAGAAAATCCTTATCTGCAATCCTTGATTTGATATTCATCTTCCAATATTTTCTTATTTGAATTTCTAAATCACAGAATTTGCTTTTCCTTCTTTGTGCCCATTTTCCTTATTTTCTCCATATCTCATTATTCTGCATAAATAAGGAAGATTTGGGTAAATAAAAGGAAATCTAAGTATTTTCTAATGAGTATTGCATTATCAATTACCATAATTATTACCTAATAGATAAAATAACTTTATTATTAAAGAGTTGTCAAACCCCCAAACTTAACATTTTGCTAGTCCTCGAGCAAAAGTAAGATATAATATATACTCAAGCCAACAACCTCCTCCATAACATCCTTTCATAATTACTCAAATTTACAATTCAAAGAAAAACACAAATTTCATCCAAACATTAAAATTGATTTATAAGTTAAGATCAATTTTAACCATGTGATCCAAGTGTGTGACTCCTCATCTTTTCTAATTATATGCAATCCAGAAAAATTCATATTGGTATGCAACCTTTAACAAAATCTCTATAATTATTGCCAAATATTGCTTTTCATTCCTCTTTCCACTAATGTAAGCTAATCTTCCAACCAAAAATCAATAGGACTTTTCTCGGTTTGTAATGTAAGGCTGGGCTAATGGTAAGATAACGGTAATTTTAAGCTCAAATCACCCATCAACACGTTATTTTCGAGGATCTAATTAGAGCCAATGCCATTGTCCCCAATTTCATTCCTTGAAGATAATCTTTTTGCCACCACCCGTCATCATTCCTCCTTTTTTTCTCTATTGTTTTTTTTTTCATTGCTCTTTTTTTCATTGCTTTATAATGGAGTTTCTCCCAAAGTCCCTCCTGATATAACATGAATATTTCCAACCTATCGAGTGTCCAAAAGATTGAATTGAAAGTTGGATAGAGAACCATAAAAGTATTTTCTTTTTGTATGATACACCCCAAACAACCATAGCAATCAATTTTTTTCATGCTCCACCCTTCCTCCCAAATTGCTATTGTGCTCAAATAAAATTTATCCTAAAAAAATCAACTTGTTCATGGGGCATGAGACAATGATATTATATGATAAAAGCTAGGCTAAAAATATATGGGTGTCAATGAAAAATTGGATAATAGTTAAGGCTCAATAGGGTGACTACGGATAAATAAACAGGGTTAGCTTCAAAGGTTCAACTGATCCAAAAATTGCCTAAACCATTTTCTCAATTACATATAGGTTAGGATTTCGCCTCAAGAGAAAATCAAACAAATTTTAAAATTTGGGTGAAATATAAGAAAGTCACATACTTCCCATGAATGTTCTCTAAATTTACACACAATTCAAAAATTAAGGACTTTTAGTTCTCAGTAAGTGGATCAACATAATCAGAATCAAAATTAACTCACATATCAGTTGCAAGTTGGAAAAAAAATTTAAATTTTCCTTAGAATTGGAAAAATTCACAACTAAGAATGAAGTAGTGTCCTCAATGCGAAAAAAATAAAATATTAACAAGAAAACTCCCTTGTTGTAAGATATGTCCATGGATGACTAAACTTCTTGAACATGATCCCTCAAGAAAGAAAATTAACCTGGATAAAATTGAAAAAAATTAATCCTTTTTTTTTTTTCTTTTCTTCTTCTTCTTTTTTTGCAAAAAGTAAACTTAAAAATAAATGAAGAAACATAATAAAAATGCTTGGGTTGCCTCCTAAGAAGCACTTGCTTTATAGTTTTTGGCCAAATTATCACAGATGTCTAGGGCTTCAAACGTTGACTGTTCACCTTAAATGTGCCCTTGGTGTCATGTGCAACTTCAACTGTTTAATACGGGAATACCTATGTGATTGTGAAAGGACTAGATTGTCACAACCCTGATCAGGGGTAGAGCTACGGGTTATTTTTATGACATCCCAGGCTTGTTGCTGACCCGATTCATTTTATCTTGTTGTTATGCATATGTGGAAGCGTTAACGTATCAACCTCGACAATCAACAAAAGGGGAAGTTGTGAGAAAACAAATCATACAAACATACTACTATATTATAACAGTAGTATTCAAGTACAAGCTCATTCTATTTTTTGATATATTTCACAGGATATAAAAGGCTTGGGTTTCCTATCTTTGCTATAGCAATGGCTATCCAAAATTGGAAACCTGATTGTTTCGATCGATATTAAGGGCTAGGAGTCATCCCATTGGATGTTACCTCATCGGCCGCATTGGTTGGTCCATCAAAACCTTGTAGAGGTCCAACCCAATCACCATTGAACTAGGTATACCATACCCCAAAACGAAGAGGAACCAACTCATCCAACCTCTCATCCATCCAAATGGTAGACGTAAGCTTATGATAGGTAATATCTATCTCGACATCTATGACGTCTACGATAGAGCCCTCAATCTTTACAGGATAACCAAAGCATTTGGTAGTCATAATTAATTACTTGTAAAATAAAAGGGTGAGTACTTGGAATACTCAATCAGCAAAGTCCCTAATTTCGACTAGCAGGGCAAGACTTTCGTGAGCACTAGTTCAATCTCTCAAGCAAACTATATCAAAGAGACTTCATACAGCTAGACATCTAGCAAAAATAGAAATGCAAAATCACATGCTCATGCAAAATCCACTTCTCATGCCACATGCAATTCATTTATGGCTGTCGAGGACTCGAACCTTGATCCTTCCGAAACCGTCTTGGGATTTTAACCTAATTCAATTCGGGCTTTTATCCAGCTTCTGGGACTCAATTCCCAAGCATCTTGGGACTTGAACCTGAGGCATCTTGGGGCCAGTAAACATGTGACGTCTTGAAATTCAAACCCTTGAGGAATGTATGACCGTGAATTTCATCAGTGCCTTATTAGTTAATCTCACTCGAAATTAATCACTCTCGAGATACTAACCCTGAACGGAAAGACTAATGAGGACTGAACGCGTGCGACTAAAGAACTCGATCTCGGATAACGACTTGACCATGGGACCTGCGTGAGGATGATCTTGTGGTTATATAGGCCGATTCAAGGAGTGACTAGAAGTTGATTCGTAGACAGGGTATAATGGGATAACAGGTGAATCTATTTACTATTATCGAGATTGTGAATGGCCTCAAGTCAATTCCCAATAATCGTGTACTTTGAAATAAGAACCGATCATTAGCAATTTCATGATAGTTGAAGCCGTCCAAGTGTCGAGAAAACTTGAACGTGGTTTGATGTTGAGTCAAGCACGAGTTGATTATGCATAAATCCTCGAAACCACCCATTCGATCAAAATTGACTATGAATGATAATCCGATATTGGATGTCGAACTTTCAGGAACATTATGGATGAACCTTTGGATGATGCTTCTGCAATCCTCGAGTTTTTTGGTAAGCCCGAATTGATGGAAAATGGATTAACAGGTCGGAAAATGGAATTCACAAGAAAGTGGGTCGAGCAAGGCCGAAGTGGGCCTCATGCCCAATGGTGGGCGGCTACAAAGTGGGCCCAAGTCAGCCAAGTGGGCCCGTTTAGCTCAATTAGCCCACTTAATCCATTTCTAGCTCATTATCCATTTTGAGCCCAATTCGAGCCCAGCAAATTGCCGAACCCATTCCTATTCATTTCTAGCTCATTTCTTAGGCCTACTTCTTATCTTCAGCCCATGGATAATTTGGTAATTATGCCCAAGGTGGAAAAGACCAAAATGCCCTTCTTGGCATTAATGGATGGAAGACAAAAGAGAAAGAGAAAGTCTTTGGTCATGATGGTTTCTTGCATGGGGAAGTGATGGGCATTGAAGTGTGGATTGATGAAGGATTAGAGAGTTTCATCTTTTCTCTTTCTCTCTCTCTCTCTCTCTCCTCCTTTTCCCCCCTTGGCTGAACTCCTTCTTCTCCTTCCTTGTCTTCCTTTCTTCCATTTTCATTGCTAGTTTAGCTTCCTTGCCACTTGAGCCACTTGCAGCAGTGACCGAGAGCCCCTGTTTGTATCCCCAGTCGTCGCCAGCCGTCCAAATTAGCACTGCCCCTGGTCTGCCTCTGCTTCTTCTTGTTGTACCGGTTGAAAATGCCCAGCAGCTGTTGTTTCCTCCTTACTACCACTTGGACCAACCACCAGTACCTCCCCTTCAGCTGCCAGGAGTCGCTGGACACCAACTAGTAGCTCGCCGAACTGCCGGTCAACCCAGCCATCAGCCGATCCCCTTGGTCTGGTTCAATTTTTTGTAGAATAGAAGGAACTAGCACTTGTAGTTGTTGTTTCCACCCCCAAGCCGCCTTGCATCGATGTTTTCGAGGTCCCCATGCGTAGCCCTCGCCGCTGTCATCATGCCCGTGTCTCTAGCCCGATTAACGAGTGAGTTTACACTCTAATCCCTCGATTAGTCCATTAAACTTGTTTATGAGTATATTATGTTATGGTTAATCTTAGTTATGGGCTTAATTATGATTAACTATAGATAAGAGGGCTGGTTAGAAAGATGACCATGGTTAGTTTAATTAACCAAGGTTGGGTTAATTAACTAAGATTAACTCATGGTTAGGTTAATTAATCAAGGCTGTGTTAAATAACTAAAGTTGGATTATGGTTGGATTAATTAATTAGGGTTGAGTTAATTAACCATGGTGGAAGCATGGTTAGGTTAGTTAACCATAGTTAGCTTTGATTAAATTGTTAATCATACTTAGTACTAATTAACGGTGGTTAATTAGGATAATCAAGGATTAGTGGGATAATCTTGATTAGTATTATTTTATTAAAAATAATTAATTTATTTTTAATTATTATTTATGAAATTCATAATTATTATTATTTATTTTAATAATAATTAATTTTAATTTAATTATGAATAGTACTATTCATTTATATTTAAATTGTGGAAATAATTTGGCATGTTGAATGGTTGCTTGAATCAATGATACATTGATTGAATGATTGATGTTATTGAGTGTTTAATTGTCCTTGTAGACAATAACGTCACATGGATATTATGCCTTGATGTTTCAATAAAATTGCATGGACATATAAAAAGGAAAACTCCGAAATGTCGGGCATATATATATATATATATCAAGTTTTGCAATTGAAAACGAGAAGGGCATTTTAATTTATAAGGCATAAAAGCTTAACGGGTTTTGAAATAAAATGTGATCACGTGTAATTCTTTCATGCAATTTTTACATGAAAAATATGCAGTAGACTTTTATGTTGAGCATGTACCACGTCTGTATTGATTAATGCCTGGAATTATTTATTTGTGGTGTGCACGTGTGATCACATATTATAATCCATCACCCCAGCAGGAGTTCAAGGGATGAAGTTTGACTTGTCAGAAATCCCGGCGGGAGTCTAGATGCTGGTCTCGATAAATGCCGGACTTATGCTCCTTCAGGAATGCCGTCTGGGTGGGAGTTCCAGATGTAGTCGTGCCTGATGAGGTGGGATGATGCCTGGCAAAGCCAGTAGAAACCAGCGGGAGTTCGGTTGTACACACCAGTAGAAGTTTGGTTGTACACATTGGTGAAAGTTCGGTTGTGGCTCTTAAGGGCATTAATAATTGGAACATGCATGAATGCGAGGTGCATGAGATATATGCTGACATTGGTTTTGATTATGCATGTGCTGGTTGCATTGGTTATGGCATGCTTGAATTGATATCATGCAGGATATGACAATGAACATGTGAGATTGCCTACTATACGACTCAATTGCGATTGATTAATGCATTACTGAGAGTGTGGTGTGCATTAATTGTGATATGCATGTGTGTTTATCGTGCAAGGTGTGGCATGACTAGGTAAAGTTGCCTACAAGTTGATTGCTTGTCAATGTTAATTATGGGGTTACTGAGTAGATCGAGTCATTGATTGAGACAATTAGTATTGTTTTGGCATTGATCTGCTTGAGGAGTTTGTTTGTACGATAGGTACCCCGAGATGAGTTGATGTCCTGACCGAGGCTTAGGGTGAGAATTCACTGAGATTATATTTCATTTGTTGTATTAAACCATTTTAGGTCCTTAGGATGGCGCATCACCTAGTGCGGTTTGGGGTTCCCAAGGATTGGAAAACCATTGTTATGACCCATCAATTCTCGGGTTGGGTGCACCTGTACGAGAAATATGTTTCCACCATCTAGATGGATGAAGGATCGGGGATGTGGGTCCCCCACCGGTTTTTGGCATAGTTCATTAGGAAGGGCGAACTTCTGTTCAGCCCTCTACGCGGTTTTGACGGCCCACCTGGTAGGGGCCTCGAGAACATGGATTGGGATCCCATAGAGTTAGAATCTTTAGATGGGGTAGTGGTGGATCTCGATACTGCCTCACTAGCATTTGACCTGTACTCCTTTGACTACGACCCAATAGAGCTTGACTCGGATGGGTCTTTGTATTTTGATAGTCCTCGATGGATGTACCAGACCCAAGTCTTAAGGGAGTAGATTAACCTAACCCTAGCATCTTTTATTAGGCTTGGAAAAAGGAACTCGCTCACTAACGGGCTTGTAATTAGAGACATTCCTTTAGGGGTTAATCTGGTAAATAAATAAAAGTACTGGTTTGTTGTTATGGTGTTTGTTCATTCTACTATTCCTATCATGATTGATCGATTGACCAGGAGTTAAATCGTTTCCGCTTGCGCATAATGGAAAAATAAAAAAAAGTGGTCGGCGACACATCTTGGGATGTTGCATTCATTTGACCAACGTGAAAGGATTGTCGCATACTTGGGGTTTGGGGCGTGACAAAACACGAGGCATCTGAAGGCTATCATGGGACTTTAATCCATATTAGTTTGGGTTTATACATTCGGGCAT
Source organism: Angophora floribunda (assembly GCA_014182895.1). Classification (NCBI taxonomy): domain Eukaryota; kingdom Viridiplantae; phylum Streptophyta; class Magnoliopsida; order Myrtales; family Myrtaceae; genus Angophora; species Angophora floribunda. The sequence goes on along the minus strand of CM024706.1, from coordinate 11,653,477 downwards.
TCGGGACTTGAACTCAGGCATCCTGTTCTTTCAATAGGGCATTGTCTCCAATGCTATATGGCAATGGCATTGTTCATTCATTTAAATGCACACAAACATAAAAGCCTCCTACATGACCGGTTATGATCTTTTGATTTAGCCGATTCGATCATGCATTAAAGCCCTCTATAAGGGCATGCACATGCATAGTGTGTGTGTGATGTTTCCTATGACTCGATTCTACCGTGCCAAGAATGAACCTTGATCTGCAACTTAGCCAAATCGATAAGTATTTGAAGTCCCCTGCACCAATCCAAGACATGAGCTCAATATGCCTCGATATCAGTCAATGCCTTGTGGCTATGGTGAACCTCAACTTGCAACAGACACAAACAACAAATCATAGTACCATTCGAGTTGTGCAACATACAAGCGTGCGTATGAGATACCACAAGAACAATTTATGCATCAACTTACCGACGGCTTGCAAATGAAACCGTCTAGACTCAAGAATAGAAATTGCACTACCAAGGAAGATTAGGGAACTCTACTTTCCTAGACAGTTCTTAGAAAATTAAAGAAATAGCTTGACAGAGAGAGAGGGACGCAGAGAGAGAGGGACGCATGAATAGAGAGAGAGAGGAGGGGGGGGGGGAGAGAGAGAGCAAAACTGTTTCCTTGGGTTTTCATGCGCCTGAGGTCCGGGCTATCATGCCCCTTAGGTACCAAAACTGTTTCCTTGGGTGGTTGGTCGGCCTAAAGGGTCAGTACCATGGTTGGCACCATCGCCGACCCTAGGTTAGCTTAGTTGGGCTTGTCTAGATCTAAGACTGGCTCTTAGGCCTATCAATGGTCTTGCACGACTAATCCCTCATTCATGGTTTGTGGTTTGTCGATCGATTCAAGGATAGTCCCAAGGTTGTCCATGGTCTAGCACTAAGTCAAGGGACAAATAGACCCTAGACTTAATGACAGAATCACCGGGTTGATCTCGGGACTCATTTTGATCGGTCTTTGATCCATCACATGAGCCCAAGATCGATCCATGACTGATCCATGATTGAACATCATCAATTCATGATTTGCTTCCAATTACTAAGAGTTAAATAAGGAATAACGCATTTTTGGTTGAAACACAATCGCATTTGGTCAAGTCAAACTGTCTGTATATCGAAGCGTGGTTGGGTGGAATCACCCATAGCTGGGCATGATTGACAGGGATTGATTTGCGACCGTCTACCGATCCATGATAGTCCGTGATCATCCCATGATCAATGCTTATGATCCAAGAGTTATCTCATGAACAAGTGATTCGATCCCACCTATAAGGTCGAGGGTAGATTCATGATCGATCCCTTGGCCAGTTCATGGCCGATCAGTCGGTTGGACCATGATCGATCTTTGATCCTTGATCCTTTACTGATCGAACCAATGAATCCTATGATCACTGGTCCATGGTCAATCCATTCCGAACCTTTTGGCCATTTCTCATGGGATCAGAATCGAGGATGTTACAAAGACCATTGAGATCGTAACTTTCTTGGAAAAAGTTTAAGACGAGAGTTATAAAGTAAAACTTTTTGACCAATTTCGAACTCTCTTCTGAATATGTGCTTGTCATGCTATCTTTTTTTTATTCTCCTTGTACAACTTAGAATTTTCATAGGCCTCATTGCAAAATTCCCCCCATTCGTTCAGTTGCAACAATCTTTTTTCACCTATAGATTACATGTCAAAATTCAGAAATTTTAATACCGAATATGCTTTATGCTCTAATTCTACTGGTAAGTGACAAGTCTTCCCAAACACTAGCCTAAAAGGAGACATTCGAATTGAGGTTTTGAGCACTTTCTTATAAGCCCAAATTGCATCATCAAGTTTCATTGACCAATCTTTCCTAGAGGCATTCACTATTTTTTCTGAAATTCTCTTGATCTCCCTATTTGAAACCTCTACTTGACCACTAGGCTGAGGATGATAAGGGGTTGCAACCTTATGCTTGACTCCGTACTTACTCAAAAGTGCTTCAAACTGTTTGTTGCAAAAAATGTGTTCACCTATCACTTATGATTGCCCTAGGAGTGCTGAATTAGGAAAAATTATTTTTCTTTAAGAGTTTGACCTCAACCTTAGCATTTTTTCTTGTCGATGCCACATCTTCTACCCACTTAGACACATACTCCACATCCACTGAAAGGTATAAATTCCCATAAGAAGGTGCAAAGGGTCCCATGAAATCAATACCTTAAACATCAAATATTTCACAAACAATAATGCTGTTTAAAGGCATCTCATTTTTCCTAAAAAAAATTTCCAGTTCTCTGACACTGATCATAGAAAGCTATGTAGAAGTATGCATCTTTAAAAAGTGTGGGCTAATAAAATCCAGGTTGTGAAATCTTAGCTGTAGTTTTAGTGGCACCAAAATAGCCATTTGCCTCTCCGTCATGACGTTGATGTAGAATGCTTGTCCTCTCTTCATTTGGAACACATCTCCTTATGACTTGGTCTGTACATACTTTAAACAAGAAAGGTTCTTCCCAAAAATAATTTTAACATCAAAAAAGAACTTTTTCTTCTGTTGATATGATAATTTAGGAGGAAGAACATTATTTACCAAATAATTCACAAAGTCAACGTACCTAGGTTGATGGAAAAAATTTTCTCATCAGGTAACTCTTCCAAAATTGGTCTTACCTCTTCCTTTGAATTCAAAATTCTTGACAAGTGATCCACAACTAGATTTTCTATCCCCTTCTTATCTTTGATATCCAAATCAAATTCTTGCAGCAATAAAATCCACATAATTAATTGGGGTTTTGATTCTTTCTTTTCAAGTAGATACTAAGAGCAGAGTGGTCAGAATAAACTACAACTTTTGAACCAATTAAATAAGAACGAAATTTATCAATAGCAAAAACTACCAAAAAAGCTCATTTTTTGTTGTTGAATAATTCAATTATGTACCTGACAAAGTTCGATTGACATGGTAAATGGTTTGAAAAACTCCATTCGTCCTTTGTCCCAAAATAGCTTCCACTACAAATCGCTAGCATCACACATCAACTCTAAAGATAAATCCCAATATGGTGTTACCATAATTGGCTCTGACATTAACTTTTCCTTTAAAGTGTTAAAAGCCTACGCGCATTCATCAAAAAAATTAAATGGAGCATCTTTTACTGGAAGACTAGAAAGGGGTTTAGCAATTTTTGAAAAATCTTTTATAAACTGCCTTAGAATCCTGCATGCTCCAAAAGTCCTTTGACAAGTTTCACGGATGTTGGTGGAGGGAATTTTGCAGTGACTTCCACTTTGGCTCGATCAACTTCTATTCCAATTTTAGAGATTTTATGCCCAAGTACTATTACTTCTTGCACCATAAAGTGACACTTCTCCCAATTCAAAACAAGGTTAGTCTCCTCCATCTTTGTAAGGCCAAAGCCAAATTATTTAAACACAAATCAAATGATAAACCAAACACAAAATTCATCCATGAAAATCTCAATATATTTTTCACTATGGAATCCTATAGAAAGTTCTTTTACAAACACAACCAAAAGTTAGTGCTCACAGTTATCATTAAAGGAAGAACAACCAAACAAGCAATCACATGCATAATATGTTCTTCCTAACTCACTATCTCATGACTCCCAATGCACCCTATGACTCCCAATAATAACCTTTACTCTGATACCAAAAATTGTCAAGATCCACCTTGACTCGGAGGTTGAGCTGCGGGTTATTTTTGCAACAACCCAGGCTTTGTCGCCGTCTCGAATTCATTTATCTCATATTTATGCGCATGCGGAATATATGAACATAAAATCCCCGACACTTATCACTAGGAACATGGGATGTATGCATTGAAAACACACTACTTATATTACAAAGGTAGTGATTATTACATAGCTTCTTTTGGACACTTCTATTTTACATAACATCAAAAGGGCTCGGGTATCCCTAACTCCGCTATGGCGGTAACTATCCAAAATTGAGAACCCTTCATGTTATTGACTAGTACTATGGATTGAAGTCCATCCCATCAGATGTTATCCTACTACATAGGTTAATTGGCCCCTTAAAACCATGAAGGGGATCGATAAAATTCCCGTCAGACCAAATGTACCAAGCCTCATAACGATGAGGGACCAACTCAACCCATCCCTTATCGACCCAAACGATGGTGGTATACATCCGATACATTATTCCTGCTTCCGCGTGTATTACATCTATAATCGACCCTTCCATTTTTATAGGGAAACCAAAACGTACAAAAAGTGGGTTAGCCATACCTGCAAACCTATAAAGGTAAATGAGAGAGTTTTGGGAAATAAGTAAGTAATCCTAACTCTCAGCTAATAAAGGTAAATGAGTGAGTTTTGGGAAATAAGTAAGTAATCCTAACTCTCAGCTAATAAGACATTTCTTCATTAAGGACTAGCTAGAACAACTTATGCAAATAGTGTCAATGGCAGATCAATTGCAAATTCACATGCTGCGCCTTGACCATATACAAGAACTTTACTTACTCAACTTTCGGCTAGTGCAAGAACAAGTGCATGCCAAGCTTAGCACAACTAGCATTCATGCTAATCACTTAACATCGTCTTGGCTTAGCTAGGCTCTCTCAGCTCAACTGAGGCTTTCAGCTTCTTGCTGGGCTTCCTAGCTCAACTAGGGTATCTCGACTCAATCGAGGCTTCCAGGCTTAACCTAGGCATCCTGTTGGTGTGGAGGCATTGTCGTCCATTCAAGTGATGATAGTTCTCATCTTTTATTAATTGACCACACAAATGCATCACATATGCCGGTTCTTGTCTTTTCATTTAGCCGACTCGTTCATGGCTCATCAAGGATGTGCTCAGTTTCCCTTCTTGTTTCGGTCTCTTGCTACGACATTGATTATCTTGAGAGGTTGAATAAGGAAATTTTCCTTGATAAGGTGCCGTAATAGCTTGTTCCAAAAAACCTTTCTCTACTAGTTGGGCTCGTTCATAAAACTCATTGTAATCCTTAAGATTTAATGGCACCAGCTGACTTTGAATCTCAGGCTTTAGACCGTCTCTGAATCTTTTGGCTTGATCGATTGGATCTTCGATCGATTGAGGAGCATTCTTCGACAACTTAGCAAATTAGGCTTCATATTGATCGACTGTCATATTTCGTTGTTGCAGTTGTAGAAATTCTGCTATCTTCTTATCTTGGGCACACTCTGAAAAATATTTGTCATTAAGGATTTAGATGAAAGCGTCCGAAGTTATGGGAGTACCCTTAGGAAATACAATTCATTTGGTAGCTTTTCACCAGTGATTGGCGTTACCTTGAAGCTGGTACTTTGCCAATGTTACCTTGTCTTCATCTGAACACCTCAATAAAGTAAAAATCTTTTTGATCCCCTCAATCCATGATTCAACCTCCTCGAGGTTTCCAATTCCAACAAACCTCGAAGGTTTCACTTTCAGAAATTGCTCAACCAGTCCATCCTTTATACAGTCAACATTTCCATTCCTGTTACTAAACTACGAAGGCATTGACGGAAGCAGAGTCTAACTGCTATTGAGCCTGCTACTCCATTAGGCTTCTAATGGTCATTAAAGCTTGCAGAATCTCATTTAGTCGAGGGTCATCTTTCGACTTTCCTTTCGAACTCAACTAGTCCTAAGTCCATTTCCCTCTCGTGGTCACTTGGTCCTGAGTACTCATATTGGTTGCTAATGGATATAACTATGGAAAGTTCTTTTACAAACATAGCCAAAAGTTAGTGTTCACAGTTATTATTAAAGGAAGAACCACCAAACAAGCAATCACATGCACAATATGTTCTTCCTAACTCAATATCTCATGACTCCCGTCGCACCTTATGACTTCCAATAATAACCTTTGCTTTGATAACAAAAACTGTCAAGATCCCCCTACTCGGAGGTTGAGTTGCGGGTTATTTATACAATAACCCAGGCTTTGTCGCCATCCTAAATTTATTTATCTCATATTTATGTGCATGTGGAATACGTGAACATAAAATTCCCGACACTTATCACTGGAAACATGTGATGTAAGTATTAAAAACACACTACTTATATTACAAAGATAGTGATTATTACATAGCTTCTTCCAGCCACTTCTATTTTACATAACATCAAAAGGGCTTGGGTATCCCTAACTCCGCCACGACAGTAACTATCTAAAATTGAGAACCCTTTTTGTTACTGACTGGTACTATGGACTAGAGTCCATCCTGTCAAACGTCAGCCCCTTATAACCATGAAGGGGACTGATAAAATCCCCTTTAGACCAAACGTACCAAGCCTTGTAACAGTGAAGGACCAACTCAACCTCTCCCTCATTGACCCAAGCAGTGGTGGTATTCGTCCAATACGTTATTCCTACTTTCATGTGTATTACATCTATAGTCAACTCTTCCATCTTTATAGGGAGACCAAAATGTATAGAAGGCGGGTTAGCCACACCTACGAACTTGTAAAGCTAAAGGGGTCAGTTTTGGAAACTCAATAAGTAAAACTCTTAACTCTTGACTAGTAAGACATTTCTTTATTAAGGACTAGCCAGAACAACTCATGCAAACAGTGTTGATGGTAGATCAATTGCAAATTCACATGCTATGCTTCAATCATATGCAAGAACCTTACTTACTCAACCTTTGGCTAATGCAAGAACAAGTGCATGCCAAGCTTAGCATAATCGGCATCCATGTAGTTCAGTTAACATCGTCCTGGCTCAACCGAGGCCTCCAGCTTCTTGTTGGGCTTCCTGACTCAACCAAGGTATCTCGACTCAATTGAGGTTTCCCGAGGCTTCCAGGCCTAACCCGAGCATCTCGTTGGCATGGGGTTCTCGAGGCTTCCGGGCTTAACCCGGGCATCCCATTGGCGTGGGGAATCATCATCTATTCAAGTGACAACAATTCTCATATTTTATTAAGTGATCACACAAATGCATCACATATGCCAAATCTTGTCTTTTCATTTAGTCGACTCTTTCATGGCCTAACAAGGACGTGCTCATACATAGTTATGTGTGTCATGCTTTCTACAACCTGATTCTAATGATGCTATAAATGGCCTTAAGTTCAAAGTTTAGCTCAATCGTCAAGTACTAAGGACCCCATATTAATCCAAGATATGAACTCGGTACACTTCAATGCCAACCAAGACTTTGCGGCTTTAACGATCCCCACACCAAATGAGACTAGGATCTGGCATGCCTTAATGCCAATCCAAGACTTCGTAGCCTTAAGCGAATCCTTGTGCTGCACAAAACTTGATTTATGAACATCTCATTACCGACTCAAGCCTTGTAGCTTTAGGTATTCCTGACTTGCGTTGAACACAAGTCGCAAACCTTGGCATCATTCTGGTTGGGAAAGACCCAAGCACATGCATAAGATTCATGTATAAGCAAACATATATATAATCTCCCATACAAACTACGATTTGTCAGGAGAGGACTGTCTAGACTTAAAGATAGAAATGACAATACTAGGGAAAAGTAGAAAGCTCTACTTACTTGGACAAACCTCAAGAAACTAGAGGAACTAACTTGAGGGAGAAGGGCGGCTTTGCTTGGTCGAAGGAGAGAGAAGAGGGTGAGAGAAAAGAGAGCGTTCAAGGGAGAGGAAGGAGGAAAGGATGCCAAAGGGTGAGGAAGAAGAAGAGCTCCTTCTATTTATAGCTCAAGATCTCATCATTACCACCCCAAACGAACCAATCACAATTTAAGGAGTGGCATGCCTACTTTGCTTAGTAAGCAAGGCTATACTTTGCAAGGTGGCATGCCTATTTGTCTAAGTGGCGGTCTAGGGCTCAAAAGAGTTCTCTAGAAATCCTCTTACTCCTCTTTCATTGGACCATCTAGGCTTGCCTCATTTAAGGTCATTTATGGCTTCTTGAAGAGGTGGTATCCCTATAGACCAAAGTGGTGCCTATTCCTGTAGGCTCTTCATAAAAGTCTCTAGAACTGCTTTATCACTAGTCCACTTGGATGCTGACTCACCATCTTGGTGGCCGAGTAAAATCTCAAGCCATCATTGCCAAATCCTCAATTAAGACACCTCACCTATTGATTCATCACATTCATTTAATGAGGGTTCTCTAGAATCCTCTATTTTGTCCACTTCTTCATGATCATGAGGTACACCCTGAATACCCGATTCTCATGTGTCTGAGGTTTAGGTGATCATGCCCCTTGTGAGCCAAAATTGCTCCCTTGGGCGGTTGGTTGACCTAGAGGTCGACACCAAAGTCGACACCATGGCTGTTCCTTGGGTCGACATTGTCGACCTCATCCAAGTCCAAGACTGGCCCTCGAGCCGATCCTTGGGCCTATTGTAGGGCCTGCCCACTATCAATCCCCTATTCACGGTTCTTGGTTCACCGGTCGGTTTAAGGATAGTTTTAGGGTTATCCAAGGCCTAGCACTAAGCCAAGGCACTTATGGATTTTAGAATTAGTGATGGAATCGTCGAGTCTATCCCAAGGCTCATTCCAATCAGTGCACAATTCATTGCATGGGTCCATGGCCGGTGCATGATCAATCTATGATCGAACATCACCAATTTAAGATTCCCTTCCAATCATTACCAATTGATCCATGACCGTCCACCGATTCATGATGGTCTATAATTATTCCATTAACAATTCTTGTGATTTGAAAGTCATCTTATGGGTTGGTGATCCAATCCCACTTGCACAGTCCGCTGCCAATTCATGGTCGATCCCGTGGCCAGTTCATGGCCGGTTAGACCATGACCATTTCTTGATTCTTTACCGATCAAATTCATTGATTCCATGAGCAATAGTCCATGGTCGATCCATTCCGGACCTTATGGCTGTTCTTCAAGAGGTCGAAATCTGGGATGTTACATAGCACTTGCACTAGGTTGTGATAAAAGGTTACTAACCTGATACTCTGTGCTAACATATCCTTCAACACAAAAATCACATGTCAAATTCTGAATTTTCATGGTTCAGACACTCAGGTTATTTAACTTTTTGTTGAGTACTTCAAATCATGCAGCAATTATAGTAAAAGCATCCACTTAATGAACTTTGCTAGATTTTTACATTGGTAGCCTATCAGTAGGCCATTGATAACTATTCGATGCCATCTCTTTGAATAGGTTGTAGGCTTCTTTTGGTGTTTTATTGTTCAGAGTTCCCCCTACAACTACATCAATCATAGAATGGAGATTTGCACTAGACCCATTATTAAAAGTTTGTACCTACATCCATATGGATAATCCATGATATGGGCATCTCCTATGAAAATCCTTAAATCTTTCCCATGCGTCATATAATGATTCATTATCCATTTGCATAAAATTAGTAATATTGTTACGCATATTCACAGACTTTGTAGGTGGAAGGAACTTACTAAGATATTTTTGAATCATATCACTCCATGTAATGATCGATCCTACAGGAAGAGAAGAGAGCCAACCCTTAGCTTTGTCTCTAAGAGATCAATCTAATAGCATCGTCTATAAATCCATTATATTTAATGGCGTCACAAATTTCAAGAAAAGTATCAATGTGAGCGTTTGGATCATTGCTTGGTAACCCACTAAATTCAACTGATTGCTAAAGCATTTAAAGGACTGATGGTTTGATTTCAAAGTTGTTTGCTTGAATCGTAAGTCTCCTCATGCCTGATGTGGTGCCCTAAAATGTTAGTGCAACATAATCTCTTAAGAGTCTACGTGGATTTTCATTCTCACTATCTTTTGCCATTTTCATAGAATGGTTTCTCTATTCTCTTAGTTGTCTTCTAATTGTACATTTGATTTCTGGATCAAACTTAGCAAGTTTCCCTTGTTGGCTACATGTCATAAACCGATGTACACCCTGAAACAAAAAAGAAAAAGAAAAAACAAAAGCTAGATTAAACTTAGAATTATTCGGTATTAATATTAATTAGTATTAAACAAACAATCTTTAGTAGCGGTGCCAAAAACTTGTTCAGAAAATTCTAAACATTAGTGAACATGTCGAACAAGTAATATAATGATTGGAAAAGATATCGTCCCACGGAGATTGATGATTAATAAACTAATTAAATACTAAAATTGGATTAATTCTAAAACTTATCTAATAGGTCAAAATAGAATTGACATTAAAATTGACAATTTTAAAGTAAAATTTTGAAGCCAAATGTAGAAAATCAATCAAAGAAATATGTTAGAACATCTTATTTCACCATAACTACTAGATATGAATTTCATATTATTACGCATACAAGAATAAAATCAAACATATGATAACGGAATTTCCTAGTCTATTTACTATCTTATCTCTAGGTATAGCAAACCTACTTTGTTTATCAATCCCTCATATTTCTATGTGAATTTAAATAAACATAAGCGCATTAAAATCTGTGAATATTTTTGGCTTACAATGAGTCTTTTAGACCACCTTATCATCGAAAGTTATACAAATAACATGATATATCTCTATCCACATTTAATTCATGGTTATATATTATAAGGAGCAATTGGAAATTATCACCTCTTAGTGTCAAACATACACATCAGATTATTCAAGTGGTGGCCAGTCACCTAAAAGCATTAAGCATGATAATATATGACTCACATGGATGAAATCACTTGCAAAACATAAAAACCAAGAAACTCATATTATCATGGTCAGGCTACATCGAAGCCCTAACAAAAGAAAATTAGAACATAATAGAAGAATAAATGAAAATATAAATTAAACCAAACATATTGAATCAAAGAACAAAAATTCTGTCACCACTCTGTATTCTCTTCAAAATACTTGAAAAACACCTAAAACAATGAAAAATGATCTAATAATAAAAACCTAGCTATCTCTAAGCTCTCAATGTTTTCCTATTTATAGAATTCATCCAAAACTCTTATCCTGAGGCAATCTGCTTATTTTTCACATAAAATTATGGAGTAAATAAGAGAATCCTTATTTGCAATCATTGATTTGATATCCATCTTCCAATATTTTCTTTTGAATTTCTAAATCATAGGATTTTCTTTTCCTTCTTTGTGCCTTTTTTTTCTTCTCCATATCTCATTATTCTACATAAATAAGGAAGATTTGGATAAATAGAAGGAAATCCAAATATTTTCTAATGAATATTGCATTATAAAGTACCATAATTATTGCATAAAATAGGTAAAATAACTCTATTATTATTTTCTTTATAGACAAAAGAAAAGTTCATGATAGATTTGGAACTAAACCTAAAATTTGAAATTATTTCTAAGACAAAAAAAAGTTTATGATAGATTTGGGACTAGATGTAAAGTTTGGGATTTTTTAGGAAACAAAAAAAATTTGGGGCAGATTTAAGTTTGGGATTTTTTTTTTGAATTGGCCCAAATAAAAAGAGTGCAGTGACGTTAATAGGAGATCATGGTCAAGTTAAGTTGCTTTTCAGCCATTAGCAGTATGACTTCATACATGTGGACCCCATCGCACTCATTTTATCAATCTTTCCACATGCTATCCATTCCAAATTCACCACGTATCAACAAAGTCTCCGCCCCAAAATGTAATCTCGGCCTCGTCCCCACCTAAATGATACTTTTACAAAGTACTTTGTATAAAACTCATATTGTGCAACTTTTTTGGACATTTTAATTATTTATCAGAATAGTTAATATATACACATCTTTTTTTCTTTTACTTAGATGCTACGTGATAAATAGCACCTGAAAACTGAGGGCATGTCTTCAGCAAAGTTAAACAACTTTTCACTTTTCCACCATAACAAAATTATAACTTTTTTTTATAAGAAAGTACATATCAATATTTATATAATATGAAAATTGCACGACTAAGAAGTCCCAACACTTGGTGACAAAAAAATTAGGCATGCTTTAAAGAACGGTACAAAGATATACATCTGATGTTGTCTTTCGGCGATGGAAATTTACCTACAAGCCAAGAGTATCTTAGGTTAGGCAAGGTTGGTTTTGGGCTGCTATTCCAACAACTGGTTGGTTTTGTGGGAACTGGCAAATCACCTTCCTCACCTGCTGGCTGACCGTTAGCTCATGACTTATCGCTGAACCTTCGTGTCACTCTCTTGTTTCCATAAAGCAAAATCGACGACACAAGTGTCAAAAGGCATGAAAAGAAGAAATGAATGAAAGAGACACCAGAGGTGAATGAACAGTAACACCACCACAATTAAAGTGATTCAGGAAACACGTCGTTGGCAACGGAAAACGAATATGACATCTTCCGGAAGAGTTACAAAGAAGAGTTGCTTTTCCTATCACACCATCTATGGAGAACGATGACTATTAGTCTTTCCCACATAACTGTTAGATGTATGCCTAAAGCTACTATGTAATAGTTACATATTAGGCATTTCGGTTGTACTATCATCATTATTATTTAATTAATGGCAATGACATATTCATTCATTGATCAGTTGTAACTAGACCTATTCTTGAGACGTCAAGAATATATGTGACAGGTTCATAGTTAGACTGAATTTTTAAACCGTTTCTGGTCAATGGATTATTGAGTGGATATTTATAATCCTATTGAGACTAGTGTGTTCTTAACTTCACCATTAAGTATTGGATACTTAAGGAAATGACGAGTCGCAAATCATTGGGTATTGCGATGCCTGAGTTAGAACACAAGTGTTTGTATTAGACAAATTCACTTAACGTGACGCATATGGAACGATTAGCAACATGGAAGCTTTTAGCGTGGTCAATGTCTAATTGTTCATGTTTTGGTCTTGTGTAAACAATCCTTAGACCTGAGGCATAGTGTCAACTTATGTGTCAAACAACTATGGTTTATGGGTGCACATAATGCCGGGTCATTGATCCGTCTTTATACCCGATGGTCATAGTTTGTTTATATACGAAGTTACACGTGTACGTAATATGGAATATATCTCCTTGTTACATACAAGGTATTATAATAATGTCTTATGCAATCTAATTATGACAATGTATTGAAATTCTCGGCCGGGGTTGTAACCGAGAATAAATTGTTTATGTCTTGAATAAAATACATGTCAATTAGATTTGTGCATATGATCAAATTGGTGACTTGACAAATATTCCATGGTCTTTGTTCGATCGGGACATAGTAAGACAGAGGGATTAAATTACACTGTAGCCAAAACTAACAAGTTCATTATGTTATTAAAGCATTCACACTATCTGGGTAGCCATGACATATTGCTAGATGTCAATCATGGCTTGTAAGACCCAAAGATTAATCGGGACAATCAATTCTTTTGGGAGTACTAATGTGTTAGTACAAGTCTTACTACCAGCTTAGTGATGAACCTAGGGATGTCACACACCATAACCAATTAGGATAAGGTGGAACAAGAGAGAAATAATTTTGCAAATGTGTTTGCAATTACTACAGTCGCATTGAGTCGACATGAAATTAAATTAAATATTGTAGTCACAAGCTTATGTGCAAATAATGCACACGCATGCCCAAAGTGGATACATGTTAATGTACCCTAAATGTGCACACAAAAATTGTCTTTTTCTTTATTTTTGTGGAATTAATTAATTAATTATGCATGCGGTCAGCAACAATTGCTGACCGCATGCAACGCACTTATGTGCGTGTTTTAAAAAAAAAAAAATTTAATCATGCATGCATGGCACGATCAGCAACGGTTGTGGATCGTGCGCATGCAATGCACGATCAGCAACGGTTGCGGATCGTGCGCATGCAAGGCACGATCCGCAACCGTTGCGGATCATAACCGCTCATGGGATCATGGGTGGTTACCCACGGTTCTTATATAAGAAATGTGTGTGTTCGTTTTTGTGCGCGTACGTATGCAAACGAAAAAGAGAAAAGAAAGATTCTCTCATTTTGGGCTGTGGCTAAAATATTGAGGATACAAAGGATTATCTCCACAAAGTTGCTAGCACAATCATAGTGGTGATTATCTGCAAGTTCTCTCTCTTCGTTCGACGTCCATTGGTGGTGTGTCTGAACTAGAGGTCCGACGTTTGTGGGGCTCGAACTGAAGAACGTTTGAACCAATTTGTTTAAAGTGCGCTTTGAGAGATAACTCGTTTAACTCCCTTCTTATAATCAGATTTTTGATTAAAACGCATGAACAACGCTTTTGGAGATACATGTATAGAAATATTTCATCTTGTTTCCGCTGCGTTTATATTAATTTGCCTATACATGATTCATGAAACCCCAACAGTGGTATCAAAGCCAACCTTAGGCGTTTTTCATGCGTTTAATTGATTTATAGTTCATAGATTTTTGCGTAGACATTGATTAATTTATGTGATAAATTTAATCAACTATGCAAAATTGGAACTAAATCAATTTTGAATCAAAAATCCACAATTTGTTATACTTTGCGTTTATATTCTGCATATGATTCGCAATTGTGAATTTAAAGATGACGACGCAACTTCCGTTTGGAATCACACTCGTGAATTTTGTTTCATTGATTTGATTTCCTAACGTAATTTGCGTTGTTCAACTTTAAATTTGAATAATTCAGAATTTTATTTATGCCTTCCGGAGCTTTAAATTTTGATTTTATGGCTCGTAAGGAAGGGTGGTGATCATGGAAAAATCCCTAATCATTATGATGGTTCTATGGATGAATGTATGATGATTACAGGTATTCATTTTTGGGATGTAACTATTAAATGAAGGCTGTTTCCTTCCTTTTATTTTATTTTAATTTTTCATGAAATGTAATTTTAGCATAGTTTATTATATCAATTGTTGATGTAAATGCTTCGAGTTCAAGAGGAGCCATTGGAGGAGCCATTAAGCCAAAGAGCTCTATGGGCCCGGTCTTTGAAGAGTTCAAAGATTGAAGAAGAAGTGAAGAGCATGTCCCTATTGTTAAAACATTAAAATGGCTAAATGGGTCTTATTGGCTCGAGACCCATTGAACCATAATTCCATGATCACAATGTAGGATAGATGTTTATGTGATATCTATTTATTTTTACGTTTATGTTATTGTGCATGTTAAACTGGTTAATGTGCAAAGTGAGACCGTTAATAACGATCCAAATCTCCTTATTAATAATATTAAGTCGAAACGGGTTTCGGACTTGTGGCCTACCATCGTCGTGGTTTGATCCAATATTATGGTGGTTAATTGACCGGCTATGGATACATAGGGGTTTATTACCATTCATAATATTGGAGCACTCCATTATGCATATGATGCTGTGAGGTTTGAGCCAAATGATTTCTAATAACTGTCAAGTGAGGAAATCTTTTGTGCTTTTCAATACTTACATGAGACGATGGGTTAGACTTAACTATGATCATGATGCCAATAACTGTTAGGTGAGGCTTTCATGGTCTAAAGGCTAAAGTTATAATTGAGACTCGCATATGATGCGTTGAACAAGTTGGTTCACTCACTAAGTTCATAGGACACTAATAACTGTTAGGTGAGGTGGGCTTTGGACTGGTGGGACTCCAATCCCCACTAGTAATCTTTACCCAACAAAGATTATCGCTTCCCATCTCAAGGAGTATGAGATTTGAATATAAATTTAGTGGGAGGATCTATTTCATTTAAAGGTCAAAATGAAATAGTTATTTTGAAAGGTACAACAACTAACAATTTATTTTCTGCAACAGATATATTATTACTCTGAAAATGGAGACTACAAACTCACTCGCTTCTATACTTGATAAGAATTGTTTGACTGGACCCAATTTCACTGACTGGGTGAGGAATTTGAGAATTGTTCTCAATTCGGAAAAAAATTGGGTATGTGCTTGATGAAAATATGCCAAAGTCCTTTCCTGAGGGTGGGACCCAAGAGGAACGTGTACTTATGATAAGTGGCATGACAATGACTTAAAAGTTAGGTCATATATGCTTGCTTCAATGAATAATGAATTACAGAAGAAGTATGAATCTATAGAAGATGCTAGGTCGATCATTTTGCACTTAAAGGATTACTTTGATGAGAATGGTCGAACCTTTAGATATGAGATATCTAAGGCATTGTACCGTATGAGAATGGCTGAAGGATTATCAGTTAATGATCATGCTTTGAAAATGATCTAGCACATTAAAGAATTGGCTAGGTTGAATCTCGTTATGGATAACGAGTTAGCTGTGGATTTGATCCTCCAATCTTTGCCCGATTCCTTCTCTAGTTTTGTCCAAAACTTTCACATGCATAAGATGGATAAAAATCTTGCTGAGTTACATAGCATGCTGGTAGTTTATGAGAAGGAAATGCATAACACGAGGCCAAATGTAGTGGCTATGGCTAAGGCTTCTTCTTCAAGGAGTAAGACTGTTTTGAAGAAAAAGAATTGGAAGAGGCCTGTCAAACCTGTTGTGCAAGCAAAACCCAAGATTGAAAAAAGGGAAATGTCATTACTGTGATGTCAAGGGGCACTGGAGGAGGAACTGTAAGAAGTACCTCGCAAGCTTGAAGGTTAAGCCCAAGGACCAACCTTGTGAAGGTATGGTGTCTATGCTTATTGAAATTAATCTTATGGTTAGTGCTGAATCCAGCTTATGGGCTCTAGAATCTACTGCAACTTCACATATTTGTATGTCTTTGCAGAATCTGGAAATAAGCAGGATGCTAGGGCAAAATGAGATTGTCCTGACATTTGCCAATGGAGCAAGAGTTGCTGCGTTAGCTATAGAGACTTTTCGTTTATGTTCGCCTTTTGAACATGTATTGGTTTTAAAGAATTGTTTGCATTACAAGAATGCTGCTAGGAACATCATCTCTATACCTCGTTTAGGTAAAGAGAATTATGAATTTTCTTTTGCTGATGATGTATGTTCTATTTATCATAATAGAAGATGTGTTGGTTTTGACTTATTAACCAATAATCTTTATACCATTACAATGTCTGGCAATGCGATTACCAATGTCAATAAGCAAAATAAAATTGATATAAATGCCATAACTAATAAACGTCCTAGAGACAGTCCAAATAAAAAGTATGTTTGGCATCTCCGATTAGGTCATATTAGAGAAGATAGAATTAACAAGTTGAGTAATGATGGGTACATTGATCCATCAATGTTTGAGTCATACTCGACTTGTGATCCATCAATGTTTGAGTCATACTCGACTATTAAAGCATTCACACTATCTGGGTAGCCATGACATATTGCTAGATGTCAATCATGGCTTGTAAGACCCAAAGATTAATCGGGACAATCAATTCTTTTGGGAGTACTAATGTGTTAGTACAAGTCTTACTACCAGTTTAGTAATGAACCTGGGGACGTCACACACCATAACCAATTAGGATAAGGTGGAACAAGAGAGAAATAATTTTGCAAATGTGTTTGCAATTACTACAGTCGCATTGGGTCGACATGAAATTAAATTAAATGTGATTTAATTTAATTTGTATTATAGTCACAAGCTTACGTGCATATGATGCACATGTATGCCCAAAGTGAATATATGTTAACGTACCCTAAATGCACACACAAAGATTGTCTTTTTCTTTATTTTTGTGGAATTAATTAATTAATTCCAAAAAATAAAGAAAAAGACAATCTTCCGCATGCAACGCACTCATGTGCATGTTTTAAAATAAAACAAAAAAAAAATTTAATCATGCATGCATGGCACGATCGGCAACGGTTGCGGATCGTGCATTGCATGCGCACGATCCGCAACCGTTGCTGATCGTGCGCATGAAAGGCATGATCGGCAACGGTTGTCGATCATAACCGCTCGTGGGATCATGGGTGGTTACCCACGGTTCTTATATAAGAAACGTGTGTGTTCGTTTTTGTGCGTGTATGTATGCAAACGAAAAAGAGAAAAGAAGGATTCTCTCATTTTGGGCTGTGGCTAAAATATCGAGGATACGAAGGATTATCTCCACGAAGTTGTTAGCACAATCATAGTGGTGATTATCCGCAAGTTCTCTCTCTTCGTTTGACGTCCATTGGTGGTGTATCTGAACTAGAGGTCCGACGTTTGTGGGGCTCGAACTGAAGAATGTTTGAACCAATTCGTTTAAAGCGCGCTTCGAGAGGTAACTCGTTTAACTCCCTTCTTATAATCAGATTTTTGATTAAAACGCATGAACAACGCTTTTGGAGATACATATATAGAAATATTTCATCTTGTTTCCGTTGCATTTATATTAATTTGCCTATATATGATTCATGAAACCCCAACAATAACAAGCACGCACCCACAGATAATCGTGTTTACACAGCAAAAGATAATCCAAATAGATGTTAAAGGGTACTTCAGGTCGTCTAGGTAGATATTGAAGTATTCACACAAGAAAACATCACCGGTTTTTTAAGACTCCCAATCTTTTGAGAATGTGGAAAGATGCTTTGAGTACTCTAGTCATGTCTCAAGAATTAGTACCACTGTCTGCTGTTACACCTTCGAAATGCATTTGTAGCAGGTGAGGTCTTCTTGGCCTGGTGGCACTGACTAGTGACTAGTGCCCAACTAGAAATTGCCAAGGTCTAGCAAGTACTATTAGAAAACTTCTACAAGGAAATTTGGCAAAATATTTTCCTTTCTTTTTATCAATAAGAATGTTAGTTATATTAGAGTCCTATCTTAATATCAACGATACTTACTAGATATGATTGTCGCTCCATGCATTGGGCTGGAGGAGTATCAGTAGTTATGCAAAGTTAGGAGTGGAGGTGAAAGAAACAAAGGTATGGAATAGAGGTGATCGATGGGCAGCTTCAGGCCTAGCCCGCTCCTATTTTGAGTCTAACTTATTACCTAAATTAAGTTAATTGATTTGAGCTTTGTTGTGATCTTATGATCTTCTTCAAAGGCGACAAGGATTCTTATCTTTAAGTTTTAAATCTCTTTTAGCAGTTTCAACAAATTTCTGAGTTCAAAAGACTAATCCTCAGGAATGATTGAGCTTATTGTGATGATTTGCTGCAAATAAGTGGCATCCTGAGAGGTGCATTGCCTATTATATACCTAGAACTTCCTCTAGTATCTGGCAAAACTTGGTGACAAAGATTGCAAACCACTTGTTAAAAAGGATAACCATAAGAATATCAAGTAATTTGGAAGAATTTAATTTGCTCCTTAAAATGCCTCCAGATATTGGTAACAAGAGTTGGCTTCATTTGGATTGTTCGGGTGCAGCTTTATCTGTTAAACATATCGCCGAGAAAACTTCAAATGTACTTCTCATGGTTTGACAATGGGCATTTTGGAGTGCAGCTAGGAGCTCATTCTTCAAGAGTTGTGTGATAATGCTGCCTTGAAATGATCGTCAAAGTTTCAGACGTTATTTATGGTCATAATTGGCAATAGACCCCTGCTAGATCTGATTTTCCTGTTGAAATCTAAGCAAGCTTACGTGATTAAATCTTGCCATGCTCCAAGGCAATTTGCTTATGCTTGGGAACTTGTCAAATTTAG
Organism: Angophora floribunda; assembly: GCA_014182895.1. Classification (NCBI taxonomy): domain Eukaryota; kingdom Viridiplantae; phylum Streptophyta; class Magnoliopsida; order Myrtales; family Myrtaceae; genus Angophora; species Angophora floribunda. The sequence goes on along the minus strand of CM024706.1, from coordinate 11,634,096 downwards.
GTGGTCCCCGTTGCTCTGCCATTGACCTATTTGGTTTGATCCTAATGTTCCAAAATATGCATTTGTTTTGTAGAAAATAAGTGATTTAAAAATTGTTTCCTTAAAAATGATGGATTGTATCTATTATAAAAATGAATAAAAGAAAAATATTTTCATTATTCAAAAAAAAAATTGGACATAATTTATTATTGATAATATAAATATTGTCCATTGACTAACTTTTCTAAGTGATGTAATTAATCATTTTTAGGAAAATAATTTCCAAATCATTTATTTTTTACGAAACAAACAGATCCTAAATTTGTGTCGATACCTAAACAAGTTGCTTCCTAGTGATAGACTTAAGCAATGTTGTGGTGCAAGCTGCACCTGTTATCTATGTATTTTTGCATTTAGGTGTTACCTTTCCTTTGAGTGCTCTTTCTACAATCAAAATAAAAATGTCATAGTGAATATAATTTGCAATTTTTGCTTTTAGAGTATGTTTATTTTATGAAAATTGAATGATTTGAAAAAATATTTCATAAGAATAATCGTTTATATCATTTTCAAAAATAAATGATAATATTTTTGATGTCCACAAAAATATTTAAATATGTTATTGATTAATATTTCAATGAAAAATATTTTATTATTATCATGCACCTGTACTATCTCCTTGTTTTATGCAATGAATGAGGCGATTGGCCATTAATGAGGACAGTTATAGGGTCAACGTTTGATTTTTAATTTCCAGAGTTTTGAAGGCGCGTGGTCCCTCCCTCTCTGAAACGCAGACGAGGAGACGGTGGGGGAGGACGTGACACGAAAAACTTAAATAAATAAAGTTATGGCCAATAGTTAACCGTGGTCAAGTTAAGTGCCTTTATGGTGTGTCTTCCGTCAAGTGCCGTGAGAGAAAATTCCAAAAAAGGGCCCAAAGTATCATCAATTTCTTAAATATGAGATCGAAGTTGACCTTATTTCAAATAAGAACCTGAAATGCCATCACTTTCTCAAATAAATGTCTAAAGTGGATCTTGTTTCAAAAAAAGGTCTAAAGTGATTATGCATGTTTCAAATAAAAGTCTAATTGTCCGGTGATCAAGGGTATTTTCATCATTTACTATTTTTTCTTTTTTTTTTCTTGCCTTTTTTTCTGGTTCGTCTTCTTCTTCATCATCGATGGCCGACTGGCCATTGGTGAAGGCCATAGGGGGTTGGGAGAGGGTCGCCCTCGTTGGCCATCAGTGAAGGACGACCTCGCTTGGGTGAGGCGACCCTTGCCCTAGGGGAAGTTGCCCCTCACGACCATCCGCAAGCTTGGCAGAGCTAACCTCGCTAGATTTGGTAAGATCGGCCCCGCTCGTGGCCGATGAGGGCTGACCTCACGGATGGCTGTGAGGGGTGACCTCCCTCAAGCTGAGAAACAGCCTCACCCATCCCTCGCAGGCCATGAGGGTGCCCGATCCTTGCTAGATCTAACGAGGTTGGCCTCACTCGCGACCGGAGAGGGCCGACCTCCCAGTTAGCCACAAGGGGCGGCCTCCCTCAAGGCAAGAGACGGCCTCTCCCATCCCTCGCCTATGGCAAGTGACGTTGGCCGACCCTCACCTATGGCAAGTGACGTTGGCCGACCCTCACTAGATCTAGTGAGGTTGGCCTCTCCCACGGCTAGTGAGAGCCGACCTTGTGGATGGCCACAAGGGATAGCCTCCTCAAGGTGAGAGACGGCCTTGCTCATCCCTCGCCTGTGGCCGACGAGGGTGGCTCTTGCCGAATCGGGCAAGGGCGACCCTCACCTGGCCCTTTGTTGGCATTGCCGGTGGCCGACCGACCACCGGTGATGATGAAGAAGATGAACCAAAAGAAAAAAGGAAAGAAAAAAAAAAGTGACAAATGACAAAAATGCTCTTGATCAATCGGAAAATTTAACTGACTGATGACCGGTAAGGTTAGGCCCTCATTTGAAATAATCATGGACACTCTAGGCCTTTATTTAAAATAAGATTAATTCCAAGCCCTTATTTGAGAAATTGAAGGTATTTAAGGCCTTTTCTTGGGCCTTTTCCTAGCCGTGGGACACCAACCCACTGTACTTTTCCTATTTGTCTTTGCATGCATTGTCCACTTGATTCGCCACGTACAAACGGAGTCACCACCCCCAAGATCAATTGCGGCCCCATGTGAAAGATTCTTTTGCCGTGCTTTTGGTTTCATTTTGGTAAAAGCAGATATAAGGACAAAAAGGAAGGGGGCAAGGTAGACCCATCTAACCTAAGATAATGAGACTATATCAAATTAATTAGAGATAAATTTATTACATATATATTAATTTGAAATTTTTATAATAAAAAAATTAGTTTATTATCATGAATATTTTAATTTAAAATTTTTTATGATATTAATCCTAAATTAAAAGAGCAAAGTGATGTTAACGGGTGATCATGGTCAAGTTAAATTGCTTTCCAGCCATCTTAATCACGTAATAGTATGACTTCATACATGTGGACCCCATCATACTCACTTTATCTATCTTTGTACATGTTATCCACTCCAAATTCACCGCATTTCAACAAAATCTCCTCCCCAAATTGTGATCTTGGGCCTCGTCCCCACCCCCACTTAAATGATACTTTTACAAAGGACCTTGTGTAAAACTCGTGCAACTTTTTTGGTTATTTTTATTATTTATTTGAATAGTTAATATACACATATCGTTTTATCTTTTACTTATGTACTACGAGATAATAACGCTTAAAAAGTGACGGCATGTCTTTAATCGGAGCTAAATAACTTTTTTATTTTCCACCACAACAGAAATTATAAAAAGAATTATATAGGAAAGTACGTATCAATATTTATATATTAAGAAAACTGCACGACTAAGAAGTCCCCAATACCTGCTGACAAAAAGTTAGGCATGCTCCAAAGAACAGTGCAAAGATATACATCTGATGATGTGTTTCGACAAAGGAAATTTACCTACCAGCCAAGAGTATCTTTAGGTTAGGTGAGGTTGGTTTTGGCCTGCTATTTCAACAACTGGGTGGTCTTGTGGAAACTGACGGATCACCTTCCCCACTTGCTGGCTGACCGGTAGCTCAAGACCCATCGCTGAAACTTCGTGTCACTCTCATGTTTCCATAAAGCAAAAACGACGACGCAAGAGTCAAAGGGCATGCAAAGAAGAAATGCATAAGAGAGACACCTGAGGTGGATGAACAGCAACAACGCCATAATTAAAGTGATTGTTGCAAACATGTCGATGGTAACAGAAAATGAGAATTATACCTTTTCCGGAAGAGTTGCAAAGAAGAGTTACTTCTCCTATCACACCATCTACGAAGAATGATGACTAGTAGTCTTTCATGTGTAGCACGTGTGCAACCACAGATTAACGTGTCTACACAACAAAAGATAATCCAAATAGATTTAAAAGGGTACTTTGGGTAGTCTAGGTAGATATGGAAGTACTCACACGAGAAAATATTATGGGTTTTTTAAGACTCCCCCATTGTTTGAGAATGTTGAATGATGCTTTAAGTACTCTAGCCATGTCTCGAGAATCAGTACCATTGTCCGCTATTACACCTTCGAAATGCATTCGTTGCTGTGATGAGCCCTTCTCGGCAAACTGGCACTAACTAGTCATTAATGCCCAACTAGAAATTGCTATGGTCTTGCAAGTACTATTAGAAGACTTCTACAAGGGAATTTGGCAAAGATTTGATTGTGTATATTAAATAGAGCTAAATTAGAAAAAGAATAGGGTAGGGGATAGAAATAAGGGCCAGACTCAAGAAAAAACTTCATTTGGATTGTTTGGGTGCAGCTTTATCTATTGAAGGACCAGAATATTTGATCTGCTGAACCTAAGAGTGACTCTATTACATTTAATGGAAGCTTTTGAATGCGAGCGGCATACTTAAGCCTCATGTTCAATATCATTGAGAACTACAAATCTACTTCTTATGGTCTGACAATTGGCATTTTGGAGTGCAGCTAGGAGTTCCATCTTCAAAATTCGTATGATAATGCTGCCTTGAAATGAATTTCAAAGTTTCAGACGTTATTTGTGGTCATAGTTGGCAATGGACCCCTATTAGATCTGATTTTTCTGTGGAAACTAAGCAAGCATGCGTCATTAAATCTTGCCATGATCTTAGCTGGTCCCAGTTGCTGTGCCATTGACCTATTTGGTTTGATCATAATGTTCCTAAATATGCATTTGTCATAGAAAATAAGTGATTTGAAAATCATTTTCCTAAAAATATTTTAATCATTTATGAAAAATTTTAGACATGATTTGTTATTGATAATAAAAATACTGTCCATTGACTAAATTTTCCAAGTGATGTAATCAATCATTTTTGGAAAAAAATTTCTAAATTATTTATTTTTCACAAAAGAAACAGATCCTAAATTTCTACCTTACCAAAAAAAAAAAAAAAAACAGATCCTAAATTTGTATTGATATCCTGAATAAGGTGCTTCCTAGTGATGGGCATAGGCAGTGTTGTGGTGCAAGTTGCACTTTTTGAATTCAAGGATTACCTTTCCTTCAAGTGCTCTTTCCATACTCAAGATAAAAATGTCATAGTGGATATAGTTTAGAATTTTTGGTGGTCTTTTTTCTTTAATGTGTGTTTATTTCATGAAAATTGAATGGTTTAAAAAAAATTTCCTAAAAATAATCATTTATATCGTTTACAAAAATAAATGACAAAAATATTTTTAAAGTCTAGGAAAAAATTTAAACATATTCTCCTCACACCCTATTTGTCTTTGCATGCATGTCCACTCTAGATTCGCCATGTACCAACGTAATCTCCACCCCGAAGATCAATTGCGGCCCTATCTGAAAGATTGGTTTGCTGTGCTTTTGGTTGCATTTTGAAAAAGGAAAAGTAAGGACAAAAAGTGAAAGGGAAAAAGTAGACGCATCAAATCGTAGGACGATGATACCACCTGAATTTCAATCCGTGCGCTCTCACAAACCTCAACTATATAGCTAACATATATATGTATTGGCTTGAAACATGTGACTTTTTCGTTAAATATTAATTGTGTATATCTAAGGTCTTGCAAGTACTATTATAAAACTTTTACAATGGAATTCGGCAAAGATTTGAAAAGAGCTAAATCAGAAGGAGAATACGTTAGGGGATAGAAATAATAGCCAGACTCAAAAGATAAAATAGATGACCTGCTTATAATAGTTGTTAAAGAAAAGCTATAAATTGCAACAGGATTCCAAACTAATCGATATGATTGCAATAGGAAAATGAAATAGTAAAAGATTGTGTAAGACAAAAATGTTGGATATTCCTGTCATTATGTCCCTCATCAGAATCCTTTTAAAATGCCTAATTATTGGATTTTACATTGCATAAATGTGCAAGTTTTGGAAAACCCTAGTACTGGAAGAGATCTCCAAGGCAGTTTTTTATTTATGAAGAGAATATGAAAAAATAAAGGAAGGAAAAATGGTAGCGAAAACCTCCTTATATATTTTAATGTTGACAGAACTATCCATGGTATATATCAACCTTGATAAATGCAAAAAGCTTTATGTTTTAGATAATATTCATGTTAAAATCTTTTTGATTGAAAGACCAACATGAACAAGTCTCGAGGAATGGTAAATTCATATTGACTTGGGAGTATCAAGGTTTTATGTCTACAAAATCTACATCACTATCATTGTTAAATATCTTGTGAAGAAAAGATGATCTTATACCCCAAATTGATGTACTAGTGAAAAATTTAATCTCCATTAATTCCCATTAAAATTTTACCATCAAATTACTAAATTGAATGATACATGACAGTTGAGTGGTGTAATAATTTGGGGTTTTATTCTCCATTTGTCACAGATGTATCAATTTATGATTTTTCGTGGTATTTATCCAATTTAACGGAAACTAACAAAGAATAAATTTATCATAAATATACTAGTTTTGGTTTTTTTTTTGTAGTAAAAAAATTAGTTTACGGTAAATTTATCACATATGTATCAATTTGGAATTTTTTGTAGTTAAATATTTAATTTGTGATACAATTGTCATCATGTACCAATTTAGAGTTTATTGTGATATTAACCATAAATGAAAAAGAGCCAATTTTCAAAAAACTCTTACTTTAAATCCAGTCCCAAATTTGCCCTAAAATTTTTTTTTGTGTTAAAAAAACTCCAAAGTTAGGTCTAGTCTTAAATCTACCTCGAATTTGTCTAAAAAAGAGATTTAATACCATGAAAAATCCAAAACTGGTACACATATAACAAATTTACTATAAATTAATTTTTTGACCTCGAGAAAACCCAAAATGGGTACACATTTGATAATTTTATTCCAAACTAATTTTTAAATCACAAAAAATCCTATAGTGGCACACCTGTGACAAATTTTCCCGAAAATAATTTTTTACTACCAAAAACTTCAAATCGGTACATTTGCAATAAATTTACTCTCCGTTAGTTTTTATTAAATTTTACTGCCAAATTACTGAGTTAGATAACACATGACAGTTAACAAGTATATTAGGATTTTATCCTCTGTTTGTACCAAAAAAAATCACCAACTTTTAACTATTCTCAAATCTACCCCATAGTCTAGCACTGACTTAACGTGGCATTTCCACATAGATAAAAATACACATTAACAAGGTAACATAGAAAATTATCTTCAAAATAAAACCATTCTATGATACTAACACAACTTTTGGCTAGAGGACCAATGAAGGCAAATTTAGGGCTAGAGTAAAAATTGACGATTTTCTTTTCGACAAAAAAATTAGGTAGATTTGGGGTTAGACATAAAGTTTGGATTTTTTTTTTTTTTTTAATAAAAGAAAAGTTTTGGAGCAGATTTGGGACTAAACCTAAAATTTGGAATTTTTTCTAAGATAAGAAAAGTTCATAATAGATTTGGGACTAAAATTAAAATTTAGATTTTTTTAAATAGCCCAATTAAAAGAGTAAAGTGATGTTTATAGGAGATCACATAGCAGTATGACTTCGTACATGTGGACCCCATCATACTCATTTTATCTATCTTTGCATATGCTATCCACTCCAAATTCACCACGTATCAATAAAATCTCCGCCTCAAATTGTGATCTCGGCTTCGTCCCCACCTAAATGATACTTTTACGAAGGACTTTGTATAAAACTCGTATTGTGCGACCTTTTTGGTTATTTTAATTATTTATTTGAATAGTTAATATATATACATATATAGATCGCCTTTCCTTTTACTTAGATGCTACGTGATAATAATGCTTGAAAAGTGTGGCATGTCTTTAGCAGAGTTAAACAACTTTTTACTTTTCCACCGTAACAAAAATTATAAAAAATATATATGTAAGAAAGTACGTATCAAAATTTATATATTATGAAAATTGCACAACTAAGAAGCCCCAACTCTTGCTGACAAAAAGTTAGGCATGCTTTAAAGAACAGTGCAAAGACATCTGATGATGTATTTCGGCAATGAATTTTACCCACCAGCCAAGAGTATCTTAGGTTAGGCGAGGTTGGTTTTAGGCTGCTATTTCAACAACTGGTTGGTTTTATGGGAACTGGCCAATCACCTTCCTCGCCTGCTGGCTGACCGGTAGCTCATTACCTATCGCTGAACCCTCGTGTCACTCTCTTGTTTCCATAAAGCAAAAACAACGACACAAGTGTCAAAAGGCATGAAAAGTAGAAATGAATGAGAGAGACACCAGAGGTGAATGAACAGCAACACCACCATAATTAAAGTGATTGTCAGGAAATATGTCGTTGGCAAGGGAAAACGAATATAGCATCTTTTGGACGGGTTGCAAAGAAGAGTTACTTCTCCTATCACACCTAAGGAGAACGATGACTACTAGTCTTTCCCACATAACAAGCACGCGCTCACAGATAATTGTGCCTACACAGCAAAAGATAATCCAAATAGATGTTAAAGGGTACTTCAGGTCATCTAGGTAGATATTGAAGCATTCACACAAGAAAACATCACGGGTTTTTTAAGACTCCCAATATTTTGAGGATATGGAAAATGTTTTTAAGTACTCTAGTCATGTCTCGAGAATTAGTACCAATGTCCGCTGTTACAACTTGGAAATACATTCATAGCAGTGATGAGGTCTTCTTGGCCTGGTGGCACTGACTAGTCACTAGTGCCCAACTAGAAATTGCCAAGATCTGGCAAGTACTATTAGAAAAAGTCTACAAGGAAATTTGGCAAAATATTTTCCTTTCTTTTTATCAAAAGGAATGTTAGCCATATTAGGGTCCTATCTTAATATCAACAATACTTACTAAATATGATTGTCGCTCCATGCATTGGGCTTGAGGAGCTTTAGTAGCTATGCAAAGTTAGAAGTGGAGGTGAAAGAAACAAAAAGTTATGGAATAGAGGTGATCAATGGATAGTTTCAGGCCTAGCCGACTCCTACTTTGTGATGTTCTGAAATTCGAGCCTTTTAAGTAATGTATGAATGTGAATCTCGTCAATGCATTGTTGGTTAATCTCACTCGGAATTGATCACTCTCAAGATATTGACCTTGAGGGGAAAGGCTAATGATGACAGAACTCGTGTGACTAAAAAACTTGACCTGGGAAAATGACTTGACCATGAGACTTGCGTAAGGACGATCTTGTTATTATGCAGGCCGATTTCAAGGACGACTAGAAGTCAATTCGCAGACGGAGTATAATGGGACGACGGGTGAATTCGTTTATTGTTATCGAGGCCGCGAACGACCTTATGTCGATTTTCGGTAATCGTGTACTTTGAAAAAAAAATCTATCATCCGTAATTTCATGTAGTCAAAGACGTCCATGTGTCGAGAAGTCTTGAACGTGGCTTGATACCAAGTTAGGCACAAGTCGGTTACGCATGAATCCTTGAAGTCGCCTGTTAGTCCGAGACGTACCAAAATGGCATTCTGGCGAAATTGACAAGGCATGAGAGTCCACTATTGGACTACGAATTTTTGGGAATGTCCGGGACGAACTTTTGGACAATGCTTCTTCGACCATCAATAGTGCCAGTAAAGCCGAATATTTGGAAAAAGGGATTTACGAACTGAGGAAACGAGCCCACGAGGACATGGGCCGGGCAAGGCCAATGTGAGCCTCACGCCCAAGGTGGGGTGGCCACCATGGTGGGCCCAAGGCAAGCAAGTGAGCCCATTGGACCCAACCAACCATTTAACCCTTCTAAGCCAATTGTTTAGCTTTGAGCCAATTCGAGCTCAACCGATTCTAGAGCCCATTCCTATTCATTTCCTAACCTGTTTCTTTGGTCCGCTCTTCATTGCAGCCCAAGGGTAGGTTGGAAATTGTGCAAAGGTGAAAATGACCATTTTGCCCCTCTAGATATTGTTGAGGAAAAGACAAAAGAAGAGAGAGAGAATATGATGTCATTGCACGGAGGTTGGAGCTTGCATTGATGAGCTTTAATGAGGCCTTGACAACCAGCCCTCACATCTCTCTCTCTCCCCTATTCAGCCACCCCCTCTCTCCCCTTATTCCCTCTCCTTCTCTTTTTCCTCTCCTGCTTCTCTTCCTCCTTAACCTGAGTTGTTCATTGTTGTCCTAACCTGATCATCGTCCGCACCACCTGCTATCATGACCAGAAGCCTCCATCTGTGTGCCCTGCGGCCGCTATTCGCTGGACAAAGCCGCTGGCCAGAAGCCATTGCCAGTCAACCTACCAGTTTTTGCCCTACACCGCCTAGAAGAGCTATTCCACCCCTGTTCCGACCCAACCGCTAACCAAACCAGCCACCAGCTAGTCCCCCTTGAACCCCTGGTGCCGCCAATCACCGGCCAGCCAGTTGCCGGAGCGTCGGTCAGCCCGGCCAACCTCTTCCTCTACCTGTGCAGTCCGGTTTCCAGAGTTGCAGTGAGAGCCAGAGTTGGTTGCTGCCGTTTCAGCCTTGGGACAGTCTTGGATCGCCGTGATCGAGGTTCCCGAGTGTAGCCTTCGTCGTCGCCACCGCGCCCGTGTCTCCGGCCTGCTTAACGGGAGAGTTTAGCCATAATCCTTCGTTTAGTGCCTAAACTTGCTTAGGGTTGGTTTAGTTAAGGTTAATCCTAGTTTAGGGGGTTTAATTAAATTGCATTAGCTCAAAGAAAGGTGGTTAGTTAGATGGTTAGGATTAGTTTAGATTAATCTTGCTTAGTGTTGATTAATTGTGGTTTATGAGTAATTGAGCTTGTTTAGCTTTAATTAATTGATTGTTTGCTTTAATTAATGTTTTGATTGATTTCTGAATTTAATTTATTAATTATTGAATTTTGAAATTATACTGTTCATATTGCACTGTTCATAATTTACTGTTCATATGTACTGTTCACGCGCACTGTTCATTCGGAAGTGAAAAATTGCTTTTATTTCATGTGCTTTGATCTTATGATGTGAATTGGATGTGTAAATGCATGGACATCCGCATGAATTGTATGGTTTTCACAAAAAAGGGAAAATGATTTGTCCGAGGGACATGGAAATGGACTGCTTTTATGATAAGGGATTTGAGGTCGTATATGCAAGCATGTGTGCATTGGTTAATGTTAAAGATAAAAGTGGATTGTGGTAGTATGCTTGCGTGATCATTAAGTTGAACCCGCCACCCCAGCCAAAGTTCGGGGCGTGATAGTTCGATTCGTCAGAAACTCGGCGGGGATTCGGATGCAGAGTCGCAGTAGAGGCCGGGCCCATGCTCTTTTGGGAATGCCATCTTGGGAGAGAACCCTTGATGTTGCCGCGCCTCAGTAGACATCGGCGAGAGTTCGGTTGTGGCCTTATAGAACAGTAATAATCAGAACACGTGTGGATGCAAGAACGCATGAGAAACATGGCATCATTGGTTCCGATTATGCAGGAACTGATCACATTGTTTATGGCACGCATGAATTGATAACGTGCAGGGTGTGACAATAGCCAGGTGAAATCGCCTGTGACGCGACTCGCATGTGATTGATAAATTGCATCATCTAATGGCCATGTGCATTGCTTTTATTGTATTGGAATTTAACATGTAGGATATGGAATACCGGATAAGGTTGCATGCAAGCCGATTATTCGATTGTTGGTTGACCCTGGTTGTAGTATGGTTGATTGTTGTTGGTTTGCTTGAGGGGTGGTTCTAGAGAGATACCCCGAGTTGAGTTGGTGTATTAATCGGGGCTTAAGGTGAGGACTTGCTGAAATTTTATCTTACTGGTTATTGTATAAACATTTTTAGACCCTTAAAATGGCGCATTTGCCGGTGCGATTCGAGATCCCAAAGGACTAAGAGACCGTCATGACGTACCACCGCTTCCCGGGTCGAGTGCATCTGTATGAGAAATATATTTCAACCATTTGGGTGGATGAGGGACCGGGGCAATGGATTCCCCATCGGTTCCTGGCGTGGCACATCCAAGAGGACAATCTCCTAATCGGTCCTCTGCGTGGTTTTGACGAGCCGCCTGATAGGGGCCCCGAAGATGCTGACTGAGACCCCATGGAGCTGGACCCCCTCGACGGCCCAGTGGAGAATCCCGCCCTTGCTCCACCGGTGATCAACTTGAACGCCTCCAACTACGACCAGACAGAGCCTGGGTCCAATGGGTCTCTGTGATGGTGGTGCTGAATCCAAGGGTTCTTTTTGTATAGATGGATTAGCCTAGCCTAGTTTCTTTTTTGTTTGGCTTAGAAGATGAATATGACCATTTGATGGGCTTGTATATCGGAAACGATTCTCTGTTGGTTACTCTAGTAAGAATGTATAAATGAGTAGTTGCTGTTATCTTGCTGTTCATTCCTCTATCACTGTTTGATTGTTTGATTGTTTGATTGACTGGGGGATGCTTCGTCTTCCTCTTGCGTATAATGAAAGAATAAAATGAATGGTCAACGATGTGTCCTGGGACATCGCATTCTATTGGCCAAGGGAAGGGGTTGTTGCGTACTCGGGGTTCGAGGCGTGACATACTTTAAGTGTAACTTATTACCTAGATTGAGTTAATTGATTTGAGCTTTGTTGAGGCAACAAGGCTTCTTATTTTTAAGTTTTAAATCTCTTTTAGCAGTTTCAACAAATTTCTGAGTTCAAAAGATTAATCCTCGGGAATGACTGAGCTTATTGTGATGATTTGCTGCAAATAAGTGGCATTCTGAGAGGTGCATTGCCTATTATATACCTAGGACATCCTCTAGTATCTAGCAAAACTTAGTGGCAAAGATTGCAAGCCACTTATTGAAAGGATAACCATAAGAATGTCAAGAAATTTAGGGGAATTTAATTTGCTCCTTAAAATGCCTCCGAATATTGGTAACAAGATTTGGCTTCATTTGGATTGTTCGGGTGTAGCTTTATCTGTTAAAGGACCAAAATATTTGGTCTGTTGAACCTAAAAGTGACTCTATTGCATTTGGTGGAACCTTTTACATGGGAGCAGTATACTTAAGCCTCATGTCAAACATATCACTAAGAAAACTTCAAATGTATTTCTCATGGTTTGACAATGGGCATTTTGGAATGCAGCTAGCAGTTCATTCGTCAAGAGTTGTGTGATAATGCTGCCTTGAAATGATCGTCAAAGTTTCAGACGTTATTTATGGTCATAATTGGCAATGGACCCCTGCTAGATTTGATTCTCTTGTTAAATCTAAGCAAGCTTACGTGATTAAATCTTGCCATTCTCTATGGCCATTTGCTGATGCTTGGAAATTAGTCAAATTTAGGTGGTCGCAGTTGCTATGCCCTTAACCCATTTGGTTTGATCTTAATGTTCCAAAATATGCATTTATTTTGCAGAAAATAAATGATTTGAAAATTATTTTTCTAAAAATAATGGCTTGTATCTCTTATAAGAATGAATAAACAAAAAATATTTTCATCATCCACGGAAAAATTTGGACATAATTTATTATTGATAATAAAAATATTGTCCATTGACTAATTTTTCTAAGTGATATAATCAATCATTTTTAGGAATATGATTTTTAAATTATTTATATTTCATGAAATAAATAGATCATAAATTTATGTTGATACCTAAACAAGCTGCTTCCTAGTGGAAGACTTGGGCAATGTTGTGGTGCAAGCTGCACTTGTTATCTATGTATTTTTTGCATTTAGGTGTTACCTTTCCTATGAGTTCTCTTTCTATAATTAGAGCAAACATATCATAGTAGATATAGTTTGCAGTTTTTGGTTTGAGAGTATGTTTGTTTCATAAAAATTTAATGATTTAAAAAATATTTCCTAAGAGTAATCGTCACTTACAAAAATGAATGACAATAATATTTTTAATGTCCACAAAAATATTTAAACATGTTATTGGTTAATATTTTCAACAAAAAATGTTTTATTATTATCATGAACTTGTACTATCTTCTAGTTTTATGCAATGAATGAGGCGATTATTATTAACGAGGATAGTACAAGTGCCCTCGTCGAGGAGAATTAACGAGTCAACGTTTGACTATTAATTTTCAAAGTTTCGAAAGCGTGGTCTCTCCCTCTCCAAAACGCAGAGGAGGAGGAGGGGGAAGACAGGCATGGCACGAAAAAAATAAAAAATAAAGTTATGGGCTATAGTTAACCGTGGTCGAGTTAAGTGCCCTTGTGGCGTGTCTTCCGTCAAGTGTTGACCCTGTAAATGGCAGTAAAATGGCCGTGGGACACAACCCCACTGTAGTTTTCCTGTTTGTCTTTGCATACATTGTCCACTCTAGATTCGCCACGTACAAACAGAATCTCCACCCCCAAAATCAATTGCGGCCGCATGTGAAAGATTCTTTTGCTGTGCTTTTGGTTGCATTTGTAAAAAGGAGAAGTAAGGACAAAAAGGAAAGGGAACAAGGTAGACACATCTAATAGGACAATGAGACCACTTGTCACGCCCCGAACCCCGAGCACGCGACAACCCCTTCTCTTGGTCGATTGAAAGCGACGTCCCAGGACTCGTCGACGACCATTCATTTTAATCTTTCGTTATGCGCAAGCGGAAGACGAACCATCCCCAGTCAAACAGACAATCAAGCGAGTCAATCGGGGATAGAGGATGAACATCAAAACCTCAACTACTCATTTATACAAATTACTAGATTAACCAATGGAGGATCGTTTTCCGATTTACAAGCCCGACAACAAGGGGACCGATCCATCCTCTAAGCCAAACCAAAAAGGAACTAGGCTGGGCTAATCTAGCTGTACAAAATGAACTCTCGGGTTCAAGACCACGGTCACTCGGACCCATCGATTCGATTCCGTCGGGTCGATCACCGGAGAAGCGAGGGGGCGGGATTCTCCACTGCGGGTGCGCCATTCTAGGGGCCGAAAATGGTTAACAACGACGGGTTGAGATAAAATCTCGCGAGTTCTTCCCTAAGCCCCGGTTAGTACACCAACTCAACCCGGGGTATCTCTCCCGAACCCTCCTCACTCAACCCGACCACAAACACCCGGCAATCGCAATCAAACCACGAACAGGTTCAATCAACAATCGAGGTCGATTCGCATGCAACCTTACCCGGTATGCCATACCCTGCACGTTAAATCTCATTCAATGCAAGCAATGCAACCAACAATCGAATAGTCGGTTCGCATGCAACCTTACCCGGTATGCCATACCCTGCACATTATAAGTCGGCACAATACACGCAATGCACATGGCCGTTAGATGATGCGGTTCATCGATCACATGCGAGTCGCGTCACAAGCGATCTCACCGGCCATTGCCACCCCGCATGTGTTATCAATTCATGCGTGCGTGCCATAAATGATATGATCACCTCATGCATAATCGGAACCAATGATGCCATGTTTTCTCATGCACTCTCGCATCCACACGTGTTCCGATTATTACCGCCCCACATCTGCTACAACCAAGGCGTAACGGCGCTACGGCGCCCTTCCTCCGCAGAGGCGCAACCGTGCCCTTCCGTGCCCAAAAGACGTCAAGGGATACTCTCCCAAGACCGCATGCCCAATGAACGTCAAGGGATACTCTCCCGAGACCGCATGCCCAACAAACGTCAAGGGATACTCTCCCGAGACCGCATGCCCAACGAATGTCAAGGGATACTCTCCCGCACCGCATGCCCAACAAACGTCAAGGGATACTCTCCCCGAGACCGCATGCCCAATGAATGTCAAGGGATACTCTCCCAAGACGGATACATGCCCAACAAACGTCAAGGGATACTCTCCCGAGACGGCGATTTCAATTTAGTGATCACGCAAGCAAACCATCACGACCCACTTATTATCTTTGAGCATTAGCCCGAGCACACACGCTTGCATATGAAACCCCAAATCATTTCTCACAAAAGCGGTCAATTTCCGGTGTCCCTTGGACAAACCATTTTTCCCGCCTTTCTCATAAAAGCGGTCCATTTCCAGTGTCCCTTGGACAAATCACTTTCTTTCTCATAAAGGCGGTCCATTTCCGGTGTCCCTGACAAACCATTTTCTTTCTTTTTGTGAAAATCACACAATTCAAGCGGATGCTTATGCAATGCCACATTTAATTCACTTCATATGATCAATACACATGAAATTACACAATTTAATTTCCGGATGAACAGTAATTTCCGAATTTAATAATAAATAATTAAATTCAGAAATTATAAATAATTAAATAAATAAATTCCGAAAATTAAATAATTAAATAATGATTTAATTAAATGCAGAAATTAATTTAATCAATAAATTAAACAATTAATCACATTAATCAAGCAATTAAGGAAAACATGATTAATTAGCACCAAACACACAATTAAGCCTAATTAAGCACAATTAAGCATAAATAAGCAAGATTAAGCTAAGCTAATCTTAATCCACTATCTAACCACCTATCTTAGGGCTAATACACTTAATTAAACACATTAATCAGCCCTTAGCACTAATTAATCCAACCCTAAGCAAGTTTAGGCACTAAATAGGGATTAGGGGCTAAACTCACCCGTTAAGCGGGCCGGCGACACGTGCGCGGCGGCGATGAAACCCGACACCCGGGACTTCTCCCACGACACTCCAAGGTGGTCCCGGGCTCAACATAGCAGCAACAAACTCGGATTCCCACTGAACTTCAGAAAACAGCACTGCAGGAGGAGGACAGGGGCTGACCGGAGTTGAACGGGCTGGCCGGAGCTCCGGTGAGTGGTGGACCAGCGACCAACGGCACCTGGGGTCGAGGGGGAACCACTTATGGCTGGGATGGGTGGTGGTTTGGTCGGAAATGGAGGAAAACAGCAGCAAAGGCGAAACTGTGCAGTACCGCGTGAACAGTAGGCGGTCGGCGAGCAGCCGGCTTCCGGCGGCCGTACGGATCGACCGGAGACTCCTTTCTCCGATCAGCCGACTCTATTTGAACGGTTTTTCTGTGCTGAACAGATTGATATGTGGCACGGCCCGAGATTCCACCGGGAAGGCCATGAACAACTCCATTTTCGGCGAGAGGTCAGAAGCTGAAAATCGCAGGAAGAAGGAAAACAAGGGGAGAGAGGTGGTGCGGTTTTGGAGAAGATCAAGAGGAGAGAGAGAGTGAAGTGAGGCTGAAGATAAGCCTCAATTAATGGCATTAATTGCTTGGCTCAAGTCCCAAAAACATGACATCATCTTCTCTCTCTTCCTTTTTGACTTTTCTCCAAAATATCCAAGGGTATTTTGGTCATTTCCACCTTGCACATTTCCCAATGTGCCCTTGGGCTGAAAGTGAAAGGCGGGCCTAGGAAACGGACCGGAAAATGAATAGGAACGGGCTCGGGAATTTGTTGGGCTCGAATTGGCTCGAGTTTGGATGACCGGCTAGGGACGGGTGAGGGTCGGTTCGGTCCAACGGGCTTGCTCGTTGTCTCGGTCTTCCATGGTGGCCATCCTACCTTGGGCGTGGGGCCCTCACTGTTCTTGCCCGGCCCACGTCCTCATAGGCTCGGTTTTTTCGGTCCAAGATCCCTTTCTCAAAAACTCGGCTCAACCGACACCGTCGACCAAGTCGAGAAAGCATCGTGCGAAAGTCCATCCTAGGCGTTCCCAACAATTCGAAGTTAAATCTCGAATCCTCATGCCTTGTTAATTTCTCCCCGATGACTTTTGCTACGACCCATACCGACCGGCCATTCGGAGGATTCGCGATTATTCCCTCTCAAAAATGCTTTGAATTTCGGGACGTCACAATTCTTCCCCCTCTTATAAAAATTTCGTCCTCGAAATTTGCAACTGTTTACACTTCCTCAAAAAGATGGGGGTACCGCTGCTTCATCACTTCTTCACTCTCCCATGTCGCTCCCTCTGTTCCGTGATGCTGCCAAATCACCTTAACTAAGGCGATAGTCTTGTTCGAAGTACTTGCACTTTACGGTCCTCTATTCGTATCGGCCTCTCTACATACGACACCTTGTCGTCTATGTCCAATTCTTCATAGTTCAAAACATGAGTCGGGTCTGGTTCATATTTTCTCAACATGGACACATGGAAAACATCATGTACTTGAGCAAGCTTTGGTGGCAATGTAAGACGGTACGCTAAAACTCCGATCCTTTCCAAAATTTCAAAGGGTCCAACGTACCTTGGACTTAACTTTCCTTTCTTGCCGAATCTAGAAGTGCCTCTCATCGGCGGTACTTTCAACAATACGTGGTCGCCCACCTTAAACTCCAACGGTCTACGACGTTTGTCTCGCATAGCTCTTCGACGACTCTGAGCGGTCTTTAGTCTGACTCAGATAATATGAACTGCATTCAATAACTACAAAACCGAATTTTGAACCAGCGATTCCCCGTTCTCTGACCTCGTTCTATAAACTGGAGTTCCACAAACTTGATCACATTACGGCTATACCATTTCGATAAAATCTTATCTCACAAGCACTCTCTTTTTGCACAGTGCGTAGTTCAGTTCATTTATGCCTCTTTCGACATCCTAGAAGCCCGCTGGGAGTCGCTCCTTGCTCAGGCACTCTAGCCCCGGCGACCACTCCCCGCCCTCGTCGGATTAGTCGTTATGGGCATCTTCGAACTGCACAACTACTAGTCCCTTTTTTAACATGCACCATCTCACAGAGGTATTATCCGCTTTGGCATGTCCCATACCAAGCCTCACGGTTTTAACCTCGTCCGAGCACCTCAAAGTGCAAAACTTTCTCCAGCTCGTCAACCCACGAGTTCGTTTCCACGAGGTCACTTATCGACACTTCAATTCGATTCACCGAATTTCCATCGAACCACCATCCAAATTCCACAAACTACTGATTTTTCTTTCAATATTCCTTTCATGTCCATTTAATAACCAAACCAAGAATTCGCCTCAACCACATAAAAATTAGTGCAAACCAAATGTCATTTATCGTACTAAAGGCTTTCGAATACTTCTTCAATTCTTTTCTGATTGACCGTCCGTCTACGGATGGTACGCCATACTATATTGCAATTTCGTCCCCAAGGTCGACTTTGCAAACTTTTCCGAAGGTTGTCGTAAACTTAGGATCACGATCGGATGTGATCGTCACTTTGGAACTCTATGAATGCGTACAATCGACACACATACAATTCCGCATTCCTATCCAACGTGAAATCTTTTCGTACCGCAATGAAGTGAGCTGACTTCGTCAATCATCAACTACTACCCAAATCGAGTCATTGCCTTGCCGACTCCTTGGCAATCCTATCACAAAATCCATCATAATGTGTTCCCACTTCCACTCGGGAATCTCAACTATGATGAGCTTCCGACAAGACGTGCTTGTGATGTCTTCTATAAGCTCTACATCTTTCGGAATGCACAATCGTCCTCGAAACCTTAACGTCCCATCCTTGAACACTTGAAAGTCTGCTTTCCTCTTTGCCTAATCCGTCTGCAGGATCTTAACAATTTCCGAATCCGTCGCTTGGGTACTCTTAATCCTACTTTGCATATCGGGTTTCACCCTGAGAGTGGCCATTGGACTAGCAAGATGGCCGACCTCAGTTTTAAAATCTGAGTCCCCGACTCCCTCCAAAAGAATCCATTCTCGTACTATCATCTGAGCAATTGTCGACTTTCGACTAAGTGCATCTGCCACTTTATTCGCCTTCCCCGGATAATACAAAATTTCACAATCATAGTCCTTAAGAAGTTCCATCCATCGTCGTTGAACATGAGGTAAAGATGATCGCCGCTAATTCCAAATCATGCGTCACTATAGATTTCGTACCCACCAGGACCAGACAGTATTGTCAGAACAGGTGCGATAGTCAATTTACTCTTGAGCTCTTGGAAACTACGCTCGCACTTGTCCGTCCAATTAAACATTTCCTCTTTCTTTAATAACCTCGTCAATGGCATGGCTATCGCAAAGAAACTTCTCAATGAAACATCTGTAATATCCCGCCAATGCCAAGAAACTTCGAATATCAGTTACCGTCATAGGTCTCGGCCAATTCATGACCGCCTCGATCTTAGTCGGGTCAACGACAATCCCTTTACCTGAAATTACATGCCCTAAAAATGCCACGCGAGATAGCCAAAACTCGCACTTGCTAACTTAGCATAAAGTTCATGCTTCCTCAAGGTTTGCGTCATCGATCTCGGTATTTCTCATAATCCTCGGGACTCCGCAAGTACACCGAGAATATCATCAACACTTGGCAATGGATACTTGTTCTTAATCGTCACTTGATTAAGCTGCCGGTAATCAATATAGAGACGCAAAGACCCATCATTATTCCTTACCAACAATACCAAGTGCTCCCCAAAGGGGACGCTCATTGTAGTGCGTCTATACCTTAAGTTCTTTCAATTCGACAAAGCCATCCTATAAGGTGCCTTGAAATCAATTCAATCCCGGGGCCAACTCGATCACAAACTCAATTTCCTCCTCTAGGCAATCCCGGCAATTCCTCTAAAAACACATCCATGTACTCTTGTACCACAAAGCAATATCCTCTACCTTTGGTTCTTTCACAATCGTGTGACTACCACCATGCCCAATACCCTTGGCACTCGATTCCAACAACCGAGTTACCTCAAATGACGAAATTAGAGGAACAGAGGGTTCTCCTCGATTTCCCACAAACTCAAAACTACCACCCACTACTGGATTAAACTGAATTGTCTTTCCATGACAATCTAACGTATGCAATGGCTTCCTTGCGACCTAGTCTCAGGCGGTCAGCTTTCCCACGTAATTCTTTCTATTGGGTGGGATGGGATTCCTTCTCTCTATCATCGGTCCCTTTCTAAACCGACGATTGTCTCTATTAGGCACGAATTGCGAGCCAAATGCGGTCGCTCTCTCAATCATATTCTTTCCTATCATCCGAGCCCTCTCGTACATCTCATCAAAGCTCTTTAAGTTCAAGGGCACTAGCTGGGCTTTCAATCATGGTTTCAAGATATCTCTGAAACGTCTCGCCCTATCCACAAGGTCCTTTACCAATCTCGGCCCAATATGCGCCGACTCAGTGAACTTCGCCTCATACTGATCCACTAACATCCGATTCTGACAAAACTACTGAAACTCTGTCATCTTTGACTTTCTCGAACTGTCTAAGAAGCACTTCCCATTGAAAGCTTCACGAAAGGCACCCCATGTCTGAACCGTGCCTTTAGGAACACTCTTCCTTGAGTGACTTCCCACCAAGTACTAGCATTACCTTGAAGCTGATAAACTGCCAGAAGTACTCTGTCTTACTCTGAACACCTCAGCACTGAAAAAGGTCCTCTCACTATCCCTTATCCAAAGGGTCGCAGCTTCAGGGTCGCCCACGCCACTAAATCTCGGTGGCTTCGGTCTCGAACTGCTCTACCAACCTAGGCATCGGTCTCTCACGGACCTCTTCCTCTCACTAGGGAACCACAAGGACCACGGCGAAGCACTCGGCTTGCTGCCCTAACAAGGTCTCTAGTGCCCGTAGGATCTGTCTAACCTAGGATCCGACCGCATGCTACCTCTAGCATTCGGTCGACCAAACGCCGCCCTACGCCTAAGGGCTCTCTCGCTCGGGATTGCTCATCACTCGGGACTATGAGCAACCCGCCACCACACAAAGCCACACAAGGCCACAAAAGCAATCACGGGCACATAATTAAAAGCCATCCCTATCTCACTATCCCAAAATCCCACGCACCTTATCACTCCAAGTCTCAACCTCGCTCGATACCAAAACCGACGGGGATGTCACGCCCGAACCCCGAGCACGCGACAACCCCTTCTCTTGGTCGATTGAAAGCGACGTCCCGGACTCGTCGACGACCATTCATTTTAATCTTTCGTTATGCGCAAGCGAAGACGAACCATCCCGGTCCCAAACAGACAATCAAGCGATCAATCGGGGATAGAGGGATGAACATCGAAACCTCAACTACTCATTTATACAAATTACTAGATTAACCAATGGAGGATCGTTTTCCGATTTACAAGCCCGACAACGGGGACCGATCCATCCTCTAAGCCAAACCAAAAAGGAACTAGGCTGGGCTAATCTAGCTGTACAAAATGAACTCTCGGGTTCGGCACCACGGTCACTCGGACCCATCGGGTTCGATTCCGTCGGGTCGATCACTTTGGAGAAGCAAGGGCGGGGATTCTCCACTGCGGGTGCGCCATTCTAGGGGCCTGAAAATGGTTAACAACGACGGGTTGAGATAAAATCTCGGCGAGTTCTTCCCCTAAGCCCCGGTTAGTACACCAACTCAACCCGGGGGTATCTCTCCCGAACCCTCCTCACTCAACCCGACCACAAACACCCGGAATCGGTAATCAAACCACGAGACAGGTTCAATCAACAATCAGAGGTCGATTCGCATGCAACCTTACCCGGTATGCCATACCCTGCACGTTAAATCTCATTCAATGCAAGCAATGCAACCAACAATCGAATAGTCGGTTCGCATGCAACCTTACCCGGTATGCCATACCCCGCACGTTATAAGTCAGCACAATACACGCAATGCACATGGCCGTTAGATGATGCGGTTCATCGATCACATGCGAGTCGCGTCACAAGCGATCTCACTGGCCATTGCCACCCCGCATGTTATCAATTCATGCGTGCGTGCCATAAATGATATGATCACCTCATGCATAATCGGAACCAATGATGCCATGTTTTCTCATGCACTCTCGCATCCACACGTGTTCCGATTATTACGCCCCCTGACAAATGCTACAACCAAGGCGTAACGGCGCTACGGCGCCCTTCCTCCGCAGAGGCGCAACCGTGCCCTTCCGTGCCCAAAAGACGTCAAGGGATACTCTCCCAAGACCGCATGCCCAATGAACGTCAAGGGATACTCTCCCGAGACTGCATGTCCAACAAACGTCAAGGGATACTCTCCCGAGACCGCATGCCCAATGAATGTCAAGGGATACTCTCCCCAGACCGCATGCCCAACAAACGTCAAGGGATACTCTCCCGAGACCGCATGCCCAATGAATGTCAAGGGATACTCTCCCAAGACTGCATGCCCAACAAACGTCAAGGGATACTCTCCCGAGACGGCGATTTCAATTTAGTGATCACGCAAGCAAACCATCACGACCCACTTATTATCTTTGAAGCATTAGCCAATGCACACACGCTTGCATATGAAACCCCAAATCATTTCTCACAAAAGCGGTCAATTTCCGGTGTCCCTTGGACAAACCATTTTTCCCGCCTTTCTCATAAAAGCGGTCCATTTCCAGTGTCCCTTGGACAAATCACTTTCTTTCTCATAAAGGCGGTCCATTTCCGGTGTCCCTCGGACAAACCATTTTCTTTCTTTTGTGAAAATCACACAATTCAAGCGGATGCTTATGCAATGCCACATTTAATTCACTTCATATGATCAATACACATGAAATTACACAATTTAATTTCCGGATGAACAGTAATTTCCGAATTTAATAATAAATAATTAAATTCAGAAATTATAAATAATTAAATAAATAAATTCCGAAAATTAAATAATTAAATAATGATTTAATTAAATGCAGAAATTAATTTAATCAATAAATTAAACAATTAATCACATTAATCAAGCAATTAAGGAAAACATGATTAATTAGCACCAAACACACAATTAAGCCTAATTAAGCACAATTAAGCATAAATAAGCAAGATTAAGCTAAGCTAATCTTAATCCACTATCTAACCACCTATCTTAGGGCTAATACACTTAATTAAACACATTAATCAGCCCTTAGCACTAATTAATCCAACCCTAAGCAAGTTTAGGCACTAAATAGGGATTAGGGGCTAAACTCACCCGTTAAGCGGGCCGGCGACACGTGCGCGGCGGCGGCGATGAACCCGACACCCGGGGACTTCTCCCACGACACTCCAAGGTGGTCCCGGGCTCAACATAGCAGCAACAAACTCGGATTCCCACTGAACTTCAGAAAACAGCACTGCAGGAGGAGGACAGGGGCTGACCGGAGTTGAACGGGCTGGCCGGAGCTCCGGTGAGTGGTGGACCAGCGACCAACGGCACCTGGGGTCGAGGGGGAACCACTTATGGCTGGGATGGGTGGTGGTTTGGTCGGAAATGGAGGAAAACAGCAGCAAAGGCGAAACTGTGCAGTACCGCGTGAACAGTAGGCGGTCGGCGAGCAGCCGGCTTCCGGCGGCCGTACGGATCGATCGGAGACTCCTTTCTCCGATCAGCCGACGCTATTTGAACGGTTTTTCTGTGCTGAACAGATTGATATGTGGCACGGCCCGAGATTCCACCGGGAAGGCCATGAACAACTCCATTTTCGGCGAGAGGTCAGAAGCTGAAAATCGCAGGAAGAAGGAAAACAAGGGGAGAGAGGTGGTGCGGTTTTGGAGAAGATCAAGAGGAGAGAGAGAGTGAAGTGAGGCTGAAGATAAGCCTCAATTAATGGCATTAATTGCTTGGCTCAAGTCCCAAAAACATGACATCATCTTCTCTCTCTTCCTTTTTGACTTTTCTCCAAAATATCCAAGGGTATTTTGGTCATTTCCACCTTGCACATTTCCCAATGTGCCCTTGGGCTGAAAGTGAAAGGCGGGCCTAGGAAACGGACCGGAAAATGAATAGGAACGGGCTCGGGAATTTGTTGGGCTCGAATTGGCTCGAGTTTGGATGACCGGCTAGGACGGGTGAGGGTCGGTTCGGTCCAACGGGCTTGCTCGTTGTCTCGGTCTTCCATGGTGGCCATCCTACCTTGGGCGTGGGGCCCTCACTGTTCTTGCCCGGCCCACGTCCTCATAGGCTCGGTTTTCGGTCCAAGATCCCTTTCTCAAAAACTCGGCTCAACCGACACCGTCGACTATCGAGAAAGCATCGTGCGAAAGTCCATCCGGGCGTTCCCAACAATTCGAAGTTAAATCTCGAATCCTCATGCCTTGTTAATTTCTCCCCGATGACTTTTGCTACGACCCATACTGACCGGCCATTCGGAGGATTCGCGATTATTCCCTCTCAAAAATGCTTTGAATTTCAGGACGTCACACCACTCCAAATTAATTTAAGATGAAAATATCATATACGTATTATTTCAAGATTTTTTATGATCAAAATATTAATTTATGATAAATTATTTATATATTTTAATAATTTGAAAATTTTCATGATATTAATCCTAAATAAAATAGCAAAGTGATGTTAATGGGTGACCATGGTCAAGTTATGTTGCTTTGCAACCATGTCAGTCAGTTAGCAGTATGACTTCATACACATGGACCCTTGCATACTCATTTTATCTATCTTTGTGCATGCTGTCCACTCCAAATTCACTGTGTTTCAACAAAATCTCCTCCCCAAATTGTGATCTTGAGCTTCATCCCCAGCCCGACCTGAATGATACAACTTTGTGTAAAACTCATATTGTGCAACTTTTTTGCTTATTTATATTATTTATTTGAATAGTTAATATATACATATCATTGTATCTTTTACTTAGATTCTACGAGATAATAACGGTAAAAAAGTGACAGCATGTCTTCAACAGAGTTAAACAACTTTTTACTTTTCCACCACAAAAAAAATTATAAAAAGAATTATATAGGAAAGTACATATCAATAATTATACATTATGAAAACTGCACGACTAAGAAGTCCCCGACACTTGCTGACAAAAAGCTACGCATACTTCAAAGAACAGTGCAAAGATATGCATCTGATGATGTGTTTCCACAAAGGAAATTTACCTATTAGCCGAGAGTATCTTCAGGTTAGGTGAGGTTGGCTTTGGGCTGCTATTTCAATAACTGGGTGGTCTTGTGGGAGCTGGCGACTCACCTTTCCCAGTTGCTGGCTGACCGGTAGATCAAGACTTATTGCTGAACCTTCGTGTCACTCTCATGTTTCCATAAAACAGAAACGACGACACAAGAGTCAAAAGGCATGCAAAGAAGAAATGCATGAGAGAGACACCTGAGGTGGATGAACAGCAACACCGCCATAATTAAAGTGATTGTTGCAAACCTGTCGATGGCAACAATAAATGAGAATTATACCTTTCTGAAAGAGTTGCAAAGAAGAGTTACTTCTCTGACCACTCCATCTATGAAGAATGATGACAACTAGTCTTTCGTGTATAACACGTGCGCACCCGCAGATGAACGTGTCTATACAACAAAAGATAATACAAATTGATGTTAAAGGGTACTTTGGGTCGTCTAGGTAGATATGGAAGTATTCACACAAGAAAATATTACAGGTTTTTTAAGACTCCCCATTTTTTGAGAACGTTGAAAGATGCTTTAAGTACTCTAGCCATGTCTCGAGAATCAGTACCATTGTCCACTATTACACCTTCAAAATGCATTCCTTGCAGTGATGAGACCTTCTCAGCCTAGTGGCACTAACTAGCCATTAATGCCCAACTAGGAATTGCTACGGTCTTGCAAGTACTATTAGAAGACTTCTACGAGGGAATTCAGCAAAGATTTGATTGTGTATATTAAATAGAGCTAAATTAGAAAAAGAATATGTTAGGAGATAGAAATGAGAGCCAGACTCAAAAGAAAACTTCATTTGGATTGTTTGGGTGCAGCTTTATCTATTAAGGGACTAAAATATTTGGTCCGTTGAACCGAAGAGTGACTCTATTACATTTGGTGGAAGCTTTTGAATGCGAGCGGTATACTTAAGCCTCATGTCGAACATCACTGAGAACTGCAAATCTACTTTTTATGGTCTGACAATTGGCATTTTGGAGTTTATTCTTCAAAATTCGTATAATAATGCTGCCTTGAAACGAACGACGAAGTTTCAGACGTTATTTATGGACATAATTGGCAATGGACCCCTGCTAGATCTGATTTTTCTGTGGAAATCTAAGCAAGCATACGTCATTAAATTATTCCATGATCTTAGGTGGTCCCAGTTGCCGTGCTATGACCTATTTGGTTTGATCCTAATGTTCCTAATTATGCATTTGTCGTAGAAAATAAGTGATTTAAAAATCATATTCCTAAAAATGATTTAAAAATCATTTTCCTAAAAATGATTATTTCTATCTCCTATAAGAATGAATAAATAAAAAATATTTTCATCATATACGAAAAATTTTAGACATGACCTACTAAATTTTTAAGTTTATTTTTCACGAAACAAATGGATCCTAAATTTGTATCGATATCCTGAATAAGTTGCTTCCTAATGATGTACGTAGGCCAAGTTGCACTTGTTATCTATGAGATTCTTACTTTTGAATTTAGGGGTTACCTTTCCTTTGAGTGCTCTACCTTTCCTTTGTGTGCTCTTTCCATAATCATGGTTAAAAGTGTCATAGTGGACATAGTTTGGAGTTTTTGGCAGCTTTTTTTTCTTTAAATGATGTTTGTTTCATGGAAATTGAATGATTTAGAAAATATTTTCTAAAATTAATCACTTATATCATTTACAAAAATAAATGATAAAAATATTTTTAAGCTCTAGGAAAATATCATATTTTCCTTACTTCCTATTTGTCTTTGCATGCATGTCCAGTCTAGATCTGCCACGTACCAACGGATTCTCCACCCCGAAGGTCACTTGCGGCCCCATCTGAAAGATTCTTTTGCTGTGCCTTAGGTTGCAATTTTGAAATGGAAGAAGTACAGACAAATCACGCCCGAACCCCGAGCACGTGACAACCTTTTACCTTGATCGATAGAAAGCGACGTCCCATGACTCGTTGACGACCATTCATTTTATCTTTCATTATGCGCAAGTGGAAGACGAACCATCCCCAGTCCAAATAGACAATCACACAATCAAACAAGGATAGAGGGATGAACAACAGAAACCTCAACTACTCATTTATACAATTTACTGGATTAACCAACGGAGGATCGTTTTTCGATTTACAAGCCCGAAAAAATGGGCCGATCCATCCTCTAAGCCAGATCAAAAGAAACTAGGCTAGGCTAATCCAGCTATACAAAATGAACCTTCAGGTTCAGCACCACCATCACTAGGATCCATCGAACTCAGGCTCTATCGGGTCGATCACTAGAGGAGCAAGGGCAAGATTCTCCATTATGCCATTCTAAGGGCCTGAAAGTGGTTATATAATAACCAGTGAGATAAAATCTCAGCGAGTTCTTCCCATAAGCCTTGATTAGCACACCAACTCAACCCGAGGTATCCCTCCAGAACCACCCCTCACTCAACCCAATAACAAGCAACCAACAATCAGCAACCAACAACAAACAGGGTCGACCAACAACAATATAGTTGGTTCACATGCAAACTTACCCAGTATGCCATACCCTACACATTAAGTCTCATTCAATGCAAGCAATGTAACCAACAATCACATAGTCGGTTCGCATGCAACCTTACCCAATATGCTATACCCTGCATGTTATAAGTCAGCACAATACACACAATGCACATGGCCGTTAGATGATGCAGTTCGTCAATCACATGCGAGTCGCGTCACACGCGATCTCACCCGGCCATTGCCACATCCTGCACGTTATCAATTTGTGTGTGCATGCCATAAATGATGTGATCACCTCATGCATAATCGGAACCAATGATGCCATATTTCTCATACACTCTCGCATCCACACATTTTTCGATTATTATTGCCCCTCGAGCTACAACTTGAGCCAAGGTGCTACGGCGCCCATCCTTTGCAGAGGCACAACCATGCCCTTTCGTGCAGGCTGAGGTGCTATAGTGCCCTTCGCAAGGCGCAACCGTGCGCCCTTCCTCCCAAAAGAAGTCAAGGGATACTCTCCCAAGATGTCATGCCCAAAGAAAGTCAAGAGATACTCTCCTGAGATGGCATGCCCAAAGAACGTCAAGGGATACTCTCCTGAGATGATGGTTTCAACTTAGTGATCACGCAAGCATACCATCACAACCCACTTATTATCTTTGAGCATTAGTCAATGCACACATACTTGCATATAAAACCTCAAATCATTTCTCATAAAAGCGGTCTATTTTCGGTGTCCCTCGGACAAACCATTTTCCCCATTTTTTGTGAAAATCACATGATTCATGCGGATGTTCATGCCACAATACATCCAATTCACTTTATATGATCAAGACACATGAAATTATGCACAGTTTCACTTTCGGATGAACAGTACTGTGAACAGTAATCGTGAACAATAATCATAAACAATAAATTTTAGAATTCAATTACTAATAAATTAAATTCAGAAATTAAACAAAACATTGATTAAACACAATTAATCAATCAATCAAGGTAAATCATGCTTAATTAATCACAAAACACGATTAAACACATAAACCACCATTTAAGCAACAATTAAGCATAATTAAGCAAGATTAGGCTAAGCTAATCTTAATTATCTATCTAACCACCTATCTTAGGGTTAATACAACTTAATTAAACCCCTAACTTAGCATTACCACTAATTAACCCAACCCTAAGAAAGTTTAGGCACTAACAAAGGATTATGGGCTAAATTCACTCGTTAAGCAGGCTGGCGACACGAACGCGGCGGCGGTGACGGCAATGAACCCGACACCCAGGGACCTCTACCACAGCGATCTAAGGTGGTCCTGGGGCTGAAAACAGCAGCAACAACTTTGAACTCCTACTAAACTTCTGAAAAACAGCATTGCAAGAGGAGAGAAGGGCCGATTGGAGCAAAACGGCTTGGCTGGAGCTCCGACGAGCTATTGGCTGGCGATCGGCGACACCCGGGGGTCGAGGGGGAACTGTTGGTGGCTGGTATGGACGATGGCTTGGTCAGAATGGGAGAAAAACAAGTGAAAAGGTGGAACTAGCGGAACTAGTACCGCGTGAATAGTAGGCGGTTGGCGAGCAACTGGCTTTCGGCCGGCTGACGGGTTGGTCGGCGGCTTCGATCGGCAAACAGCCAACGCCATCTGAATGGATTTTTGTTTTGAACACGATGGAGGATGGCACGGGACATGATTCACATGGGAATGCCATGAACAACTCGATTTTCGGAGGAAGGTCAGAAGCTAATACCGCAAGAAGGAAAGGAAAACAAGGGAAAAAGTGTGCGGTTTTTGGGAGGGCTGAAAGAGGAGGAGAGAGAGTGAAATGAGGCTGAATTCAAGGCCTCATCAAGGCCATTAATGGCTTGCTTCAACTCCCCAAGCAATGACATCATCTTCTCTCTCTTCTTTTGTCTTTTCTTCAAAATATCTATGGGCAAAATGGTCATTTCCACCTTACAACTTTTCCAAACTGCCCTTGGGCTAAAAATGAAGGACAGGCCAAAGAAACGGGCTAGAAAATGAATAGAAACGAACTTGGGAATTTGTTGGGCTCGAATCGGCTCAAGTTTAGACAACGGGCTCGGGAGGGTAAATGGTTGGTTTAGCTCAACGAGCTCACTTGTTTGCCTCAGGCCTTCCACGGTGGCTATCCCACCTTGGGCATGAGGCCCACACTGATCTTGCTTGGCCCACTTCCTCATAGGCTTGTTTCCTCGGTCCATAAACCCATTTTCCAAAAACTCGGCTCAACTGATACTGTTGACCGTCGAAGAAGCATTGTCCAAAAGTCTGTCCCGAACGTTCCCAAAAATTTGAAGTCCAGTCTTAGATTCTCATGCCATGTCAAATTTGCTCGAATGCCATTTTGGTACCACTTAGACTAATAGGCGACTTCAATGACTCACGAGTAACCGACTCGTGCCAAATCACATTCAAGACTTCTCGACACATGGACGTCTTTGACTACGTGAAATTACGAATGATAGATTCTTATTTCAAAGTACACGATTACCAATGATCGACATAGGGTCATTCGCGGGCTCAAAAACAGTAAACGGAATCACTCGTCATTCCATTATGTTCTTTCCCAAGTCAAGTTCTTTAGTCGCATGAGTTTTGTCCTCATTAGCCTTTCCCCTCAAGGTCAATATCTCAGGAGTGATCAGTTTCGAGTGAGATCAACTAACAATGCATTGACGAAATTAACGTTCATTCCTCTCTCAAAGGGCTTGAATTTCAGGACATCACAATTCTTCTCCCCTTACAAAATTTTCGTCCTCAAAATTTGCAACTGCTAATAAATCCTCAAAATGATGGGGGTGCTGATGTTTCATCACTTCCTCACTTTCCCATGTCGCTCCCTCTGTTCCGTGATGCTGCTAGATCACCTTAACCAAAGCGATAGTCTTAATTCAAAGCACTTGCTCTTTACGGTCCTCTATTCGAATCGGCCTTTCCACGTACGACACCCTATCGTCTACGTCTAGTTCCTCAAAATAAGATACATGAGTCTGGTCCGATTCATACTTTCTCAACATGGACACGTGGAAAACATCATGTAATTGAGCAAGCTTTGGTGGCAACACAAGATGATATGCTAAAACCCTGATCCTTTCCAAAATTTCAAAGGGTCCAACGTACCTTGGACTTAACTTTCCTTTCTTGCCAAATCTAGAAGTACCCCCCATCGATGATGTTTTCAGAAACACATGATTGCCCACCTTAAATTCCAACGGTCTACAACGCTTATCTGCATAACTCTTCTGACGACTCTGAACTGTCTTTAGTCTGTCTTTGATAATTCGAATTGCATTCAATAACTACTAAACCAATTTTTGAACCAGCGATTCCCAATTCCCTGACCTCGTTGCATAGACTGGAGTTCCACAAACTTGACCATATTTCGGCCATACCATTTCGATAGAATCTTATCCCACAAGCACTCTCTGTTTGTACAGTGCGTAGTTCAATTCATTTCTGCCCCTTTCGACATCCTAGAAGCCTGCCAAGAGTCGCTCTTTGTTCAGGCACTCTGGCCCCGGCGACCACTCCCCACTCTCATCAGATTAGTTGTTATGGGCATCTTCGAACTACACCACTACTAGCAAATGTCCCTTTTAGATATGCACCATCTCATAGAGGTATTATCCGCTTTGGCCTGTCCCATACCAAGTCTCACAGTTTTAACCTCGTCTAAGCACCTCAAAGTGCAAAACTTTCTCCAGCTTGTCAACCCATGAGTTCGTTTCTATGGGGTCACTTATCGACACTTGAAATCTGATTCATTGAATTTCCATCGAACCACTATCCGAATTCCACAAACCACCGATTTTTCTTTCAACATTCCTTTCACGTTCATTTAATAACCAAACCACGAATTTGCCTCAACTACTTGAAAATTAGTGCAAACCAAATGTCATTTATCGCACTAAAGGCTTTCGGATACTTCTTCAAATCCTTTCTGATTGACCATCCGTCTATGGATGGTACGTCATACTATACTGCAGTTTCATCCCCAAGGCCGACTGCAAACTTTTCCAAAAGGTTGCCGTAAACTTAGAATCACAGTCAAATGTGATTCATCACTAAAACTCCATGAATGCATACAATCTGACGTACGTACAATTCTGCATACCTATCCAACGTGAAATCTTTTTGTACGGCGATAAAGTGAGCTGACTTTGTCAATCTGTCAACTACTACCCAAATCGAGTCATTGCCTCGCTGACTCCTTGGCAATCCCATCACAAAATCCATGGTAATGTGTTCCCACTTCCACTCGGGAATCTCAAGAGGTTGCAGCAGTCCACCAGGCTTACAATGCTAAGCCTTTACTTGTTGGCACGTCAAACACTTAGCCACATGCTTTGCAATGTCCAACTTCATACCGTTCCACTAGGAGTGCTGCTTCAAATTCTGGTAAATTTTTGTACTGCCAGGTGGATGCTATAGTTACTACGATGAGCTTCCAACAACACTGCTTCCTTAAGCTCTGCATCCTTCGGAACGCACAATTGTCCTCGAAACCTCAATGTCCCATTCTCGGATACTTGAAAGTCTGATTTTCTCTTTGCCTGATCCATCTGTAGAATCTTAAGAATTTCAGGATCAATCGCTTGGACATTTTTTATCCTATTTTGCATCTCGGGTTCCACCCTGAGAGTGGCCATTAGACTAACAAGATGGCCGACCTCAATTTTAAAATCTGAGTCTCTAACTCCCTCCAAAAGAATCTATTCCTGTACTATCATCTGTGCAATCGACGACTTTCGACTGAATGCATCTACCACTTTGTTCGCTTTCCCCGGATGATATAGAATTTCGCAATTTTAGTCCTTAATAAGTTCCATCCATCGTCATTGAACATGAGGGAAAGATGATCGCCACTAATTCCAAATCATGCGTCAGGTAGTTAAGCTCATGAGGCCTTAACTGTCGAGATGCGTATGCAACCACCTTGCCATGTTGCATTCACACGTAGCCTAGTCCTTTATACAATGCATCAATGTGGATTTTGTACCCACAAGAACCAGGCGGTATTGTCAAGACAGGTACGGTAGTTAGTTACTCTTGAGCTCTTGGAAACTACACTCACACTTGTCCGTCCAATCGAACCTCTCTTCTTTCTTTAACAACCTCGTCAATGGCATGGTTATCGCAGAAAACTTCTCCACAAAATGTCTGTAATATCCAGCCAATTGAAGTTTCTTGGGATTGTAACATCATGTCAACAAAGATCCCTGCACCTGAAATTACATGACCTAAACATGCCACGCGAGATAACCAAAACTCGCACTTGCTAAACTTAGCATAGAGCTCATGCTCTCTCAAGGTTTACAGTACTGATCTCAGGTGTCTCTCATGATCCTCTAGACTCCTCGAGTATACCA
Source organism: Angophora floribunda (assembly GCA_014182895.1). Classification (NCBI taxonomy): domain Eukaryota; kingdom Viridiplantae; phylum Streptophyta; class Magnoliopsida; order Myrtales; family Myrtaceae; genus Angophora; species Angophora floribunda. The sequence goes on along the minus strand of CM024706.1, from coordinate 11,601,084 downwards.
GGATATCGTCAATGAACACAACCACGGATACTTGTTCTTAATTGTCATCCTCCTTTTTTATCCTCAACTAATGATTAAGCTGCCTTAGGCTTATATAAAATACCGAGGCTCAAATCCTTGGCAATGGATACATGGTTAATCTCAACGAACTGTCCTTTTTCCTTACAAATAGTATCGATGCTCCCCAAGGAGACGCACTAGGATGAATAAACCCTTTATCTAGTAACTCTTGCATCTGCACCTTCAGTTCTTTCAATTCTGACAAGGCCATCCTATAAGGCGCCTTAGAAATCGGTTCAGTCCTAGGGCCAACTCAATCACAAACTCAATTTCCTCTAGAGAGGGAAACACATCCATATACTCTGGTACCATAGCAATATCCTCCACCTTTGATCTTTCTACTAGTGTATCTGCCACCAATGCCAAATACCCTTGGCATCCAGATTCCAATAACCTAGTCACCTCGAGTGACGAAATCAAAGGAACGGAGGGTTCCCCTCATTTCCCACAAATTCAAAACTACCACCCACTACTGGGTTAAACTAAATTGTCTTTCCATGACAATCCACCATAGTTCATTGCTTGGTAAGCCAATCCATGCCAACTATGACATCAAAGTCATACATTGCTATTGCAATCAAGTCAATGACTTCTTCACTACCGTCCACAACTAACTTATAGCTAGAACAACCTAACTAAGACAATATCTTATCATTGCGCCAGGGGTCTACCTTGGTTGTTCGGCGGTGCATTCCCTACAAGTTGTCCTCCTTGCGGTGGTGGCAAGATTGTCCTCACATGCCTACTCGGACAATTCGCCACCTGGTGGCCCTGCTGACCACATCCGAAGTAGGCTCCTATCCTTGCAAGACAGGGGAAATTTCCATGTCTCCTCCCACACACTTGGCAAACTCCCATGACATTGGGTGTCGGCTTTCCCACGTAGTTCTTTCTGTTGAGTGGGATGGGATTCTTTCTCCCCATCATCGATCCCTTTCTAAATCGACGATTGTCTCTATTAGGCATGAACCGTGAGCTAGATGCGGTCGTCCTCTTGATCATACTCTTCTCTATCATCTAAGCCCTTTCATACATCTCATCAAAACTTTTTAAGTTCAAGGGCACCAACTGGCTTACAATTCCGGTTTTAAGCCATCTCTGAACACGTCTCCCTATCCAAAGGGTCCTCCACCAACCTCGGCACATACTTGGCCAACACAGTGAACTTCGCTCATATTGATTCACTAACATCTTATTCTAGCGAAACTATTGGAACTCTACCATCTTTGACTCTCTTATACTATCCGAGAAGTACTTTCCCTTGAAGGCTTTGCGAAAGGCACCCCATGTCCGAGCCGTGCCTTTAGGGAACACTCTTCCTTGAGTGGCTTCCCACCATGTAATGGCATTACCTTGAAGCTGATAAGCCGCCAGAAGTACTCTGTCTTCCTCTTAACATCTCAGCTCCGTGAACGTCCTCTCGATATCCCTTATCCAAAGGGTCGCAACTTTAGGGTCGCCCACGCCACTGACCTTGATGGCTTCAATCTCAGGAACCGCTCTACCAGCCTAGGCATCGGTCTCTCTCAAACCTCTCCTCTCACTAGGGGAACCATAGGGACCACAGTAGGAGCACATAGCTTGCTGTCTTATCAGGATCTCTACCGCCAACAGGATCCCATCTAACCTAGGATCTACTTACACACTACCTTTAGCATTGGTCTGACCAAATGCTGTCCTACACCTAAGGGCTCTCAGCTCAGGATTGCTCATCACTTTAGACTATGAACAACCCGTCACCACACAAAACCACAAAAGCAATCACAGGCACGCAATATAAAAGCCATCCCTATCTCACTATCTCAAAAATCTCACGCACCTTATCACTCCAAGTCTCGACCTCGCTCTGATACCAAAATCGACGGGGATGTCACGCCCCAAACCCTGAGCATGCGACAACCCCTTACCATAGTCAATTGAAAGCGACGTCCCAGGACTCGTCGACGACCATTCATTTTATCTTTCGTTATGTGTAAGTGGAAGACGAACCATCCCCAGTCCAAAAAGACAATCAAACAATCAAATAGGGATAGAGGGATGAACAGCAAAACATCGACTACTCATTTATAAAATTTACTAAATTAATCAACGAGGGATCGTTTCTCAATACAAGCCCAATAAAAGGGCCAATCCATCCTTTAAGTCAGATCAAAAGAAACTAGGCTAGGCTAATCTAGCTATACAAAATGAACCCTCGGGTTCAGCACCACCATCACCGGGACCTATTGGACTCAGGCTCTGTCAAGTCAATCATTGAAGGAGCAGGGGCAGGATTCTCCACTACGCCATTCTAAGGGCCTGAAAGTGGTTATACAATAACCAACGAGATAAAATCTCAGTAAGTTCTTCCCCTAAGCCCTAGTTAGTACGCCAACTCAACCCAGGATATCTTTCCAGAACCACCCTTCACTCAACCCAACAATAGACAGCCAACAAATAGTAGACCAAACATCAGGCAGGGTCAACCAACAAACAAATAGTCGGTTCACATGCAACCTTACTCGGTATACCATACCTTGCATGTTAAACCTCATTCAATGCAATCAATTCAATCAACAATCACATAGTTCACATGCAACCTTACCCGGTATGTCATACCTTGCACGTTATAAGTCAGCACAATACACGCAATGCACATGGCCGTTAGATGATACAGTTCATCAATCACATGCAAGTCGCGTCACAAGTGATCTCACCTAGCCATTGCCACACCTTGCACGTTATCAATTCATGCATGCGTGCCATGAATGATGTGATCACCTCATACATAATCAGAATCAATGATGTCATGTTTCTCATGCACTCTCGCATCCACACGTTTTCTAATTATTACTGCCCTTCGAACTACAACTTGGGCCGAGGTGCTACGGCGCCCTTCTTTCGCAGAGGCCCAACCATGCCCTTCTGTGCAAGAGGCGCTACCGTGCCCTTCTTCCGTGCCCTTCCGTGCCCAAAAGATGTCAAGGGATACTCTCCCTAGATGACATGCCCAAAGAACGTCAAGGGATACTCTCCCAAGACGGCATGCCCAAAGAATGTCAAGGGATACTCTCCCAAGAGGGCGGTTTTAACTTTGTGATACGTAAGCATACTATCACAACCCACTTATTATCTTTGAGCATTAGTCAATGCACAAATGCTTGCATATAAAACCTCAAATCCTTTCTCAGAAAAGCGGTCCATTTCCGATGTCCCTCGGACAAACCATTTTCCCCATTTTGTGAAAATCACATGATTCATGCAATGTTCATGCCACGACACATCCAATTCACTTCATAAAATCAAGACACATGAAATTATGCACAATTTCACTTTCAAATGAACAGTGCCGTGAATAGCAATCGTAAACAATGCACGTGAACAATAATCATGAATAGTAAATTTTTGAATTCAATTATTAATAAATTAAATTAAAAAATTAAACAAAACATTGATTAAACACAATTAATCAATCATTCAAGCCAAATCATGCTTAATTAATCACAAAACACGATTAAACACATAAACCACCATTTAAGCAACAATTAAGCAAGATTAAACTAAGCTAATCTTAACAATCTATCTAACCACTTATCTTAGGGTTAATACAACTTAATTAAATTCCTTCAACCAAAATTACTACTAACTAAACCAACCCTAAGCAAGTTTAGGCACTAACAAAGGATTATGGGCTAAATTCACCTGTTAAGCGAGCTGGCGACACGGACGTGGTGGCGGCGACAAACCCGACACTCAGGGACCTCTCCTACGACACTTCAAGGCTGTCCCAGGCTGAACACAGCAGCAAGAACCTCTGTATACCTACTGAACTTCAGAAAACAGCATTGCTTGAAGAAAAATGTGGCTAATCGGAAAAACAGGCTGCCCGAAGCTCCGGGCGATTGGCCAAAAAGACGGCAGGCACTCGGGGGTCGAGGGGGAACTACTGGTGGCTGGTATGGGTGGTTGTTTGGTCAGAATGGGAGAAAAACAAGTGAAAAAGCAAAAATGGTCGCTACAGTAGGCGCATGAATAGTAGGTTGTTGGAGGCCGCCAGGGTATGGCCCGGCGGCTCCTACCGGTGAGCGGTCGACACCATCTGAATGGATTTTATGTTCTAAACACGATAGTGGATGGCACGGGACGTGATTCATATGGGAAGGCCATGAACAACTCGATTTTTCAGACGAAGGTCAGAAGCTGAAATTGCAGGAAGGAAGGGAAAACAAGGGAGAAAGTGTGGTTTTTGGGAGGGCTAAAAGAGGAGGAGAGAGAGTGAAATGAGGCTGTTTCAAGGCCTCATTAAGGCCATTGAATGCCTTGCCCAACTCTCCAAGCAATGACATCATCTTCTCTCTCTTCTTTTGTCTTTTCTTCAAAATATCTAGGGGCAAAATGGTCATTTCCACCTTGCACATTTCCCAAACTGCCCTTGGGCTGAAAATGAAGGGCGGGCCTAAGAAACCGGCTAGAAAATGAATAGGAACAGGCTCGGGAATTTGTTGGGCTCAAATCGGCTCAAGTTTAGACAACGGGCTCGGGAGGGTAAATGGTCGATTTGGCCCAACGGGCTCACTTGCTTGCCTCGGGCCTTCCACGATGGTTGTCCCACCTTGGGCGTGAGGCCCACACTAATCTTGCCCAGCCCACGTCCTCGTAGGCTCATTTCCTCGGTCCATAAACCCCTTTTCCAAAAACTCGGCTCAACTGTCACTGTCGACTATCTAAGAAGTATCATCCAAAAGTTCATCCTAGACGTTCCTGAAAATTCGAAGTCTAATCTTGGATTCTCATGACATGTCAATTTCGCCCGAATGCCATTTTGGTACAACTCAGATAACAAGCGGTTTCGAGGACTCACGCGTAACCGACTCATGCCAAATCACGTTCAAGACTTCTCGACACATGGACGTCCTTGACTCCATGAAATTGCAAATGATAGATTTTTTTTCAAAGTATATGATTACCAAGGATCGACATAGGGTCGTTCGTTGGCTCGATAATAGTAAACGGAGTCACCCGTCATCTCATTATGTTCTGTCCGCAAATCGACTTCTATTCATCCTTGGAATCGGCCTACATAACTATAGGATCGTCCTTACGCAAGTCTCACGGTCGAGTCGTTTTCCCAGGTCAAGTTTTTTAGTCGCATGAGTTTTGTACTCATTAGTCTTTCCCCTCAATGTCAGTATCTTAGGGTGATCAATTCCGAGTGAGATCAACCAATAATGCATTGGCGAAATTAACGTTCATTCCTCCCTCAAAGGGTTAGAATTTTAGAACGTCACAATGATAAATGCAAAAAGCGTTTATGTTTCATATGATATTCATGTTAAAATGATTGTTTATGACTGAAAGACCTACATGAACATGTCTCAAAGAAGGATAAATTCATATTGACTTGGGAGTATCAAGCTTTTATGTCTCCAAAATCTACATTACTGTTGTTGTTAAAATATCTTGTTAAGAAAAGATGATTATCCAAGAAGCCAAAAGCAATGTACTGCATGAATATAAGTGAACTGCGTGAATTTCAGCAAGAGTAGCGCATGGATATCAACAAGTGAACTACGTGGATATCATCAAGGCAACTGCATGGATATTGGCAAGGCTTACACTTGAATATTAGTAGAATGCTGAATATCATCATAGATGCCTGAATATTTACAGAGTATTTGTTCTGCCTGTGACGAGATTCTTACTACAAACTTCAAAAATTTATATAGGATATTTCATCTTATCCCTTGATAACTTGTGATCCGTATGGATTGCCTCTTTGGAAAAGCCTTGAGTGACTATCAATTATAAAGATTATGTTTGCTCTATATTTAACCATGCAAGAATCTTGATTGATTTACAATCATCTTGAAGGCAAAATTCTTTCCATAGCTAAAGTACCCTATTTATGGAAACCAAGATTTGATTATATGGGCAATCAAATCGACAGAAATTATGACTATTCAACCTCAACAAGTACTTGAATCTTCTCAACAATTGTTCAACAGTATATCTAAAATTGATCCTCTTAAGATTGTCCAATGGAAAGTTTTGGATGTCAGGGAGTATAAAAGATGACTAAGGCGTTGAAGAGAGGCAAAACAAGAGTTCAAAATTTCAAAGTTCAAGAAAGCTTCTCCTTTTCATTGTCTTTTTTGAGCCTACAATTATAATCATTCGAGCAATGTTGGCAGAGTGATAGTTTCTTCTTAGGTGAGAGATAATGTATCTCATCAACCGGTATATAAGTAGCACCAGCCTCGAGGAGCAATGCTTGAGTATAAGCAGCACCTATTGATTTACTAGTGGAATTCAGCTAGTAAACTATCGGAATATTTAAATAATAAATCACACATTCATCTAATAATTTAAGCTTTTACAAAAGTTGGTTGTGGTCCTACTAAAATCTTACATGATATTAAAATTGGAGATCTAAGTTCGAACCTTTCTAGGGCCCACTTGCCTCCCCAATTAAGTTTCTACATTTGGTACTAGACAAAACGACCAAACTAAATATGAGGGGGAACATTGGAATACTTAAATAATAAATCACGCCTTCATCTAATAGCTTAAACTTTTTGAATAGTTAACTATGGTCCTAACAAAATCTCACAAAGATGAACAAAAAAAGAAAAAGAAAGAAAAAAAGATGCTCTTGGATGGAAATGCCCCCAAACATCATTTGAAAAGTGACATGCGAGAGGCATATGTGAATTCAAGCCCTTATTTGAGATTAAGCTAACCATTTCAAGCCATTGTTTAAGATAAGGCCCACTCTAGACTCTTTTTTGAAAAAAACAGCTTCACTTCGGATCCTTATTTAAAATTTTCCTTATTATTTTTAAGAGGGTTTTTGCATAATAAATAAGGGGTGCTCTTCGGCCAAGTCAGTCACGTACCAGCATGAATTCATACACGTGGACCCCATCGTACTCACTTTATCTATCCACTCCAAATTTACCACATATCAACAAAACCTCCGCCCCAAATTGTGATCTCGGCTTCGTCCCCACCTAAATGATTCTTTTACAAAGGACTTTGTATAAAACTCGAATAGTGTGACGTTCTTGGTTATTTTAATTATTTATTTGAATAGTTAATATTTATGTATCGTTTTTTCTTTTACTTAGATGCTACATGATAATAATGCTTGAAAAATGATGGCATGTCTTCAATAGAGTTAAACAACTTTTTACTTTTCCATCGTAACAAAACTTATAAAAAAATTATATAAGAAAGTACGTATCAAAATTTATATATTATGAAAATTGCACAGCTAAGAAGCCCTAACTCTTGCTGACAAATAGTTAGGCATGTTTTAAAGAACAGTGCTAAGATTTACATCTGATGATGTATTTCAGCAATGGAAACTTACCAAGCAGCCAAGAGTATCTTTGGTTAGGCGAGGTTGGTTTCGGGCTGCTATTTCAACAACTGGTTGGTTTTATGGGAACTGGCCAATCACCTTCCTCACCTGCTGGCTGACCGGTAGCTCATGACTTATCGCTGAACCTTCGTGTTAGTCTCTTGTTTCCATAAAGCAAAAACAACGACACCAGAGTCAAAAGGCATGAAATGTAGAAATGAATGAGAGGGACACCAGAGGTGAATGAAAAGCAACACCACCATAATGAAAGCGATTGTCAGGAAACATGTCGTTGGCAAGGGAAAACGAATGTAACATCATTTGGAAGAGTTGCAAAGAAGAGTTACTTCTCCTATCACACCGTCCATGGAGAGCGGCGACAACTAGCCTTTCCCACATAACAAGCACGCGCCCACAGATAATCGTGTCTACACAGCAAAAGATAATCCAAATAGATGTTGAAGGGTACTTCAGGTCATCTAGGCTGATATTGAAACATTTACACAAGAAAACATCACGGGTTTTTTAAGACTCCCGATTTTTTGAGAATGTGGAAAGATGCTTTAAGCACTCTAGTCATGTCTCAAGAATTAGTAACACTGTCCGCTATTACACCATCGAAATGCATTTATAGCAGTGATGAGGTCTTCTCGGCCTGGTGGCACTGACTAGTCTCTAGTGCCCAACTAGAAATTGCCAAGATCTAGCAAGTACTATTAGGAAATTTCTACAAGGAAATTTGGCAAAATATTTTCCTTTCTTTTTATCAAAAGAAATGTTAGCCATATTAGGGTCCTATCTTAATATCAACGATACTTACTAAATATGATTGTCACTCCATGCGTTGGGCTTGAGGAGTTTCAGTAGCTATGCAAAGTTAGGAGTGGAGGTGAAAGAAACAAAAAGTTACGGAATAGAGGTGATCAATGGGCAGTTTCAGGCCTAAGTGTAACTTATTACCTAGATCAAGTTAATTGATTTGTGCTTTTTTGTGATCTTATGATATTCTTCAAAGGCAACAAGTCTTCTTATCTTTAAGTTTTAAATCTCTTTTAGCAGTTTCAACAAATTTCTGAGTTCAAAAGATTAATCCTCAGGAATGACTGAGCTTATTGTGATGATTTGCTACAAATAAGTGACATTCTGAGAGCTGCACTGCCTATTATAAACCTAGGACTTCCTCTAGTGTCAGGCAAAACTTAGTGACAAAGATTGCAAACCACTTGTTGAAAGGATAACGATAAGAATGTCAAGTAATTTAGGGGAATTTAATTTGCTCCTTAAAATGCCTCCGGATATTGGTAACGAGAATTGGCTTCCTTTGGATTGTTCGGGAGTAGCATTATCTGTTAAAAGACGAAAATATTTGGTCTGTTGAACCTAAGATTGACTCTATTGCATTTGGTGGAACCTTTTGAGTGTGAGCAGTATAGTTAAGCCTCATGTCAAACATATCACTGAGAAAACTTCAAATTTACTTCTCATGGTTTGACAATGGGCATTTTGGAGTACAGCTAGGAGTTCATTCTTCAAGAGTTGTGCGATAATACTGCCTTGAAATGATCGTCAAAGTTTCAGACGTTATTTATGGTCATAATTGGCAACGGACCTCTGCTAGATCTGATTTTCCTGTTGAGATCTACGCAAGCTTACGTGATTAAATATTGCCATGCTCTAAAGCTTACGTGATTAAATATTGCCATGCTCTAAGGCCATTTGCCGGTGTTTGGGAATTAGTCAAATTTAGGTCGTCCCTGTTGCTATGGCATTGATCTATTTTGTTTGATTCTACTGTTCCAAAATATGCATTTGTTTTGCAGCAAATAAGTGATTTGAAAATCGATTTTCTAAAAATAATGGCTTGTATCTCTTATAAGAATGAATGAATGAAAAATATATTCATTATTCACGAAAAATTTTGAACATAATTTATTGTTGATAATAAAAATATTGTCCATTTACTAACTCTTTTAAGTGATATAATCAATTATTTTTAGGAAAATGATTTCAAAATCATTTATCTTTCACAAAATAAACAGACTTAGGTAATGTTGTGGTGCAAGCTGCACCTATTTTCTATGTATTTTTGCATTTAGGCGTTACCTTTCCTTTGAGTGCTCTTTCTATAATCAAAGTAAAAATTATTGGAAATTTCCTATAATGGGCTTACATTAATTAATCAATTTTTTATTTTAAATAATCGGATTAATGGATATTTCAATATATATTAAACCCTTAAGTGATCTTATTGAATTATGTTATGACATCTATTAATAACGGGCCTAATTGAGCAGCAAAGTGTAGGCAATTATGTTTTATTGAAACCCGCAATAGGAGGGGCCCAGTTAACACACTATTGATTAGGCTTTACTAAGTCTCCTCTCTAGCCTGTAAAAGGGTAGGTCATACCTATCAGTTACTTAAAAATCCCATTAAAAGCTGCCATATTGAAATAAGTTATAGAGAGGAAGATTTGGCATTCCGATGATCACTGATTACCATCAGTCTGATCTATTTTTCTTCGAGTAAAGTAACGGCTCAAATAGTTACTTTTTTAATTCTATTGTACATATAGGTTTTGGTGTTTTACAGTCATATATGGATCTAATTATTCTTGATTAATTAGTTGTTTGTGTAGAGAAATTTCTACATATGGTATCAGAGCAGGCCATATATGATTGTAGAATCCAAATTTTTTTTAACAAATCTAGTATGTTGTTTACCGTGTTTGTTCTTTTTGGTTTTAAGCTTATGTCAATTTGTGATTTACAATTTCTTACGTGACTTCAGTCAATAAAATATTTTTTTTTGGGTCAAATCAAATCAAAGTGCTTATTAAATAGGTAAAAATAATGCATCAAAATGGAAGAAATAAGCTATGATGATGATGATATGTTTGATTTCTTGGATGATCATTATTTTGCAATTTTGGATCTATGATGGACCTCTCTGTGCATATGTCTGGAAATGAGCTAGTAAACAAGGTTTTTAGTGTTTGATGTCTTCATAACATTTGAAGTCGACTTAAAGAGCTCTCCAACGAGCCATAGAACGCCCCAATCTAGTGTCGGTTGCTCTCCGAAATTATCATCCAAAGTCAGTTCAATAATCTGTAATAATGTTCAGTTTAGCTCTGATATGCATGTTGTCCGCCTGTTTCTTTTGTCGATTTTTTTTCAATTTCTATGTTAACATCTGGAGGTCAACTCCTTCATGAAAGTTGTTCATATAGGTCTTAACTTCGACATATAATTTTTATTTTTATTTTATTTTTTGGGGCATGATTAGTGGATGAAAACCTTTTGCATAGATCAATCAATTTTGAAACTTTAGAGCTTTTGTTCTACATATCTACATGTTCTCACCATATATAATTTATATAGTTTTATTGAGTATTGAGTGAGAATTTCAAATTTAAAATTCTAGGGGTTCATAATTTTGTAAAGGTTCTAAAAAAAACTTTAGAATTTTTTTTTTCAATCGAATGATGTATGTTAGCAATTATTATATGGGTATTGTTATATTGTGATTCTTGGGTTCAATGTGGTTTAGATTTGGAAGTTGCGATTCTTGGGTCTCGATATGTTCCCTTTCAATTGTTGCCCACGAACCCATGTTGTTTCTTGAGTAGATTGTTTTCGGTCCAATGTAATTCAAAGTTTTTAATTTCTTTTATTTTCTTTTTTGGGTGTGGAAAAGTTTTGGGCTTTACTCGTTGGTTTTCTTGGCTTTTGTCGGTGCCTGTGTCGTTGCCTATCTACGGGATTTTAGCTGTCTACTCGAGTGAATTGAGGCTTGGCTCTATGGTTGATGACGGATCTCTTTGCTTCCCATGTGTGTTAGATGTCTCTCATGCGTGATTAAGTGCACAGATTGCTTGGGTATGGTTCTTGTATTTCTCGATCTACATGTGTAGTTTGATTCTTGGTTCCATCTTGTGGTGGTTTGCCTTGGCTGGAGTTTCAGGTAGTTTCCACTTTTTTGACATTTTCTTTAGTAAGACAGGGTCTACATCAAAAGCTTCTTCTTTTCGTTTGATTATATGGAATGATTACCGGAAAGTAGTATGGATTTTATTGGATTGAATAATAGGCTCTATTTGATTATATACGTGCAAAAGAAAATGTGGTAATCTAGCTTGTTCTTCTTTTCTTTTCCATGATCTCCTCACCTGTGGTTAATTGCAATGTCATGGCTGGGACACTGAGTCCATCATTGTTTTGAATATTAGTTGTTGAACCTGCCGATGCAAATGCAGAACCTCTAGATGGGGTGAAACTTTCAATTGTATCTTGCTGATTTTTGAGGTTTAGAGGTTCTAGTATTATGTATTATTATTTGAGTTTTTGAAGATGAGTAGCAATAGATTGAAGCTATAAGACAAGAACAATAATTTCTTGAAGCTTGGATATGGACAATTTAGTTCTTTTTTTCTTTTCTTTTCTTCAATTAATTCGTCTTGGATTTTGATTGGGTGCAAGAGTGTCTTATTTATTGAAGCACCATGGAGATTGATAAAGATCCTCAATCGAGCCACTAGCCCCACGCACACGGAATGGTACATGAGGATGTGTTTAGGGTCCTCTGAGACTTGTTTTGTTTCAACTTTTTTTAATATGCCTAATTTTTAATTTATGATTTTTTTGGTATGGTAAATTTTAATTTTGGCATATTTAAATATTTATTTGGAATTATTTATTGTTACCCATATTTAATTCCATGAAAAATAATTTTGGGCCTATTTTTCCAATTTTTAATTTATGGAAATTTATTATAGTGTATGAGAGATAGGATGACAATATCCCCTTTCCCTAGTTTAGTATAGATTATCTATACTTTCTTGCTTTAGTTTAACTAGATAATCTTACATGCTTAATTGTAGAAATATGCACATAAAATTGTGGCAAAATTGTTATTTGATAAATGCAATATGATCTTGGGAAGCACATGTCGTAAAGTGCTTCATATTGTTTAATGAATTTTTGGGGATTGATTAAATGGAACATTATTTACAAATTGTTAAAGTTTGTAAATTATTGAAGTTCCTTATTGATAAAAATTAGTATATATAATTACCTGCCCAAAGGGGGTTATTGTGTATATTAATTTAAAAATTGCATGAAGACAAATTCCAAAATTAAAAGATGGAGATGTATGACTCAAAAAGATTTATCTGTCCAAAGGGGATAAATTTTGAAAGTTATGTATAATTTCCCTCTATATTGATATATTAGAGATGAATGATGGGATGTGTGACTCAAAAGGTTTATCTGTCTAAAGGGGGTAAATTTTTGAGAGTCATGTGTAATTTCCCTCTATGTTGAGATAATGAAGATAGATAATTTAAAGGATTTGTTTGCTCAAAGTGGATATAGTTTGTAGTTTTTGGTATTTTTTTTTTCTTTAGAGTATGTTTATTTTGTAAAAATTGAATGATTTGAAAAATATTTTATAAAAGTAATCGTTTATATCATTTAAAAAAAATAAATGACAATAATCTTTTTAAAGTCTATGAAAATATTTAAATTATTACTGATAAATATTTTCAATGAAAAATATTTGATTATTATCGTGCACTTGTATTATGTTCAAGTTTTATGCAATGAATGAGGTGATTGGCCATTATCGAGGATAATAAACGAGTCAACGTTTGATTATAATTTCGAGAGTTTCGAAAGCATGTGATCTGTCCCTCTCTGAAACGCAGAGGAGGAGGGGGAAGACAACATGGCACCCCAAAAAAAAGAAAAGAATAAAGTGATGGGTCATAATTAACCATGGTCGAGTTACGTGTCTTTTTCGCGTGTCTTCCGTCAAGCGTCAACTTGTAAATGGCAGTATGGCTTCCTAGACCTCTGTGAATAGCCGTGGGACACAACCCCACCGTACATTTCCTATTTGTCTTTGCACACATTGTCCACTCTAGATTCGCCACGTACAAACGGAATCAACCACCCCCAAGATCAATTGCGGCCCCATGTGAACGATTCTTTTGCCGTGCTTTTGGCTGCGTTTGAAAAAAACAGAAGTAAGGACAAAAAGGAAAGGGAACAAGGTAGACAGATCTAGTTGTTGGATAATGAGATCATCCTAAATTAATTTAAAATAAATTTATCAAATATATATTAATTTAAAATTTTTTAATCAAAAAATTAATTTAAGATCAATTTATTATATATATTTTAATTTGAAGTTTTACATAATATTAATTCTAAATAAGAAAAGCAAAGTGATTCTAACGGGTGACCATGGTCAAGTTAAGCTGCTTTCTAGCCTCATTCACTTAGCAATATTACATCATACATGTGGACCCCATCGTACTCATTTTATCTATCTTTGTACATGCTGTCCATTCCATATTCACCATGTTTCAACAAAATCTCCGCCTGAAACTATAATCTTGGGCCTCATTCCCACCCCTACCTACTTTGCAAAGGACTTTGTCTAAAACACGTATTATGCAACTTTTTTGGTTATTCTTATTATTTATTTTAATAGTTGATTTATACATATCATTTTATCTTTTACTTAGATGCTACAAGAAAATAATGCTTAAAAAGTGATGGCATGTCTTCAGCAAAGTTAAACAACTTTTTACTTTTCCATCGTAACAAAAATTATAAAAAGAATTATATAAGAAAGTGCGTTTCAATATTTATATATTATGAAAATCGCACGACTAAGAAGTCCCCAACACTTGCGACGGCATGTCTCCGGCAAAGTTAAACAACTTTTTACTTTTCCATCATAACAAAAATTATGAAAAGAATTATATAAGAAAGTGCGTATTGATATTTATATATTATGAAAATTGCACGACTAAGAAGTCCCCAACACTTGCTGACAAAAAGTTACGCATGCTTCAAAGAACAGTGCAAAGATATACATCTGGTGATGTGTTTCGAGAAAGGAAATTTACCTACCAGCCAAGAGTATCTTTAGGTTAAGCGAGGTTGGTTTTGGGCTGCTATTTCAATAACTGGGTGGTTTGTTGGAACTGGCGAATCACCTGCCCCACTTGCTGGCTGACCGGTAGCTCAAGACTTGTTGCTGCGCCGGCCTATTCTCTTCCAAAAGTGTTGCAACCTATGAAGGCCACCTGTGGTAGTCCCTCTAGCGAGGATGTTTGGTCAGGCTGCATTCTTTATTTTAATATGCCGGTGCCTGCACGCCTTGCACTCCTCATTGATAAGAAAATATTTTTCTTCCTTTTTAGTCTATGAATACTCCTGAATCTTACATTTCAGAGTTTAGACGAAATAATTTAAGAACTTACTCAAATCCTAACATTCAGCCACTCTCTTGTTTCCACAAAGCCAAAACCAAGCCACAAGAGTCAAAAAGGCATGCAAAGACGAAATGCATGAGAGAGACACCTGAGGTGGATGAACAGCAACACCGGCATAGTTAAGTGATTGTTGCAAACATGTCGATGGTAATGGAAAATGAGAATTATATCTTTCCGAAAGAGTTGCAAAGAAGAGTTACTTCTCCTATCACACGATCTATGAAGAATGATGACTACTAGTCTTTCCTGCATAACACGCGCGCACCTGAAGATAAACATGTCTACACAACAAAAGATAATCCAATTAGATATTAAAGGGTACTTCGGGTCATCTAGGCAGATATGGAAGTATTCACATGAGAAAATATTGCGGGTTTTTTAAGACTACCGATTTTTTGAGAACGTTGACAGATGCTTTAAGTACTCTAGCCATGTCTCAAGAATCAATACCATTGTCCACTATTACACTTTCGAAATGCATTCCTTGTAGTGATGAGCTCTTCTTAGCCTGGTGGCACTAACTAGTCAATAATGCCCAACTAGGAATTGCTAAGGTCTTGCAAGTGCTATTAGAAGACTTCTACAAGGGAATTCAGCAAAGATTTGATTATGTATGTTATATAGAGCTAAGTTAGAAAAAGAATACGTTAGGGGATAGAAATAATAGCCATACTCAAGAAAACTTCAGTTGGATTGTTTGGGTGCAGCTTTATCTGTTGAAGGACCAAAATATTTGGTCCGTTGAACCTAAGTGTGACTCTCACATTTGGTGGAAGCTTTTGAACGTGAGCGGTATGCTTAAGCCTCATGTCAAACATCACCGAGAACTGCAAATCTTCTTCTTTTGGTCTGACAATTGGCATTTTAGAGTGCAGCTAGGAGTTCATTCTTCAAAAGTTGTATGATAATGCTGCCTTGAAATGAACGTAAAATTTTCAGACGTTATTTATGGTCATAATTGGCAAAGAACCCCTGCTAGATTTGATTTTCCTGTGGAAATCTAAACAAACATACGTCATTAAATCTTGCCATGCTCTTAGGGGGTCCCAGTTGTGCCATTCACCTATTTGGTTTGATCCTAATGTTTCTAAATATACATTTATTGCAGAAAATAAGAGATTTGAAAATCATTTTCCTAAAAATGATTACTTGTATCTCTTATTAGAATGAATAAACGAAAAATATTTTCATTATTTATGAAAAATTTAGACATGATTTGTTATTGATAAGAAAAAATACTATCCATTGACTAAATATTCTAAGTGATATAATCAATCATTTTTAGAAAAATAATTTCTAAATAATTTATTTTTCACAAAACAAACAGACTCTAAATTTATATTAATATCCTGAAAAAGTTGCTTCCTAATGATAGACATAGGTAATGTTGTGGTGGAAGTTGCCCTTGTTATCTATGACATTCTTATTTTGAATTTAGAGGTTACCTTTCCTTTGAGTGCTCTTTCTATAATAAGGATAAAAGTGTCATAGTGGATATAATTTAGAGTTTTTGGCGGCTTTTTTCTTTAAAGTATGTTCGTTTCGCAAAAATTGAATGATTCAAAAATATTTTTCTAAAAATAATCACTTATATCACTTACAAAAATAAATGATAAAAATATTTTTAAAGTGCAGGAAAATATTTAAACATATTTTCCTTACTTCCTATTTGGCTTCGCATGCATGTCTGCTCTAGATTCACCATGTACCAACGTTGTATCCACACCGAAGATCAATTGCGGCCCCATCTGAAAGATTCTTTTGTAAGAATTATTTTGGCCCACATGATATGATTTATTATATGGTTTAATAATTATTGAAATACTATAAAAATAAATATTGGTTATGAGAAGTTGCGACTCTAATAAAACGAAATGCTATAATCCTCAAAAGAAGTTACTGCTTTTCTGAAGAGGTGCGACTCTTATGGAAGTTAAAAGGCACTTTGATGGAAGGCACCTATTGATAGAACGTATAAATAGAGTCCGGTCCTTTCTCCACCCTAATGAACAACAATAATTAAAAAGAACTCAGTATTCTCTCCTCCATCGATGGAATACATTAAAGAATAGTGGGTTAAGGGAGAGAAATCGGATTTCTTCATTTGATTTGAGTTCTTCGGTTTTCCACAACGATTGTCTTTAAGGGTAACGCTATGGATAAATGTACGTTCTCATCTATTTGTGAAAATCATGAAGATCAAAGATTACTAGTTTTATCAAATTTCCACATCAAAGAACTATAAGTATTTTTCTAACAACTGGTATCAGAGCAAGGTTTATGATCTCATGATTTTTCCGTTTATTGAAATATTATGATTTATGTATGATGATTCGTCGAACGGAGAAAGGACAAAAATGGAGGAATTCGGCGCAAACAGGGCAATGAAAAAAAAAACGGATGGGCGCGACAAAGAAGGTGCGTGGAGATCACGCGCGCGCTGCAGAGCCAATGTCTGGCGCTTGGATTGCACACACCAGACGGGCAACTACCTGCGCGTGCAATGCACGTGCCCACGTGGCAATAAGGCACATGCATTGCACGCGCCCGCACTGCAGTAAAGGCGCATGCACTGTATGCACCTACTGCCCTCCAGTTGTGCCTAATTATAGTTTTGCCCTCCTCTTTGATGGTTATTTACGGTTATGCCCCTTGCCGCTTCAAAAAAAAATGATAGTTTTGTCCCTGCAGTATTTATTTACAGTTTTGCCCTTGTTTATTTATAATTACGATTCTACCTTTGCTAATTATTTACCATTTTGCCCTTGGATTTTATATTTATGGTTCTGCCCTTGTGGAATTATGATTTTACAATTTTGCCCCTATGCTTTAATTACGGTTTTGTCCTTGTGTGCAATTTGGTTAATGGTTGTATTTTACAATATTAAAAAATTCGTATTATGAATGGTTTGTTAGTCACCAACATGGCCAAACCTTGAAGCCTTTTGAATTTTTGATATTGTAAATTGTTTTATTCAATTACCCATGATTAATTGATGCTATATATGAAATTGATATGTTTCATATCATTATTGGTGTTATGGGTATATTGAAGTTCATTTATTATAAGAATATAGGGATTAACCCAAAGGTTAATTATTTTCTTATAATTCATGAATATGATAGTTGGTAATTAATATGACTTGTTAAATTTGTTTGTATATCCAAAGATAGCAAATAAATTTTTAATAAGATATATCTACAATTACCAAATAAAAGTCATTAGCATCATTATGATTTATGTATATTTGTATATCATAGGATCACCCAAAGGAGAACTATGATGTACATGTGTAGTTTAGTTTGAATCTAATTAGGTGATATTCTCAATGCCTTAATGTATGAGTATTTTCTTGCATATTTGCAGTATCTGTACCTGTTTCACTTCATTCGCATGCTTCGTCTATTCCCTTATTCAATAGGATGAATTTTCCTGATTGGAGTGAACAAGTCCATTTTCACTTAGGTGTCTTGGATCTCGATTTAGTGCTTCAAGTTGAGAAATCAGCTGCTATTACTAATGAAAGTAGCGATGATGAAAAGTCTTTCCATAAAACTTGGGAAAGATCGAACATACTAAGCTTAATGTTCATGCAAATGAATGTTGCAAACAACTTAAAGACTCTCTTCCCAAGACTGACAATGCTAAGGAATTTATGAAATTTGTGGAAGAGCGTTCTCAAACTGCTGATAAGTCACTTGTTAGTACATTGATGAGTACACTGACCACCATGAAATATGATGGTTCATGTACCATGCATGAGCATATACTTGAGATGACAAATTTAGCAACAAAGTTAAAGACTTTAGGAATGAACGTAGATGAGTACTTTTTAGTACAGTTTATATTTAATTCATTGCCTTATGAGTAATATGGGCCATTTCAAATGAATTACAACACTATAAAGGATAAGTGGAATGTGAATGAATTGGCCAGTATGCTAGTTCAAGAGGAAACGAGGATTAAGAATCAAAAGGCTCATTTTGTTCATCTCTCAAGTCATCAAGAAGCTCAGAGGAATTTCAAAAGGAAAGGTCGAAGGAGCAAAAAGAAAGGATTACACGTCTTGAATGACTCTTCAAAGGCTTCTCAAATCCACAAGAAGGAACACAATCTTATTAAGTCTCATTTTTGCAACAAAATTGAACACTTGAAGAAAGATTGTCTGAAACGTAAGGCTTGGTTTGAAAAGAAAGGTAAGCCTTGTGCTTTAGTATGTTTTGAATCAAACTTTACTGAAGTTCCTCATAATACTTGGTGGATTGATTCTAGTGCCACCACTCATGTGTCAAATACAATACAGGGATTTCTTACGATCCAAACCATAAAGCCAAATGTAAGTTATGTGATTACGGGGAACAGAAACAAAGCTCTAGTTGAAGGCATTGGCACTTACCATTTGATCTTAGATACTGGACATTATATGGATTTGTTTTGAACCCTTATGTACCTACATTTTCTCACAATTTAGTTTCTTTGCCAAGACTTGATGTAGCGGGATTTTATTGTAAGTTTGGTTCTAGATCTTTCAGTTTATTTAAGAGTGATACTCTTATTGGAACTGAGACTTTATATGATGGTCTCTACAAATTTAGACTTGATAATACTTTTGTTGAGACATTAATGACCTTGCATCATAATGTTGGCACTAAACGAAGTTTGGTGAATGAGAATTCTACTTACTTGTGGCATAAACATTTGGATCATATATCAAAGGAAAGAATGCAAAGATTAGTGAAGAATGAAATTCTTCTGAATTTGGATTTTACTGACCTTGAAGTGTGTATTAAAGGTAAACAAACAAAGCACACTAAGAAAGGTGCTACAAAAAGCATAGAGCTTCTTGAAATTATATATACTGATATATGTGGTCCCTTCGATGTTCCATATTTAGTAAAGAAAGTTATTTCATCACCTTTATTGATGATTTTTCACGTTATGGTTATATTTATCTATTGCATGATAAGTCTCAATTAGTGAATGCACTTGTAGTGTATATTAAAGAGATTGAGAGGCAATTAGATAAAAATGTGAAAATAGTAAGGTCCGATAGAGGTGATGAATATTATGGAAAGTATGATGAATCAGGACAATGTCTAGGTCCATTTGCTAAATTCCTTGAAAGACATGGCATTTGTGCTCAATACACAATGCCAGGTACACCACAACAAAATGGTGTAGCAGAAAAGTGTAATCATACTTTAATGGAAATGATTAGGAGTATGATAAGTCATTCATCTTTACCCTTGTCTTTGTGGATGTATGCCTTAAAGACTTCTATGTATTTATTAAACAGGGTTCCTAGTAAGGCAGTTCCAAAGACTCCTTTTGAACTGTGGACGGGAAGGAAACCTAATTTACGACACTTGCATGTTTGGGGTTGTTCGACAGAAGTAAGAATTTACAATCCACATGAAAAGAAATTGGATTCAAGAACGACCAGTGGTTATTTCATTAGTTATGCAGAGAAATCCAAAGGGTATAAATTTTATTGTCATAATCATAGTACAAGAATTGTTGAATCTGGAAATGCTAGGTTCATTGAGAATGGTGACATCAGTGGGAGTGAAAGAGTGCGTGATACTTGCATTTAAGAAGTAAGGGTAGAAGTTCATATACCCAAAGCTTCTAAAGATATTGTTCCTGATATTATAGTTCAACCTAACAATAATCGAGAACAACAAATTAATGAACAACCACTCCATAATGGAGATGTCAATATTAAACCTCCAATAGCTGAGTCACAAAAAACAGCGTTAAGAAGATCTCAAAGATAAAGGAGGTCGGCTATTTTTGATGATTATATGATTTATGTACAAGAGTCAGAAATTGACTTAGGAATTGGAAATGATCCAGGTTCATTTTCCTAAGCCCTGGAATGTGAAGATTCTAATGAATGGTTTAATACCATAGAAGAAGAGTTAAAATCCATGCATCAAAATCAACTCTGGGATCTTATTGAATTGCCTGAAGGATGTAAGAAGGTCGGGTGTAAATGGGTCTTTAAGACCAAGCGCGACTCAAAAGGCAATATTGAACGACATAAAGCCAGACTTGTGGCAAAGGGTTTTACGCAAAAAGAAGGCATTGACTATAAAGAGACATTTTCACCAGTCTCTAAGAAGGACTCACTTAGAATCATTATGGCTTTGGTGGCTCATTATAACTTAGAGTTACACCAAATGGATGTAAAAACCGCCTTTCTTAATAAGAATTCAGAAGAAGAAGTTTATATGGACCAACCCGAAGGCTTTTCAATTAAAGGAAAGGAACACATGGTATGTAAATTAAAAAAGTCAATAAATGGACTTAAATAAGCTTCTCGACAATGGTATATTAAGTTTAACAATACCATAACTTCATTTGGATTTAAGGAAAACACCATTGATTAGTGTATATATATGAAGATCAGTGGGAGCGAGTTTATTTTTCTAGTTCCGTATGTTGATGACATTTTTGCTTGCTACTAATGATCTTGGTTTGTTACATGAAACCAAGAAGTTTCTCTCTAAGAATTTCGAAATGAAGGATATGAGAGAGGCAACGTAGGTGATAGGAATAGAAATATTCCGTGATAGATCACAAAGATTGTTAGGGTTGTCTCAAAAATCCTACATTGAGAAAATTTTAGAGAGATTCAATATGAGTAAATGTTCAGCAGAAATAGTTCCAATTCAGAAAGGTGACAAATTTAGCCCTATGCAATGTCCGAAAAGTGAATTGGAAGAAGAACAAATGAAAAATATTCCTTATGCATCTATTGTGGGGAGCTTAATGTATGCACAGACTTGTACTAGACTAGACATCAGTTTTGCTGTCGGAATGCTGGGCAGGTATCAAAGTAATCTTGAAATGGGTCATTAGAAAGCTGCAAAGAAAGTTCTTAGATACTTGCAAGGAACGAAGAATCATATGCTCACTTATAAAAGATCCAATCATCTCGAGGTGATTGGATATTCAGATTCATACTTAGCCGGATGTGCCGATACAAGAAAATCAACATTTGGTTACTTGTTTCTTCTAGCTGAAGGGGCAATTTCATGGAAGAGTGCGAAGCAGTTAGTTATTGCTGCATCCACTATGGAGGTTGAATTTGTGGCATGCTTTGAGGCTACTATTCATGGATTATGGCTACGGAATTTTATTTTAGGGCTTGTGATTGTCGACAGTATTGCCAAGCCGCTGAAAATTTATTGTGATAACTCTGCGGCAGTTTTCTTTTCTAAGAACGACAAGTATTCTAAGGGTGCTAAGCATATGGATATCAAATACTTGTCTGTTAAAGAAGAAGTTTAGAAACAAAGAGTGTCAATTGAGCACATTAGCACCAATCTTATGATAGCAGATCCATTAACAAAAGGATTGCCGCCCAAAACATTTAATGAGCATGTTGAAAAGATGGGCATTATTGGACGTTATTAATGTTTGTATTATGATTGTATTAAGTTTATGTATTTGACACTCTGAGCTCATTTATGTGTTATGATATTTCCTGTTTTCTATTTAGTATACATTATGGAAATAGATGAATGTTAAATAGGATAGTCTCTAAAGAGTTATTATAGTTGGACTATTACTGTACTTCTCATTTATAGATCATGTTAAGTAGAGAGTTATAGTTGTAGTATATAGAAGGGACTATGTCGATTAATGACATACAACTACTATGACTCGTGTTAGTTTTCTTTACTTAATTGTGATTATTATGTGATTGCCAATTTAATGAAAATTTTATAGCATAATATTATTGTGCACATTACAGTCTTTATTAAACCATGAAAGGAAGATCATATGGGCCAAGTGGAAGAATGTAAGAATTATTGTGGCCCACATAATGGTTTAATAATTATTGAAATGCTATAAAAATAAATATTGGTTATGAGAAGTTGCGACTCTAATAAAACGAAATGCTATAATCCTCAAGGGAACTTACTGCTTCTATTAAGAGATGCGACTCTTATGGAAGTTAAAATGCGCTTTGATGGAAGACACATGTTGATAGAACGTATAAATAGAGTCCGGTCCTCTCTCCACCTAATGAGCAACAATAACTGAAAAGAACTCAGTATTCTCTCCTCCATCGATAGAATACATTAAAGAATAGTGGGTTAAGGGAGAGAAATCGGATTTTTTCATTTGGTTCAAGTTCTTCGATTTTCCACAACGATTGTCTTCAAGGGTAACGCTATGGATAAATGTACGTTCTCATCTATTTGTGAAAATCATAAAGATCAAAGATTACTGATTTTATTGAATTTCCGCATCAAAGAACTACAAGTATTTTTCTAACATCTTTTGCTGTTCTTTTGGTTGCATTTTAAAAAAGAAGTAAGGACAAAAAGGAAAAGGCAAAAAGTACAAACATCAAACCGTAGGACAATGATAACACCTGAATTTCAACCTCTGCGCTCTCACAAACCTCAACAATATATCTAATGGCTATGTTGATATATATATCTAATCTTGTCTTGAACAAGTTTTTGCAATTGTTTTTTTTTTGGCTTGATATATGTGATGTTTTCGTTAAATATTGATTGTGTATATCTAAGGTCTTGCAAGTACACTATTATTAAACTTCTACAAGGGAATTTGGCAACAATTTGATTACGTATATTAAATACAGCTAAATTAGAAGAGGAATATGTTAGGGGATAGAAATAAGAGACAGACTCAAAAGATAAAATAAATGACTTGCT
Organism: Angophora floribunda; assembly: GCA_014182895.1. Classification (NCBI taxonomy): domain Eukaryota; kingdom Viridiplantae; phylum Streptophyta; class Magnoliopsida; order Myrtales; family Myrtaceae; genus Angophora; species Angophora floribunda. Next base: position 11,577,697 of record CM024706.1, on the reverse strand, counting down.
TATGGTAGTTGTTAAAGAAAAACTATAAACTGTAACAGGATTCCAAACTAATCAATATGATAGCAATAGGAAAATGAAATAGTAAAAGATTGTGTAAGATAAAAATGTTGGATATTCTTGTCATTATGTCCCTACGTCAGAATCCTTTTAAAATGCCTAATTATTGGATTTTACATTGCATAAGTATGCATGTTTTGGAAAAGCCTTGTACTGCCAGAGATCTTCAAGGCAGTTTTTTTATTTATATAGAGAATATGAAAAAATAAAGGAAGGAAAATGATAGAAGTTTTGTGTTACAAAAGCCTCCTTATATATTTTAAAATTGACAAAACTATCCATGTTTATATCGATCTTGATAAATGTAAAATGCATTTATGTTTCAGATAATATTAATGTTAAAATGATTCTTTATGACTGATAGACCTATATGAACAAGTCTCGAGGAATGGGAAATTCATATTGACTTGGAAGTATCAAGGTTTTATGTCTACAAACTCTACATCACTATCGTTGTTAAAATATCTTGTAAGAAAAGATGATCTTATCCAAGAAGCCAGAAGCTACATACTACGTGAATATCAACAAGCGAACTGCGTAGATATCATCAAGGCAACTACATGAACCGGCAAGGGTTACACTTGAATAGTAGTAGAATGCTGAATATCATCATATATGACTGAATACTAGTAGAGGATTTGTTCTACTTGTGACAAGATTCTTGCTGCAGACTTCAAATTATTATTATGAGATATTTCATCTTATCCCTTGAGTGGGTTATTGCGACAAAATTGGGAGACGGAAATCAGGTCTTTTGTACTATCAGGTGCACATAAAGCATTGGTAAATTTAAAGGATTAGTTTGGATATGATAAATTAGTAGAACCAACGTGATTAATACGCAAACCTATGCCATCACCAATGACGATCTTGTCGAGGCCTTCGTGCTCTGAGTGAGTGGTGAGGTTGTTAAGATTGCTTGCTTGTGACGTGATGTGATGCTCCTGAGTCTAGTAGCCATCCATTTTCTTGATGTGGAGCTGTTGCAACGTGAGCAGTAGGTTCGCGGAGACTATTTTGAATGCGAAAACAAGATTTGGCCGAGTATTCATATTGATTGCAAAACTGACATGTCGGACGAGACTCTCTGTTGTCCCGATCAGAATACCTCCTATGAGAAGGTCCACGATGCTGGTTAGATCTGGAATAATTTTGATGATGGCTACGATTGTTGGGCTAGCGAGAGTTGCTTCCAGTGCCACGGCTTCTGTTGCTGTAGTTAGCTGTGACTAGTGCTGCTTCAAGTCTAATTTCTTCCAGTTTTAGTTGGGTTTCATAGGCCACTAATTTGTCATGCATTTCTTCAAAGCTGATTATGTTTTCACGAGCCCTAATCGCTGCTGCGATTTCTTTGTATTTAGTTCCAAGTCCTCGAAGTGCATGAATGACTAAATCATCATCGGAGATAGGAGTGTCAATGATTGCTAGTTCATTGGCAAGGGCTTTAAGTTTCTGCAAAAATTCTGAAACAGAACGTGAGTTTCGGCGAGCGGTAGAGAGTTGATCATTGAGATGCATAACTCTTGAGTGGGATTTATTTGCATATAAATTCATGAGTTTTGTCCAGGTAGCGTGTGACGAATTGCAAGAGGCAATGGGAGGAATCACAGCTTCGGATATAGATGCAAAAATTGCACGAAGCAAGAGCTGATCCTGGCGAATCCAAGTTGTTGCAGTTGGATTTGGCACCATTTGATTTCTAGTTGAAACGGTGAGAGGCGAACAGACAGAAGTTCCGTCAACAAATCCCATTAAATCATAACCAATGAGTAGCGCCTAAAATCGAGCACGCCAAGAGGGATAATTGGCAGCAGAGAGCTTGAATGGTAATTGAACGGTGGTTGAGATCAAGATCAAACCATTAGGTGCAGCTATTCCGATGGAAACGGAACTAGAATTTGAGGTGGTGCGAGCTGATTCTGAAGTGACTTCCATGGCTAGAGGGTACAGAAGGTTGCCAAAAAAAAATGCAGAATAGCTAGATGAAAAATGCTCTTAGGAGCAGGATCGCTCTGATACCATGAAAAAGCTGATTATGAATGATTTTTCATGTCTTAATTTACAGATTGTACACGCTTTTAAAGAGAAGGAAAAATACAATCTTTGATAGAGCAAGAATCAAGGAATGCCAACTCATCTACAGTTGGTATGCTAATCTGAAATTCAAAAAGATATCAAAAAGATTTCATATTCAAAAAATAATATCACAAAAAGATTTCATATCTTAATAGGTAACTTGTGATTGGGTATGGATTCCCTCTTTGGAAAACTGTTGATTGACTATAAGTTATAAAGATTATGTCCGCTCTATATTTAACCATGTAAGAATCTTGATTGATTGGCAATTATCCCAAAGGCAAAATTCTTTTCATAGCTAAAGTACCCTACTTATGGAAACTAATATTTGATTATATAGGCAATCAAATCGACGGAAATTCTGACTATTCAACCTCAATAGCTACCTGAATCTTCTCAACAATTGTTCGACGGGTATATTGAAAATTGATCCTCTGAAGATTGTCCATTGGAAAGTTTTGGATGCTAGGGTGTATGGAAGATGACTAAGGCGTTGAAGAGAGAGATTGAACAAGAGTTCAAAATTCCAAAGTTCAAGAAAGCTTCTCCATTTCATTGTCTTTTATGAGCCTACAATTATAATAATTTGAGAAGTGTTGGTAGAGTGATAGTTTTTTCTTAGGTATGAGATATGAGTCCCATCAACTAATATATAAATAGCATTAGCTTCAAGGAGAAACACTTGAGTTTAAGTAGCATTTATTGATTTACTAGTGGAATTTAGCCAGTAAATTGTCGGTGTGTGAGATAGGTTTGCACTAAGTTGAACCATTATAAAGTTTTGTGTTTAAAGTCTTCTATCTCTATACTCATGTACATTTATTGCTTGACAGAAACATTGCACTCGATAACTTGAATATTACCAAAATCTATTCATTTTCATACTCTTTTTTACTTGCTCCTAATCATATTCATCTTTTGACATCTTCATTCTGCAATATTTTATCAAGATCTAGTGAGGAAAGTGAACATCCTTAATGAAACGGTAATGTTTTAGTAATATAATAGCAATAGTGTCACGTAACAATATGGAGGAGAGTTCTGGATCGAGAGGTCCTTTAGCAGATAAAGCCCGAATTCAATCAAGAACTATGAGGAAGATGATTGATAAACATATCAGTTTGCTTTCTTTTGACATGCTAAGCAACTCTTTTTTCTACAAGTATGACTTCTTCCGTGTTGAATTACACGTAATAGTTCATTTGGCAAAATATCTTCCATTTTTTTTTTTATCTAGAAAGAGTTTAAGCTATATCAGAATACTATCTTATTATCAACGATCGTAACTAACTATGGTTGTCGCTCTATGTGTTGGGTCGAATGAGTTTCAATAGATGTGGGTAAGTTAACAATGTACAGGTAAAGACCAAAAAAATAGTTTAAAATATGGGTGATCGATAGGCCCATGGCATAATTTGTTACCCAGGTCAAGTTAATTTATTTGAGCTTTGTTGTGATCTTATGATCTTCTTCAAAGGTGATAAGGCTTCTCATCTTTAAATTTTAGATCTCTTTCAGCAGTTTTAACAAATTTCTAAGTTGAAGTGTAATCCTCGGAAATGACTAAGCTAAAAGCTATGATTTGCTACAAATAAGTGGCATTGTGACAGGTGCATTGCCTATATATACTTGGAACTTCCTTTACCATCTGGCAAATCTTAGTGACAAAGATTGCGAACCGCTAATTGAAAGGATAACCGTAAGAACATCAAATTATCCCACGGAATTTAGCTTGCTCCTTAAAATGCTTTTAGAGATTGGTAACGAGAGCTGGCTTCTTTTGGATTGTTTTGGTGCAACTTTATAAGTTAAAAGGGCCGAAGTATTTGGTCTGTTGAACCTAAGAGTGATCTCTTACATTTGGTGGAAGCATTTGAATGCGAGAAGCCTCATGTCAAACATAACGCTAAGAACTGCAAATCTACTTCCCAACGGTTTGACAATGGGCATCCCGAAGTGCCACTAGAACTTTATTCTTCATGAGTTGTATCATAAGTGCTGCCTTGAACTGAATATTAAAGTTTCAGACGTTATTTATACTGATAAATGGCAATGGCCTCCTCCTAGATCTGATTTTCTTGTTGAAATATATGTAACGTTATTTGATTCAATCTTGCCATGCCCTGATGCCATTTGCTGATGCTTCAGACTTAGTCAGAAATAGAAGGTCCAAGTGGCTATGCCATAGACTAATTTGGTTCAATCCTAATGCTCCTAAGTTTGAGTTATTACCCCGAACAAGCTGCTTAGTATCAATAGAAAGCTAATGTGGTTGCACAAGCTACATTAGTTATTTATGTGTGCTTATTTTTTAATCTAGATACGAGAGACCGTAGTGGGACATGTCCTCTTTCTGGGATGCTGGCAAAGCTATTGCATGTAGGGACATTGAATTTCAGTAGGCTTTTCAATACCTGAAAAGGAAAACCTTTTTGAATACTCTACTCTATTTAGACTAAAGGGAACTTTGGCGTTCATGATGATCCTTCCCCTTCTGCTAATGGAGTGATTAGTTTTATTATGGCTGCTGTTAAAAACCAAATGTAATATTATGTGATCGAGCATAAACTAATATTGTCCACTAAACACTAGAAATTATGCAGCCTTTGGGGCCCTATGTTGCTGTTGCTGTTGTTGTGACAAGATGATTGAGGGCTTGAGTGATTGTGCAGGATGAAGTGTAGCCTTAGGGTGTGTTTGGTAAAATTTCTACTCCTGAGAACAATTTCTTTTGAGAAGTAGTATTTTCTATTTCTACTCCCTAAAATAATTTTTGAGTAAAACAAAATGTTTGGTAACTACAAAAATTTCTTATTCTCGGAATAGAAAAAGAATAGGAATACGTTTGGTATCAACACAAAATTTTTATTCCTTTATGGCTCAATGGCGGTGGCGACCGGCGGTTGGTGAGCAGTGGGCAGCGAGTGACGGCCATCTATTGTCGGTCGCTAGTCGCCGCTTGTCGGGTCGCCGGCCGCCAGGTCGCCAGCCGCCAGCTTGCCGGGTGTTGGTCGTCAAGCGAAGGGTGGCAGTGAGCGGCGGTCGATGGCAGGCGGCAAGTGGCAAGCGGGGGCAGTTGGCGGCGGTCGGTGGCTGACGACGGTCATGAGTAACAATGATCTAATAAATAATTTTCTAGAAATTGTTTTTAGGAACAAAAAGTTACTTTTTTCTACTTCTAATTTTTATTACAATTCTATTCCCTAAAACAACTTTATATTTCAAAAAATAAAACACCTGGTAGACGTTATCAAATGGATTTATATTTTTTTCTATTTTAGGAAATAAAATAACAGACAAATAAAGAAACGGGAGTGTTTGGTAACACTCCCTTTGTGGATCCTGATTCTTATTTGTCTGCCAATGGAAGTAAAAAGTTGTGGCTTTCCTTCACCAACGCATTATCTTACCTTTTTCTGGTTGTCTTTTGGAAAAAGGGATAGGCGAAAGGGTGACACATCATATCGAAGCACAATGATGTGGTCCAACTGCGGTGTATTTTAAGCTCACCCCTTTCACAAACTTCAACAAAACCTTATATGTTAAAATTAATCTTATTTTGAAATCATTTTTACAATTTTTCGGCCTGAAATATGTAAAATTTTCACAAACGTAATTTATATATATTTTCAAAATCTTTTATATTTGAATAATATTATAAATTTAACAAAAAAGTAAATTTTTTTTTTTTTTCCGTTTGGAAAAACACAAAACGAGTATCAAGAAAATTCAACTACTATATGTCATTTGTGAAACCAAAACTATGTGTATATGTATAGTTGGATTGCATCATCACAAAACTCCATCACTTCTCACCTTTAATTTAATCTAGGGAAAAGCCACAAAAAAATCCAAATTATGCCTATTATTACACATTTACCTTAATTTTTTTACACCAAAATCCCAAACTTTTACCCATATGGTTCTGTCAGTAAACACCATTAAAAATCTGCCTCCATAGATAATAGAAGGCAAACAATATTCACAGATGCCAACATGACTTCAAGGAAATAAAAAGGATGCCATTTAAATTGGAAAATCATCTAACAAAAATCTTGATGGAGATTAAATGTTTCACATGCTTACAACGTTAGGGTTTTTAATGTCCCAAGAAAACATTTAGAGTATATGTGTCATAGTAGCATAATATGGAGTTTTTTATATTAGAAAAAAGTTCAAGGTAAGTGTGTCACAGTAAATACAATTGACGGTGTGTTTGTTTCATAGAAAATGAATGATCTAGAAAATTATTTTCCTTAAAATGATAACTTATATCGATAACAAAAATGAATGAACGAAAATATTTTCAACGTTCACGAAAATATATTTTTAGTTATCTAATTATTTCGATCGATTTAAACAATTTTTTTAGAAAATTGTTAAACAAATAAAGACTTCAATATTTCTAGAACAATGTATGAACATCAACTTGCCTTAATAAGCGGATGCAATCTTTCTTGTGTACACATGGGGAGCATTGATGAGGTGGAAGGTTTTGCTGTTACTATTTATCATTTAAATACTTATAGTTTTTTTATTATCATGCACTTATATTATCTTGGGTTAATATCATGAAAAACTTCAAACAAGTACATATGTCTCATATTTATCTCTAAACTAATTTTTTTTACCAGCAAAAACTCCAAAGTGATACACATGAGACAAATTTATCCTTCGTTAATTTTCGTTAAATTTTACCGTCAAATTACTGAGTTAAATAACATGTGGCAGTTGACTAGTATATCGGATTGGAGTTTTACCCTCTATTTGTTACAGTTGTATCATTTATGTTCTTTTGTGATAACGAAAATTAACAGAGGGTTAATTTGTCACAAATATACCAGTTTGGGACTCTTGGTGGTCAAAATATTAGTTTTTGGTAAATTTATCATAAATGTAGTAGTTTCAGATTAAATTAATTTGAGGTAAATTGGTCTTATGTATTCAGTTTGGGATTTTTCATAGTATTAATCCTATTATCCTTTAAGTTTTATATAATAATTGAGGTGATTAGTCTTTAAAGAGGACATTAATAAGTCAACATTTATCATTAATTTCTAGGTGTCTCTCTCTCAAAGACGTTGAGGAGGAGGAAGAAGATAGGCGTGGTGAAAAAAAAGAAGAAAAACAGAACAAAGTGATGGTCAATAGTTAACCATGATGGAGTTAAGTTGCTCTTTGGCTAGGGGTGAAAGGTTTAGGTTCCTTATAGGTTTTGCCTAAAACTTGAAATTTACCCTCTAGTACAGGTTCCTCATTTTTTAGAATCTAGAACCTACCTGTCTTGTTACAGGTTCTAAGGTCGATTCTAGGTTTTAATAGGTTTTTTTTTTTGGTTATGGGATTATCTTTAGTTAAGCAAAACGAACATAAATGCACAATTGACTAAGAACAAGTGTTCATATGCACATGTCGAATAGTATTAAGGAAATTTTATGGTTTTCAATGCATTGATTGTTCTTGTATAATATAAAATCATTATTTTGAAAGAAGCAATTACCTGAACATAGTCATATCAAAAAAGTAATTAGAGCTTCCACTGATCTCATGGTCTACAAAAATAAAATTTCCAATCATAAAATAGAAGTTTAGATTAGTGGTTATGAATTATACACTTATCATCAAACGCCATGGAATACCTCTTGATCGGGTGAAGACATAGACCAAGAAAAATATAAAACTCGTTCTACATTTTAGGTTTTAGGTTACAGGTTCCAAGTTTTATTAATTTAGAATCTAAAACCTATCCGTCGAAATAGGTTTTCCAAATTTTGGAACCTAGAACTTACCATGCATACTTTGGAACTTAGAACCTACAGGTTCCTAATGATGCGGTTTTCAAATTCTAGATTCTACCTTGGAACCATGTTCACCTCTATCTTTCCCAATGTCGATTGCGTTGGCAATTATTATGCTTCATCTTTAGTCAACCTCATCATGTATATGGCAGTACGGCTTCATAGACATGGACCCAAGTTTTGAGAAATTATCTAAGGCAATGTTGATATATATACTATTAATCTAATCTTGTTTTGAATAATTTTTACATATTTTTGTGGCTTGAAACATGTGAAATTTTCCCAACCCTTAAATATTGATATGTAATTTATGCATAATTTTTTGACGAAAAAAATTTACATAATTTGTTCAAAATATTTTAATATTTAAATGAAATTTTAATTTTAACAGGAAAATTTGTTTTTGCATTTAAAAAAGCATAAACAAAAAAAGTCCTATCAAAACTCATATAAATCTTATTATCATGATTGCCTACTTTTGGTTCATTTTATTGCGCACCGTTTGTAAAACTAAACTATAAATATATACATCTATCAATAATGAGAAAGTAAGGAAGATTGGAACTTAATAGTTGAGCCACATCATCACAAACTCCCACTTTCTTTAACATTATTTAGGCATATTGCTTTACAATAAAGCAGGAAAAGCTTAATCATCACATTTAATGTAAGATAATGTTATTAGAACGATACATCAACATCAACTTACATTATTTATTAAATTGGATATAATCTTTCATAAATATATAGGTTTTGCTATGGGCATTTATCATTTAAATATTATTTATTATCTACTATTATTGTACACTTATATTATTTTTAAAAGGGTCGTTGTTTAAGGTGCCTATATTAAGTTCATCTAACAAATGAGGTGATTAGGCATTAATGGGGGATTAATAAATCAGCATTCGATTTTTATTTCTAGAGTTCCAAGAGTGCCTAGTCTCTCTCTCTCCCTCCCAAAAAATCAGGAAGAGGAGCACCCGAAAAAAAGAGAGAAAGCAGAGAGTGATGTTAATAATTAATTATGATTGAGTTAAGTTACTTTCTAATTATGTCAGAGTTGCCAGTCACGCAGTAGTCAGAACACGCGGACCTAATGTTATGCTTCGCTGACTAGTCGTGGGTGCCCACCGTATTCATCCTATCTCTCTTTGTACTGGTTGCCCAATAAAGTTTCACCACGTACCAACAGAATCTCCACTCCAATTGTTATCTCAGTCTCGGGTGCAAAAATAAAAAACCAAAAAAATTATATACTAAAGCACGCACCAAAGCTTATATATTAAGAAAATTGTATGACTAAGAGACGCCCAACACCTGCAGACAAAAAGCCGTGCCTTAAAGAACAGTGCGAAGATATTCGCATCTAATGGTGTGTCTAAACAACGAAAATTCGTACCTAAGGGAGACGAGGTTGGTTTTGTGCTTCAATTTCAGCAACTGGTTGGCTTTGTGGAACTGGCGAGTCACTTTCCCCACCTGCTTGCTGACCAGTAGCTCAAGACTTATTGCTGGACCTTCGTGTCACTCTTGTTTCCACAAAGCAAAAACGACGACAGGAGTAAAAAGGTATGAAAAAGAGAAATGCATCAAAGAGACGTGACAATTGGATCAGCAGCAACGCCACCATAGTTGAAGTGATTGGTGTAAAACATGTCACTGGAAAGGGAAAACGAGAACCACGTTTTTCCGGAAGAGCAGCAAATTTCATACTTGCACAAAATCATGAAGAGTTCTTCTCCTACCACGTCTTCTATGGATGATAATGGCTACAAGTCTTTCACACAACCGGGCTCATAGACATGCGGATAAATAGGTCTGCACAACAAAATATCTCCAAAGATATGTTCAAGGACTTTGCATAGTTTATTCAGGTATTAGAGTATTCACACAAGAAAATGGTAGGGTTTTTTAAGACTCCCAATCTTTTGAGGATGTTGAAGGATGTCTTTCGGTACTCTAGCCTGTCTCAAGAATTAGTGCCGCTCTCAGCTAGTAGACCTTCGAAATGCATCCGTAATAGTGAGAGGTCTGCTCAGCCTGACGTCGCTGATTAGTCATTAGTGCTCAATTTGGAATTGATAAGGTCTGGAAAGTAATATTAGAAAACTTCTACAAGGAAATTGGGCAAAGACTTGATTTGTTTATATTAAATAGAGCTAAATCAAAAGTAGAAAATGTTAGGGGACAGAAATAAGAGGCAGACCCAAAAGATAAGATAGATGTCTTATAGTAATTATTAGGGTTCTAAACTAATCAATACGGTTACAATAGGAAAGGGGAAGAAGAAAAAGGCGTGTACAGATTGCATATGACGAAAAAACCTGGAATGTTCATCATTTCGCCCCTGCATGGTAATACTCTCAAAATTTATGAAAAAGGATCGCCTGGTATGGGAATAGATCTTTAAGGCAATTCATCTTTATTTAGAGAATAGGAACAAATAAATAAAGAAAGAAAGAATGTAGAACCATTTAATCATAGGAAGCAAATAAATTAGCTGGGTGCCTATATTAAGTTTCATGTAATAAATGAGGTGATTGGTGATCAATTTCTAGAGTTCCAATAGCTCCTCATCTCTCTCTCTCCCCGAAAAAAGGAGGAGGAGGAGAGCCAAAGAAAAAGAAACAACGACAAAGTTATGGTTAATAGTTAATTATGATTGAGTTAAGTTGCTTTATGATCATGTTAAACCTTTCAGTCACGTAGCAGTATGGCTTCATACACGACCCTAGCTCTGACTTTCCTCTCCTCTCTCTCATATTACGGCATCTTTACAAAGCGAGAGAGTAGAACCCTACACCCGTAATACTAGCACCCCCACCCCCTCCAACTTATCACTGCGCTGCATGACTAGTGGCAACTTTGTATATAATATTCGTATTGGGTAACTTTTTTGTTTTGTTTTATTAATTTGAATAGTTGATATATGCAGATCGCTCTGTCTTTTACTTAGATGCTCTGACATGATGATGACGTGTCAAAAGTAAGGACACCTGTTCAACAAAAACATACAACTTGTTAATAACCCACCATAACCAAAATTATAAAAAATTATATGTAAATTTAGGTGTCAAAATTTATACATATAAAAATTTCAGATGTTACAGTCAGGTTTTAGATCTAAATCGATCTTAGATAAATCTGATAAACTAGACAGTTGGAAGAACAAACAAGACATATTTTCCAGCAACTTTTTGGTTTCCACAATTAAAAAAATTATAAGAATTATGTATGAAATTATGTGTTAAAATTTGCATATTGTACCAGATACTCTGCGTAATCTAATAAAGTCTCCAGAATCAGTACCGCTGTCCGCCGTTAGATCCTCGAAATGCATTTGTAGTAGTGATGAGGTTTCCTCAGCCTGGTGTCGCTAACTAGTAACTAGCGCCCAACTAGGAATTGTTAGGGTCTTCCGAGTACTATTAGAAAATGTCTACAAGGAAATTAAGCAAAGATTTGACTGTTTATATTGAACAGAGCTAAATTAGAAGAATAATATATTAGGGGAAAGAAATAAGAGCGAGACTTAAAAGATAAGATAGATAACTTTTCTTGTAGTAATTTATAAAGAAAAGTGATAAAATTGAGTTAAAGGATATTGCAAACCAATCATAGGATTGTGATGGGAAACTAAAATGGTAAAAGATTTTTATATACTAGAAAAACAGTGGGTATGTCTATCATTTTGCCCCTCATAGGAAACCTTTCGAAATTTATGGAAAAAGAGTGACATGTGTAGCGACCTTAGGTTGAGGGTTATTGTTGTAATGTCTTAGGTTCGTCGTCGACCCATTTCTTTTTATCTTTTCATTTTGAGCAAGCGAGAATGTGTACAAAACAATGTCCTAGACAACATAACAGCTAGCAGCCCGGGAAAACACATCACAAAATACACTACTTCCATATTATATCCATGTATTTACAAAGCACTTCACTATGGGCTCTCGCTCTTTACTCATTCCTCTATTAGCTCTAGGCCAGGGGATTCCTATCTCTTCTAGTGTAACTTCGACTTTGAAGAGGTGAGACTTCCATACCTACAAATCTGAGGAAAAACAATGGGGTGAGTCGAAGACTCAATAAGTAAAACCACTAATCCCCATATAGGAGGATGTCTTGTCACCGAATCTAGCATGTGAACATTACTAACATTAACTCATCGATGGCAAATCAATAGCAATACTATTCCCGTACCTCGACTATATGCATATGCATCTCTTTGGCTTACCGAAGATGCATATTCTACCTTCAACTTATTAGTAAGCATGTCGAACAACACATAACAACATGCATGAAAGATTCATTAACCGTTTCAAACGGTTCTTTTGTCTCAATGGACGCATCCAGTGCCAAGCTGAGCATCACATGCATGTGAACCTTTTTCAACTTACCGTTAACGTAGAATCTACCTCAAGCTTATCAAATAAACTCAACAAAATCACACACAATAGCATGCACAAGAAATTCATTTATTAACTTAACCATTCATAAGGTTCATTCGGAATCCTTCGGACATCTATGCTCAACCTAGGTATCCTGTTGGCATGGACTATCCCGTTCTCATTAAAGAGGTAACGCAACACGTTGTTTGGGGGTAGAGGCATGCTCTTGAACCATCCCTCATCCCAACCCGATATTGTCCTCTGCGGGGCGTGCTCCTAGATTATCCTCTTCAAGAATTTTCCCTTGGCATAGCCAAGACGCGTTTATGGCTTTTATCTTTCCTTTATGTGACCACATGTCATATATCACACAATCCGGTATATCATTTTGTTATCTTAGCCGATGCAAACAAAGCTCGAAGGCGTGCCCATGCAAGTGTTTGTGCCATGTACCACAATATCATAACCATACCATATGTCGGGCTTGATTCGTGGCTTGTGGCTTGAGCCGAATGCCTAGACACCGATCTCTTTACTGAGTAAGGCTTAAATTGGCATGACTCAATATCGATTCAAGACCAAGCAGGGCTTGGGCTATCATGTCTCAACATTGATTCCAAATCGAGTGAGGCTCGTCCTTGTCCCAGGGCGTGAACATACTCATGCATACAAAGACATGAGCAAATCATACAAAAATACTTCTTATCATGCACACACTTAAGTATAAGTGAGCATACATCTCAAACTAACTATGCAGCATATTGCCCAAACTAAGGATTAGAGACTTTACTTGTAACACCCTCGATTCTGACCCCATGAAAAACAGCCATGAGATCTTGAATAGATCAACCATGAACCATTAGCCATGGTATCAATCGGTTCAATCGGTAAATAATCAAGGATCAATCATGGTTTGACTAACCGACCAGCCATGAATCGGCCGAGGGATCGGCCATGAATTGGCCACCGACCATACAAGTGGGAACGGACCACTAGCTTATGAGATGACTTTCGAATCACAAGAGTTGATCATGGGATGATCACAAACTAACGGGGATTGGCGGATGGTCATGGGTTGATCCTAACTAGTCATGCCTGACCGCGGGTTATTCTGCCTAGCTACACTCTGATACATGGATAATTCGACTTGACCAAATGCAATCATGTTCCGACCAAAAACACATCATTCCCTATTTAATTCATAGTGGTCGAAAGGAAATCTCGAATTGATGATATTCGATCGTGGATCGGTCAAGCATCGACCACAAATCATGTGATGGATCGGTTACCGATCGGAATGAGCTCCAAGACAGACCCGATGATTCCATTACAAATTCTAAGGTCCATGAGTGCCTTGGCTTAATGCTAGGCTATGGATAGCCTTGAAATTACCCTTGAACCAATCGGTAAACTGAGGACTACTAATAGGGGAATGGTTGTGGGAGGCTTGGAGGCAGGCCTAGGGATCAGCTAGAGGGCCATTCTTGGACTTGGACGAACTCAACTGCACCAACCATAAGGCCAACCAATGATCCGACTTGTGCGCCAACCCTCCTAGCCGGAGGACACCCAAGAGAATGGTTTGGGTGCGCATAAGGGGCATGATGGCTGAACCTTGGGCGCTTGAGTTCAGTTTTTCAAGGTATACCTAGTGACCCTTCACCCGACCCCGAACTAACTTAATAAGTGAAATTCATATAGCCGCCTCATTCTTAGAAGAAAAGGACAAAGAAACGAAGTCTCTACAACCCCTAATTTAATGAAGATGATGTGTTGTGCCATGAGGTATCCTAGTTAAAGATTTGGCAATGATGGGTCAAAGATTTTCTTTGGTAGCCAAGAAAGAAGTTGCCGCACACACGGGCCAATTGGAATTAGACACCTGAAGCGCTCATCATCAATTTATGAAGCCTAGGTATCAAGTTGGCAAAATAGGCGTTGCCTCTTCAAGTTGCATTAAATGCTCATAAATGCGGGGTTGCTTACTTGGTCCAATAAGAAAATGATAAGTGAGCCTCTAATGATGACATCTAGGGCCTCGATTGCAAATAAGACCGGATATTTGTGCCATCTCATTTCTTAGGCAAGATATCTAGACAAATAGGCTTGTCACCTAAACAATTTAACCAGGCCATTTGGAAATGAAGGATTGGACTTATTGACTCGGTAATCATGAGGTTGAGGACTATAAATAGGAGGAGCCCCTCCTCATTGCTCACCACTAGCCACTTCTCCTCCTCCTCCTCCCACTCTCATTTAGGCGTGTTCTCGCCCTCTCTCCATGTTTGTGCGTCCCTCCTCCTCCATCAAGGCATTTCTCTAATTTTTGGAGGTTCGCCCAGGTAAGTAGATCTTCCTACTTCTCCCTGGTATTGCCATTTCTATCGTTAAGTCTAGGCAATCCTCTCTTGATAAGCCGTTGTTTGTATGGAAGATTATGTATATGTTGGCTTGTATATAAATCTTATGCATGTGCTTGAGTCTTTCACGATCGAATGATGCCAAAGTTCGTGGCTTATGTTCAATGCAATTCGGGAATGCCTAGAGCTATAAGGCTTGAGTCAATAATGATGATGTTTTGGAACTCAAGTCTTGTGCAGCACAAGGGTCACCCAAGGCCACAAGGTCTTGGATCGACATTGAGGCATGCTAGATCCTAGTCTCGTTTGGTATGGGGATCGTCAAAGCCACAAAGCCCTGGTTAGCATTGAAGTGTACTAAGCTCATGTCTTGGATTGGTGCGAGGTTCTTGATATTTGACGGTTGAGCTGAACCTCAGACTTAAGGCCGTTTACAATATCATTAGAATCGAATCATAGAAAGCATGACACACACGATTATGTATGAGCATGCCCCTGTTAGGCCATGAGTGAGTCGACTAAATGAAAAGACAAGAATTGGCATATGTGATGTATTTGTGTTATCACTTAATAAAAGATGAGAACAACTATGCCCCCATGCTAACGGGACGCCTGAGTTAAGCCTAGAAGTCTCAAGAAGCTAGCTCTAAGAAGCCTCGAATGAGCCAAGATGCCCTAATTGAGCTAGGAAGCCCAGCAAGAGTTGTAAGTCTCATTTTAGTTGAGAGGGCCTGGTTGAGCTAGGACAACACTAAGTAATCTATACGGGTGTCGGTTATGCTCAAGTCTAGGTTGTATGTGTCTCTATGTTAACCGACGGGTTAGTAAGTAAAACTTTTGCACATAGTTATGGCTTAGCATATGAATTTGCAATTGAACTACTATTGACACTATTTGCATGAGTTATTTTGACTAATTTTTGATGAAGAAATGTCTTACTAGCCGAGAGTTAGGGATTTTACTTACTAAGTTTCCAAAACTCTCCCATTTACCTTTATAGATTTGTAGGTATGGATAACCTACCTTCTGTACGTTTTGGTCTCCCTATAAGGATGGAATGGTCGATTGTAGATGTAATACATGCTGAAATAGAAATAACGTATTGGCCACCACCATTTGGGTAGTTGAGGGACGGGTTGAATTGGTCCCTCACTGTTACGAAGCTTGGTACGTCTAGTCTGACATAGACTTTATCAACCGCCTTTGCAATGTTAAGAGGCCAATGAACCAAAATAGTGGGGCGATGTTTGACGAGATGAACTCCAGTTCGTAGTATCATCTAGTAACGAGAAGGGCTCCCAATTTTGGAAGTCATAGCGATAGTGGAGGTAAGGACACCCTGGCCTTTTGCATCATGTAAATCAGACCTAAACAAAAAGTTAGTTTGTATATGAAACTACTAATAAAAAATAGTAGTGTGTTTGTGTACGTACTTCCCATATTCTTCTAATGATGGTTGTCGGGGTTTTATATGTTAACACTTCTGCATGTGCATATAAGATAAAATGAATTAGATTGGTGACAAGCCTAGTATGTTGCAAAGATAACCCATAGCTCGGACCCAAGAATGGGTCATGACAATTGTTGGTATCGGAGCAAAGGTTATTACTGGGAGTCATAAGGTGCACCGAGAGTTGTGGGATAGTAAGTTAGGAAGAACATTTCATGCATGCGATTGTTTATTTGATAGATTTTTCTAACGATAGTTCGTGAGCACTGACTTTTTTCTGTGTTGTAGAACACAATTTCCATATAACTCCTGTAGTTGTCCCATTAGTAGACAATATAAGTATTCAAGACCAGGTGACCACAAGAGAGAAATCGACTCAGGACTAGTTGAGCTTGAAAGGAAAATCGAAAGATGACCCCTGACTAGATTGGATTTTACAAGTTTTAATGACCATTGGAAGCCTAATGGAGTAGCAGACTTGA
Organism: Angophora floribunda; assembly: GCA_014182895.1. Classification (NCBI taxonomy): domain Eukaryota; kingdom Viridiplantae; phylum Streptophyta; class Magnoliopsida; order Myrtales; family Myrtaceae; genus Angophora; species Angophora floribunda. Next base: position 11,561,083 of record CM024706.1, on the reverse strand, counting down.
CAGCAATTAGGCTTTGCTTCTGCTAATGCCTCAATAGTCAGTAACAAGAATGGAAATAGTGATCATACAAAGCATGGATTGGTTGAGCAGTTTCTAAAAGTGAAACCTTCGAGGTTTGCTAGAATTGGGGACCTCAGGAAAGCTGAGTTTTGGATTGAGGGACTAGAAAAGATTTTTGCTCTCTTGAGGTGTTCAGATAAAGACAAGGTGACATTGGCAGAGTACTAGCTTCAAGGTAACGCTAATCATTAGTGGAAGGCTACTGAAGGAATTATGTTTCCTGAAGATACTCTAGTGACTTGGGATGCTTTTATCTAAGCCTTCAATGGCAAATAGTTCTCGGAGTATGCTCGAGATAGAAAGACGACTAAGTTTTTGCAAAGTTGTCGAAATATGTCCCTCGATTGATTGAAGATCCCGTAGATCAAGCCAAAAGGTTCCGAGACAGTTTAAAGCCTAAGATTCGAAGTCAACCGATACCGTTGACTCTTAAGGATTACAATGAGTTGTATGAACGAGCCCAGCTAGTGGAGCAAGATTTTTTGGAGCGAGCTGCTATGGCAGATTATCAAGGGAAGTCTCCTTATTCAACCTCTTGAGATAATCAACACCGTGAAAAGAGGCCGATGCACGGAGGAAAAAATTTTTATAAAAAGAATAAGAAACAAAGACTGCAATCCGCCTCAAATGAGAAATGCCATCGCTGCAAGAAGTGGCATGGAAATGCCCTATGCTTGGCTCGAACTAGAGCTTCTTATGGCTGTGGTCAGCAAGGCCACATACTAACAAATTGTCCATAAAGGTAGCAACTGACACCGCCCTAACAGCCACAAGTTATGCTGCAAAATGGAGGTCTGCCTCAAGATAATCGTTCTCCAGCTCAAGGAAGAGTATATGCATTTACTCAAGAGGAAGTGGAAATTGCATGACCGTTGTTACTGAATGAAATACTAGCTACTATAGGATGCAAGGATTGTTTAGTTGTTATAAGTTGATAGAAATGATGAACCTAGTTGTGTTGGTCGTGTATGATTTTGACATCATAATAAAAGAAGAGTGATAATTAGAGTGCGCAGCAGAACTTCAATCACATCAGATCGATTATGGAGGATTTAACCATTGCCATAGACAGAAGACCATACAGAGAGAACAATCCAAAGTACTGAATGACATGATACAAGTTTATGTGATTGACTTCTGAGAAAATTGTGAAGTACACCTCTACCTCATCGAAATTGCTTATAACATCAGTTACAAGCAGAGCTTATGGTATGGCTATGTTTGAGGCATTATATGGTCAAACTTGCAGAGCTCCAGTCTATTGGTATGAGGTTGAAGAAAGGAAGGTTATGGTCTTGAGTCAACCCAACTTATGGCAAATACTATTTAGGTAGGCAAGAATAGAACCTAAGATTGCCCAAAGTAGATAGAAAAGTTATTTTGACCAAAGGAGGAAGCCTTTAGAATTCCAGGTGAGTGACCATGTATTCCTTAAGGTGTCTCCCCTAAAAGGCGTTTCTTGCTTTGAGGAAAAAGGCAAGTTAAGCCCTGATATGTAGGACTCTTTGAAATCCTAGAAAGGATTGAGAATATGGCTTATCGGTTGACATTGCTACTGAAACTTACTTAGATACATGATGTGCTTCATGCACCCATGTTAAAAAGATATGGCCAGATCCGACACGTGTTGAACTTCAAAGAGATTGAAGTAGATGACCCAGGGTTATATGTTGAAGAACCGGTATAGATCGTGGATAAATGTGAGCAAGTGATAAAGAGTAAGGCCATTCCCCTTGTCAAGGTCTTATGGCGACATCATGGAATATAAAAGGCCACCTGGGAAAGTAAGGAAATCATGAGGCATCGGTATCCACATTTGTCTGGATGATAAGGTACGTTATGAAATTTCAGGGGCGAAATATTTTTAGGGGGAGAATTGTAACACCCTCCATTCCGACCCATGAGAAACGGCCATGAGGTCTCAAATAGATTGACCGTGGACAATTAGCCATGGTATCAATTGGTTTAATCGGTAAGGAATCAATGATTGGTCATGGTCCGATCGACCGACTGGCCATGAACTAGTTGAGGCGTTGGTCGTGAATTGACCATCGACCATCTAAGTGGGATGGGATTACTAGCTTATGAGATGACTTTTGGATCACAAGAATTGTTGATGGGATGATCATGGACCGTCGTGAATTGGCGGACAGTTGTGGATTAATTGATCATGATCAGTATGGATGATTCCCCAACCATACTTCGATACACGGACAATCCGACTTGCCAATTGTGATTGTGTCCTGATCAAAAATGCATTATTCCCTATTTAATTCTTAGTGATTGGAAGGAAATATCGAATTGGTGACATTCAATTGTGGATTGGTCATGCACCAACCACTAACTCGTGTAATGGATTGGGCACCGATTAGAATGAGCCGCGGGATAGACCTAGCAATTCCATCACTAATTCTAGGTCTATGAGTGCCTTGGCTTAGTGTTAGGTCATGGATAGCGTTAGGATTATCCTTGAACTGAGCAGTGAACCAAGGACCAAGAATATGGGATTAGTCATGGACAAGCCCTGCGACAGGCCTAGGGATTGGCCTGAGGGCCAGTCCTGGACTCGAGTAAGCCAACCATGCCAACCACAGGGTCAGCCATTATGCTGACCGGTGGGCCAACTGACCGTCCAATATGACAGTTTGGATGTTTAAGGGGCACGATGGCCCGAATCTCGAGTGCATGAGAATCAATTTTTCAGGGTGCACCAAGTAATCCCTCTTTTGGCCTTGTAACCAATTTAATTGATGGATTTCTTGAGACGCCTTATTATGGAGAAAAAGAAAAAAGGGAAAGAAGTCTTTAGAACCCCTCATTTAATGAAGATGATGAGTTGTGCCATGAGGTGTTCTAGTCAAAGATTTGGCAATGATGGGTCAAAGATTTTCCTTAGCGGCTAAGAAAGAAGTTGTCACACACATGGACCAATCGGAATCGGACACCCGAAGCACTCATCATTAACCTATGAAGCCTAGGTAATGAGTTGGCAAAATAGGTGCCATATCTTCAAGTTGCATTAAATGCTCATAAATGCGGGGTTGCTTACTTAGTCCAATAGGAAAATAATAAGTAAGCCTCCAATGATGCCATCTGGGGCCTAGATTGCCAAATAAGACTGCATAGTCATGCCACCTTGTTTCTTGGGCAAGATGTTTATTCAAATAGGCTTGCCACCTAAACAATTTAGGTAGGCCATTTGGAAACGAAGCATTGGACCATTTGGCTCGGTAATCATGAGGCCGATGACTATAAATAGGAGGAACCCCTCCTCATTTCTCACCACTAGCAACTTATCCTACTCCTCCCTCTCTCTTTTAGGTGTGTTCTCCTTCGCTCTCTCTCTCTCTTGAGAGAGAGAGAGAGAGAGAGAGGTGAGCAACGGTTGGTTAGAATGAAGAGAAGTTCTTCTATTTATAGACCTTGGCTCATTTAATGATCCTTACACTTGGTCCTATAAGATTTCTTGGAGTGGCAAGCCTATTTTGAAGAGGTGGCATGCCTAGTATGATGAGTAGTGCACCTAACTTAAAGAGGTGGTATGCCTAATTGGATGATGTGGCACATCTAATGTTCTAGGAAATGATTGGAGGCCATTATGTCTTCTTCTTATTGGTCATGAGCTCTTTTGAAGACGTGGCATGCCTAATAAGATGGTGTAGAGCCCTAAACCTTAGGGAAATGATTGGTAATCCTTGGTGTGCCTTTTTCATTGGTCCACCTATACCTTGAGTCACCCTTTCATCATTACTTGGCATAACTTGTTCTCCAAGGAAAATCTTATGGCAATGATGATCAAATCCTTAAATGGCCACCTAGGCTAGTCAATCATCTTCTCCATTTAATGTCTCAAGATATGATCATTATGGGTTTTGGATTTTGTCACATGTTTCTAGCTGTACTTGCTCATTAAGCCAAGCCTTCTAGAACCTCTACCACATTCTCTTCTAAAGAACATTAAACAAGCATGAGAATGAAGCCGATGGAAGCACTAAATTCATTGGGCAACGGCTTTCAATGTTCATTCATTCATGATTGTCCATCCAAACTGAGGTTGGTGGTTAATTTATCGCCAAGCAAGGCTAATCATAGCCAAGTTTGCCAACCTTAACTAGGTCGGTGGCCCATTAGCGGGGCTTCGTGGCAGATCCTGGCAAAGCTAACTTGGCCCAAAATTGGCTCTGAGCCTAGCACGTGACCAGGCTCCTAACCTAGCCCATGGCCTAGTGATAGGGTCCAAGACCTGGGACATGGCCCCACTCACGGCCTAGCAATAAGGTCGAAGGCCTAGCACATGGCCTGTTTATGACCAGTCCATGGCCAAGCATAGTTAGTCCATGGTCGACTCTCACTTGTTATATAATTGCGCGGGATCGATCATTCCATGATCAATACACAATCGCACGGGTCAATCCATGGTCACTTGTGGTTGGTACATGACCGAGCAAAATCACCCATGATTGGAACATGACTAAGCATGATCGATTCATGATCGTCCATCAATCTGCGGTGGCATATGACCATCGCACGGCCAACTCTTATGGTTGGGTGGCCGATCCATGGCCGAATAGCTCGAGTCAACTTGCGTGATCGCTGGATTGGTCCACTATCGATCCCTCAATTAGTCTAAGGCCATTTCTTCAATCAGGGCATAGCTGATCCCTTTGTCACCTTTCTAATTGGGCCAATTGGTTCATGACCATTTCTTGGATTGGTCCATGGCCAATCCCTACTGTCGGCACACCGATTTCATGGCCATTTCCATGGGTCAAAATCGTGGATGTTACATCATGCATAAAATGCCTATACATTGGATTTCACATTTCATTAAAGTTCAACTTTTGGTATTGCCTTGCGCGGGTAAATATCTTTAAGGCAATTTTTAATTTATTAATTTAGAGAATAGGCAATTTTTGGTATTATAGTAGAAACAAATAATCTTGAAAGATTAGCAAGGAGAGTGAATTTCCTTAATCAAACTGTAAAGTTTTAGTATATAATAGCAATAGTGTCGTGTGACAATTGAAGGAGAGTTTTGAATTGAGGAATGTAGTGTTAGCATCATAATATTTACAAATCCATCATGTTAGCTGCGCATATACAACTTTTTATTTTCGCAGAAAGAACTTCTATCCAAATGTGTGCTGCATTTGTATAAATATATGTACACATTCATACTAGTTAATAGTTAATCGCAGATCACATCTCCCAATGCACGAATCAAAGCAAACTAATATTCCCTAGATTTGTGACGTACCCTTTGTTATCAACTCTGTCATACATTAAATCCACCCCAAGAGTATAAACAGTGATTGGTTATCTTTTGTCGAAAAAGTAAAGCATGAAGCCTTCGAAAAAATGAGTTCTTGCGGGTTTCGGACGTGACCTCGGTGGGTCCCAGTATGGATTATTGATTTAAGCCTTTAAAAAAGTAAATGTTCTTGCTTGCATCCGATGCAACCTCGGTGGGTCCCAGCATGGATTATTGATTTAAGCCTTTAAAAAAGTAAATGTTCTTGCTTGCATCCGATGCGACCTCGGTGGGTCCCGATATTGATTGTTGATTTAAGCTCGCGAGGATGATCAGAATTGCCATCTGCAACTGCTCAAGTCAGTCATAGACATTGATAATTAGCTTCGTTGGGCTTTGGATTTGCCAATCTCAGGTGAGGATCAACGTTAAATTGTTATACATGTCGTCAGAAGTCTCTAGCCTTGGACTGACTTGACTAATATCTTCTAATCCATAGAGACAGAGAGAACAAAAATGGCGGAAGCTGTCATCGTCGATATTGCTGAAAAGATCATTGCTAATTTGGCTCTTCCAGCAATAAAAGAGGTTGGAAAGTTTTGTTGCACCAGGCATGAACTTGAGGAGCTCAAGAAAACTGTCTCCATACTTCAGGCAGTACTGGACGATGCAGAAGAGAGATACGATCAGAGTCACCAAATCCAAGCTTGGGTAGGGAAACTAAAAGAAGCTTTTTACTACGCATATGACGTGCTTGAAGAATGTAATATAGAAGCTATGCGACGAGAATTGAGGGGCCACAATGAAATGATGAAGGAGGTAAGGACATTTTTCTCAAGTTCAAACAAGCTTGTTTTTAAAATGAAGATCATCCACAAAGTTAGAGCAGTGAGGGAGAGAATAGATGCCATTAAGAATTATAGACGTTTGAGGCAGGTCGACCAACGCATTAGAAGGTGGAGAAAGAGAGAAGAGAATTCATTTATACATGAGGAAGATATTGTAGGGAGAAATTATGCGAAGAAGGAGGTCATAGAATTTTTATCGAGTTCAAATGTGCAAGAGAATGTTTCCATCCTTCCAATAGTTGGTATGGGAGGGATTGGAAAAACAGCTCTTGCTCAATGTGTGTTTAATGATGAGATGGTCAGTAAACAGTTTGACTTAAAAATGTGGGTTCATGTCTCTGACGACTTTGATGTGAAAAAAATAGTGCAAAATATGACAGCTTCTGCGAAGAAGAATGAACCAACTAGGGATACGATGGAATGGTTGAACGGAAAGATTGATGGAAAGAGATACCTCTTAGTTTTAGATGATTTGTGGAATGTAAAACCAGAAGAATGGTTGAGCTTGAGAATGTTATTGTTGAAAGGTGCTAGAGGAAGCAAGATCCTCATAACTACACACCTTCATGAGGTTGCAAAGATCATCGGCACTACTAAGCCTCATTATCTCACGGACTTATCTGATAGTGAGTCTCTTGAATTACTAATGCAAACAGCTTGTTGTGAAAGAGAGGACACACAATATCTTGATATGCTAGATATTGGTAAAGATATAATTAGAAAGTGCTATGGAAATCCATTAGCTCTTCGAACTATTGGGAGTTTACTCTTTAAGAAAAGTAAGTTTGAATGGGAACAATTCAAAGACAATGAGCTCCGAGATGTGTCTCGGACGGAAGACGGCATAATATCAATTCTTAAGCTTAGTTATGACCATCTTCCTCCACATTTGAAACAATGTTTCGCGTTTTGTTCATTGTTTCCCAAAGATTATGAGATAAAGAAACAGACTTTGGTCGATCTTTGGATAGCAGAAGGATTTATCCAGCCATCGAATGAAAGTCAGCATTTAGAAGACATTGGTCATCATTATTTCATGGATTTACTTTGGGCTAACTTCTTCCAAGCCTGTCAAAAAGATTCATTCACGAACAAGGAGACTTGCAAGATGCCTGCTTTGATGCATGATCTAGCCTGCAAAATTGGTGGGCTCGAGTGTTGGGTGGCAAGGGATGACAAAGAATACATAAATGAAAGTGTTCATCATTCATCACATGATTCAACTTCCAATTTGATGGGTCAACTTCCAATCTCACGCTTGAAAGCAAGTCCACTCAGAACATTTCTTTACGTGCCTACATCTCGCGAAATCGAACAAAGAAAACCATCAAGTGAAGCAGATTTATTCCAGCTCATTCGAAGTTTTAAGAGGCTGCGCATCTTAGATCTGCATGCCGCAATTGTCAAGAAGGTGCCACGGTTCATTTGTAAGTTGAAGTATCTCACATATCTCAATCTTTCTTACAATAATACACTCAAAAGGCTTCCTAACTCCATTACGAGATTGCAAAGTTTGCAAACACTTAATCTACAAGGTTGTTCTGCCCTTGAAGAATTGCCAAGGGATATAAGGAAATTGGTCAGCCTTCGAAATCTAGACATAGATTATTGTTACAGTCTTAGTTATGTGCCACATGGACTAGGGAAATTGAAATCTTTGCATAGGCTAACACGCTTCATTTTGCCCAGAGGTAAAGCTCTTGCTAAGAATTATTGTGGACTTAGGGAGCTGAACGGGCTTAATAACATCCGTGGAAGCCTTAGCATTGAAAATTTGGGACACTCAAGAGATGCATTAGTTGAATCTGAGGCAGCGAAGTTGATAGAGAAGTGTTATCTAGAATCTTTGATGCTTAAATGGGGCCATCTCGATACTGATGATGCAGAAATTTGCGATATAGATGAAGATATATTAGATAAATTGAGGCCCTACTCAAGCCTGCAAAAGTTGATGATCGACAGATATGAAGGTAAAAACTTTCCAAAGTGGATGATTGATACCGTCTCCTTGCAAAATTTAGTTGAGGTACGCTTCCTGAGATGCGGAAGATGTGAAAATCTCCCGCAATTGGGCCAACTACCTAACCTCAAGTCTTTAGAGATTTGGGGGCTCACTGAATTGAAATTCATTGAGTCGGACCATTCCTCCACTTCAACAGCATCATTTCCTAAACTATCGAAATTAGAGATCTGTCATTGTAAAAACTTGAAAGACATGCCACCCACTCTATGCCTTGAGGATTTGATTCTGAAGGAGGTCAACCGAGAGTTGATAAATAAGATATTTGTCCTTAATAAGTTGAAGAGTCTGGATATCTCGCTGATGGATTTAGATCATTTGCCTGAGAAGTGTTTGCAAAGTCTCACTTCACTTGAACGTCTTAGCATCAATGAATGTCCTCAGTTAACTTCCATCTCACGTGGTCTGCGACATTTGTCGAACCTCGTGCATCTCTCTTTTTCCAATTGTGAGGAGCTCGATTTATGTAAAGATGAAAGCGACAACATCTTAAATTTGCAAGGACTTAAGAGACTCCGGTTTGTGGACATCCTTGGTGTTCCCAAACTAGCATCTCTCCCACATTGGCTTCTACATTTCAGCAATCTCGAGCGTCTTTCTATTAAAAAGTGCTTAAATTTGAAGGCTTTACCAGAGCAGATTGAGGCCCTTCAATCACTTCAACAGCTTGAAATCATCCGGTGCCCCTTGTTGACATCATTACCTGAAGGAATGCAAAAGCTTGCAGCCCTTGATCACCTAAAAATTGGAGGTTGCCCAACTCTGGAAGAGAGGTGCACAAACTATGCAGGCGAGGAGTGGTATAAGCGTATCCCACACAAAACCGACAAGCTTGAATACTATGAACGCCACTTATGACTTGAAAATCTCCACTTTGCTTTCTGTGGGTATGTGGACCATTTCCTTCCAGTATTTACATGGATTATTACTTTCAAATTATGTTTCGATACTTGATTCAATGGGGAGACATGGACAGATTGGTGAAAGGTTTGGACTCATCGTTGGATGCAGGTATTTACAGGGTGTAGAACATTGACGTCAATGTGGCTGTTCCTACAAGATGGCCCTCAATGGGATGTCCCTAAACAAAGTACTCGCTTTATTCCCAAAAGTGCGAGATAAACAAAGAAAATTTATATTCCTTCTCATCCAACTCCGAACTTATTAAATCTGGCTCGTGACTCTTGTTGTAGATATAGTGTGAACTCTACGTATTTGATCTCAGAAGGAGTAAAATGCCGGTGCAGTCCAATGATCTGGAAGTTGACAAGGAAAACTCTCATAGATGAAGTGATGAAATGTTTATTTGGAGAATGGCTTCTGGTTTGCTTCCCTTAAAAATAACTTTATCGTGATTTGTTCATGTCATTATTTTTTCATCAATTTTGTATTGAATACAGGGAATCAATTTCTATTTCCCTAATGTGTCATCGTTCTTCTTCACTCGTTTTCAGTCCTGGAAATCAATCAAGGTCAGCTCGACATTGTTGGGCCTCGTTCTGGTTGGAAAAGCCACCGTCGGTTTTTAACATTCTTATCCAACTTGGCTGGGAAGTTTATGTACGAAAAGATCGATTTGGAGCAGCAGGTTGGAGATTATTGATTATAATTTTCTAGTGGAATTTCCTGCGTAAGAGGTAGTCAGCATGATGGATTTTTCTAATTTAACTCTGATATGTTCAGGTCACAATTTTGTGGGCAGGGATGCGGGGCACTGTCTCCATGACACTTGCTTATAACCAGCTAAGATGATCAGATAATGCGCATTCCAGGAGACTTTCCACAAAGGCAATACCATCAGATTCTTTCTATTCCTAGCAACACGGTGAATGTGGCCGCCAGAGATGCCTTTTTAAAGAGGTTTTACTATGTTTCCTTATCTTAAGCTGGCGCATATGCTTGCTCTGAAGTTCATTTTCTGCAAGTGCAGTTTCCTCATCCAACATGAAATTGTGGGGCAATGTGTTTATGATAACAAGAACCACCACGGTTGTTCTGCTTAGTCCTGCGGTGAGATGGCGTTTAATATGCTAGTCTAATTGGTGGTATAATATGTACATTGTTCCTCAAGGTATCATTCTTCGATACAGGTGTTTGGGCCGTTGACGCAGTCTCTAGTGAGAATCTTGCTTCCTTCAACCAAATACTTTGCCAACACAGAATCTTCGGAGCCATCAATCCCGAAATGCTTCACGCAGCCACTGCTGAGTAATGGACACAACTTGGAGTCTCACAAGAACAGCAAAAGCACACTCCAACCGAGCAGATCGCCCAAGCTCCTGAGCTCGCCTTCTCCAACAGTGCACCACTACTTACAAAAATTTGGCAATGCCTTCATGAGGCCCGTGTTCAAGGGCGAGGTTTCATGCCTTTCATTCCATGCTTAACCACCGATCAAGATGATCATCAGTGGCTCTAACAAAAGCCAAGGACGACATCAAGAGCTAATGATTTTGTTTGGTGGTATGTAAATAGGACACATTGATAGACAGGGTTTTTCGAGTGCGAAGTTTCAACTACCTTGACTAGATTGATGGTGTCCACGGACAGCAGCAGCATTTCATTCGACTGCAGCTACTTTGCATTTTAGTGACAGAGAGATCTGATTTCTTTCCCTTGTGTTTCATTTTTAGTTGTTTCTTTCTTTGTTCTTGGGCTTGTATTAAGAGAGTGAATGGCTTTTGTAATCTTCCCCGCACTGGTGATATCAGAATGTCTGAAATTCATCGCTTAATCACAGCTGCTTCTGATTTCCTTTCCAGCACTAGAGCTTTTGAAGCTGTCAGTGTTTATGTGCATAACCAACCACCGGCTTGGCATCGCGTTTAGACATCAACTTAAATGTGCATTGCACCATTAAATTGATTTTCCATCATAGCAGGGACAAATCGCTATTACAGATAGTAGTCAGGGAGTGAAGGAGGGCAAATTTCGTCAAGATTTTTTGCCAGAACTCTCATTAAACAAGGCATATATTTCCTGTTAACCTAACTGCAGCCATTCCTTTCAGCACAAAATTGCAAAGCCACTGACATTTTATGAGGCTTAGCCACCAAATGAAAGATGGGCTTTTGATCTTAGCTCCTTTTCCAAATTCGCCAAATTCACATTTACGAAGTCACATTTAGACTTCTCTTAGTTATGGTCTAAGAGAGAGAGACTAAAGAAGGGATATGACTAGACTTAACCCTGTTTTAAGCAGAATTGAGGCATCTCGAGTTACATTCAAGAGCATGAAAGAACAATGCAACTTTTTGTATGCTCCGCAAGTTAAGGATTCATTTTTCTGTTCTTTTACTGTCATATTTTCTTTTTCTTTTTCTTGAGGCTACTGGCATTGAAATAAGCGGAGAGTAATTAATCCATATAGGGTAGAGATGAAATTTTTAACCCGGAGCTCGCGGCATGGTTGCTGGATTTGAGCTGATGACCATAACCACTCAGATTGGTGGGAGTGAGTATGTAGGAATTTGAGCTCAAGGCTATGGCTGCTCAAGCTTCAAGCTCGCAGCAGCAATGAATGCTGGATTTGAGCTCACGTTGACCATGGCTACTTAAGCTTTGTGGCTCAAAACTCAAGCGGCCATGGCCACCGCAAGCCAAAGAGCAAGCGACCATGCAACCTCGAGGTTCGCAACTCAAAAAGATCTCACGGCCATGGCCACAAGCTCAAGTGGCCATGGCGTCCATGAGTATGAGCTTGAGCAGTCATGGCTACCGCGAGTTTAGAGTTTGACCTCCCATTATGATGGTCGTGATGGACTCCTCTCTCTCAGTTTTTTTTTTTTTCCTATCGTCTAACGTGACATTTAATTTTCATGCCAGCAAGTGCCATGAAGGTAATGTACACGTAGACGTAGAATGACACATCAAAGCTTTAGGAGTATCATTGAAAAGAAGCTCAATAGGGCCAACTTTGAGTACCAACCGTAAGTGAATACGAACAAAATTAAGATAGTATTAAAATTGGGACCTGAGCCAAAATCGATCATTTTGGGAATTAGGCCCAATTTCATCTCAATTCGACCCAATTCCCATCAACCGAATAGTGTCAAGAAAGACAATGGAGCTTTCTACTTGTTCAAATGGCTTCCTTCTTGATTACCAAACATGCTTAGAGATGTTCTCTGCTCTTTTCCCTTCCTATCGCGACCAAAAAATCACCAAAGATAAAATTAATAGTGTTAAAAACTCCACGAGAAAAGCTTTCTAATGCTTTTTATTGGATTGCATGAATATCATGCAATAGTTTCGTAGTGATATAAAAGCTTTAGAATAATTGGGGCAAACTCTAATGGCCACCTTTTTGTGAAGGGAGAGGTGGGGAGTTTGTGTAAGAGTTTTTCTGCTATGCTACATTAATTGATATTATAATTATCATTTTATGAGATTGGCTTAATAAAGTGAGATATAAGATTTCTCAGCTAGTCTAATATGGGGCTGGCTAATGTAAGCCGAGTTGGACCATACCCATGATAAGAGGGTTTGGTTAAAAACTTTATAAATAGTGCTCAAGTCTTTCCTCTAACTTTAAAACACACAACTATTCACGTAAGAAGCTATTGCAAAGCACTAATGGTGGGTAAGGAGCAGTCTCATTAAGCTAGTAATACAAAGGGTAATAGAGAAGAAATACTTGAGCTTTGGATCGTCGTTGTTTCGCGTCAAGAATGATGAATTCCAATTCATGTACACAAATCTCTTTACTTGATGGTTTTGATTTTAGTTATAGAAATCTTGGGTGCGCTTTTGCAACTTACGATTTGATTCTCCACCTTCTCGAGGCTGGGGTGGAGAGGCGTGAGTGAGGGAGAAGGGTTTTGCAACCTACGCATAGCACATAACACATATAGTGGCTTATAAATATAAGATAGGATATAACGAAACCAAATGAAGTATAGGTACTGTTATTGAAAGCAAAAATGAAATACAAGTGCAATATTCAAAAGATCTTATGATTCACAAACCATGAATCAAGTTTCTAATCTTAGATCGGACAAGGATATAGAAAGGTAGAATGCTAAGAAGGAAATTTGAAAATCTTACCAAGTTTTTATCAAAACCAAGCATTTGGTTCCATATCTAGAAGGTAGGTTTTCTATGAAATCTTATAGGGAGTGGAAGAAGAGTAGAGTAAGGAAAATCTAGGGAAGAACTCCTTTCAGGATGAGAGAGGTCTTCTGTAAGTGAAGTAGAGAAAGAGGAATGGCTCAGAAGTTGAAAGCTTGCCTCCTTCTGAAGAGAATGTCCATATTTAAAGAGGTGGGAAATCACTATAGACTACAGTAAAAATGTGAACAATGAGCTCACGGGTGGTTACTATTCATCTACAGTGAAAAAGGTGAACAGTGAGTTCACGAGTTGATTTGATCAAAAATGCACAATGATACTATGACGATCTTTGTGCAGAATATTAAAAGATTGGCTATGAAATTATTAGAAAACTCATGATGACTCTTTGCTTTAGTTGTCCTACCATCGCTTTTAGCCTTCATCTTCTACCAAATTGATACCATTGCAATCATCTTCATTGATGTCTCCACTATGGTGACAACAAGAAGAGATCGATTCTTCCAACTCAGTTATGGCTTGTTTTAAAAGTCCCATGAGTTGCCATTGAGATTGGGCTGACGTCAATTTGGATAAAACAAACTCTTTATCATGTACAAAAAGGGTGATACTTTCTAATGAGATGATATTAGAATAGGTGTGGCATGAGTTTCTCTTGATCCACCAATTTATAGCTGATTGTTCATCCACTTTATCAAAAAATTTAAGACCATCCCACCACTTTACCTTGAATTTTCTGATTAAGATAACAATGTCTGATTCCATGATTCTTTTGTATTCAATTTCCAAGCTATGACCCAAGATACTTTGAAATAAATGAAAAAGAGCATAAGGTTTGGGAATCTATTCTCATATGAAAGAGGTGCGAATTGATTAAAAAAAAATTATAATTGGGTTGCACTAAAGGGTGCAAAATATCACTAATGGGTCCAAAATGTTCCCACCATCGGATGAACTAGAAGAGTATCATCCGAATATCTAAATCTTCAAAACATATTAGTCATATATGGGTGTTATTAGCATTTTTTTTCTAAAGAAGGCATTCCACCAAGCCTGTTGGTCTATATGGTATAGGTTCGGTGATTTTTGTATCAAATTTGATCATGGTTATCAGTGTTGGTTTCCACATGAAAGGATGAATGATTTTACGTATCATTTTTGTGGAATAATTTATTTGAGTCTTGTCAGACAAATGTTTAAAAGTGACAAATCTGGTATGTGTCAAAATTTTCTCATTAAAATTCCACTTTGTCTTTCAAGGATCATGTGGAGTATAATTAAATTTTTTAGAAAATATATTTTTTGTGAAGATAATTGGGTCTTTGTTATAAAAATCATTTTCAACTATACAAACATTTTGAAAACTTGTTTTATAAAAAAAATTTGATTTTGGAGGGGTTGCCTTAATAGATTGAATTCCCATCTCACTAAGGATTGTTTTTCCCTTTGATTTTTGGTATTCAAAGGAGAATGTACAAACCTATCTCTATTTGGTGGGATTGTTGATTATTAAAAGCCATTTTAAGAAGTTTTATGGCGCCACCCTAATGAAATAAGTTGGATATGGAATAGAGGGAAATTGAAGATGGTGACACAAGTTCCTCATATTAACCTGGCTTGGTTTATTCAAAGGTTGTTTTGCAACTTGTAACCAGCTTCTAATATTGGTCATATTTTTAGTTTTATCCCTAGAGACTGGGCAATTTCCTTACCTTTGTCTTTTCCAGTGGCTTTGGGAGGCATTTTCCCTGTAAAAATTCTTGTAGAAGAAAATTTGATAATGGATTTGAACATCTTTTCGTAGATTTATGAATTTAATGTCAAAGTCAAAAATAGATAAAATAACTTGTCATCTAGCAAAAAATTGTTTTGAGGCAATATTCTGAACATCTTTTCGTAGATTTGCAATCAATTCTTAGTACAAATTTTTGATAGTGGAGTAATTCTTTTGGCAGTCATTCCATTGTTTGGAAACAAATTGGATAATTTCTTCCTTACTGTCTTTTGATTGTTTGAGAATTCCTCCATAATCAATTTCAGAAGCATCAGTTTCAACAATTTCAAATGCAAATGGATTAGTAAGGTGTAAATAAGGAATTTTTTTTATGCTCCTCTAGATTTGTTTCATGGTATCAATGTGGACATTGGTCCATGGAGAAGGATCCTTCTTAAGCCTTTGATGAAGAGATTTGCAAATTATGTTAATATCAGGAAAGAAATCTATGATATAATTCAAGCTTCCAAGAAACCTTTGCAATTGATTCTTGTCTTTAATTTCATCAAGAAATTTTTCGGCAAAAAATATTGATCTTTCAATGGGTATAATTATTCCTAGATGGATATGATGTCCTAGAAATCTGATTTTGGTTTGAAAGAGAGATATCTTACTAGGAGAAATAGCTAGACCATTTCTTTTTACTATGTTAATAAAGTGACCAATATGTTTAAATCGTTTGGTCAATATTTAAAGAAAATATAAGAACATCATCTATGTAGACTATAATGTAATCAGAGTATGGATTGAAAATATAATTCATAATCTTTTGAAATTTAGAGGGGCATTTTTCATGCCAAAGGGCTTGACATTCCATTCATATTACCCAATTATATCAAAATTGGAAAATACCGTTGAACTGCGAAGTCTATTCAACAAGTCTTTTTTTATTAGGAATGGAATACTTTATCCATATTAAGGCATCATTCAAAGGTTTATAATTAATAACAAGACAATGAGCTCCTCTTTCTAATTTAGCATTTTTGTTGACATAGAAAACAGAGCAATTTCGAGGAGATTGGCTTTTCCTAATGAGGTTTTTATTAAGAAGTTCTTGAATTTCCTTTTGACAAAAATTCATGATGTCATGATTCATTTGGGAAGGTTGTGCCTTGGTCAGAATGTCTTTTTCAGAGATTTTTGGTTCATAAGGTAAGTCGACAACATGACTTTTTCTTGACCAGAAAGCATTTGGGAGGGTAGAGCAAATGGAATTTTCTATACAAAACTTAAGATTAGTAATCTTTTCATGAATGCTTGGTTTAGAAATGTTTTGCTCAATCCTTTTATCCTCAAGATCTTCTTTTAGGAATTGAAGATGATTTTATTTGTCTTGAATTATACAATTTATTTCAGAAATGAGATTTTCATGGAGGGTATTCAAATTGCGGGTTTGTGATATGCTAATAAATTCAAAAACAATCCTTTTGTTCAAAGACTGTGCTTCAATTCCACTTTCAGTATTAGTGAATGGTTATATTAATCCTATGGAAGGTGTTCCTAGTATGACATTTTGTTTAATATTTTTGACTAGAATAAAAGGTGTTTTATAAGAAATATTATCTTTTATAATCTTTGCCTCTGGGATTTTGTAATTAACTTGAAGTTTATCACCAGATACTATTTGGAGAGAATGAGTGGTTTTCTCAAAATACTTAGTAGGAATCTTCTATACAATTAAGGTTTGCTCCTATATTGAAAAGAGTTGTTGTATATAAAATAAATTCATTATTGATATTTATGGAAATATTAACTAACCATTTTCTGGTTGTAATTTCAAAAAGTAGCAACAAAAATCATAGATCTCTTGGATGAATAGGATTGGATGATTCTTTGAAAGAAGAATATCCTCCTTTTTCATTTTGTTTCATGAAATTTGCCTTTATTTCTAAAATCTGTTTTTGCATTTTTGTTTGGGCAATTTTTAGATTTTGGATTTCTTGTTTTTGGTTACTGATTTCATGATTAATGTTGTTTATAGAAATGGGTCAAGAAATGACTTTTTTTTACCTCTTTCCAAACTAGTAGAAAGGTTATAAGAAATATTGGATTGACGTATGTGACATCTTGAATTTCGACCCATCTCGGGATATGCGAAATTGTTATTTTATCAATGTGTTGTTAGTTACATTTACTTTGAGCTGGCTCCTCATGAGTTAACTAGCTAGTTGGAAAGGCAATTAAGGATCGATACGCGCACGACCAGTGAATTCAATTAGGGATAGGCCGCTCGACCATAAGGATCAAAGGGGGATGATACCACGTTGTTGTAGTCCACTTAGCGAATGGAAATAAATTGATTCGGCAGAAATACGAGATCAGATTACAGGTGATTCCGCACGACTTCAATATTAATCGCGAACAACGTTAAACCAATTTCCTTTTGGCTCTATACTCAGCATGAGCAATTAACCCCTCATGATTACATGACAACCAAGGATCGCCTTGATTTGAATAGGCACAATCATGGATTAAAAAGCTATCAACCACGAGTCAAATGCGCGAGAGCCCCTAAACGCCGCTCGATAGTTAGGTCGTACTAAAGTCGCAATTGATCGATATTAACCACAAATTTCAATCCGGTTTCGAGTATCGAACTTTCAAGGATAACTAGACTAAAATATTGGACGTTACCTAATTGATTCGCGAATTTATCGGTAAGCCCGAAAATTATCGGAAAAGGATTCAACGGGCCGAAAAATTGGAACTAAGAGGAGATGGACCAACTGAAGGCCCAATGGGCCTTGCACCCATTAAGGTTTGGTTGAGTGGGCCCCAAGCCAAGCCCACCAAGCCCAATTGAGCCCAATTTCAAGCCTTGAGCCCAATTGCATTTTCTAGCCCATTTCTACACAATGCCCATATAAAATCTTGGGCCCTATACACATATGGTACGGTATACTATGTTGAGAAAACTCCTAGTTTTGATGCTAACAAAACATCTTATGAATGATATTTATATATCAAACTCTTGAAGGAAAAGTACACAGAATGACATAGGCTTTAAAGTCTACTTATTGCAGAAGATAAAGCATAAGATGTCTTAGAGTCTGACCGTACCAGACGGAAAGACTCATCCAGACTGAGATTTTAGTCTGACCGTACTGCATCGAGATTTTAAGTCCGAACGAACCGCATCAAAATCTAGGCAGACTCAGAACTTAAGACCATTAGACTTAAGATGAACCTACATGTTAAGATCATCAACGATAGAGTATTTTCACTTACTTTATTTATGTTGATTTTGTTATACTAATCTGATTGACAGGATCAATTAGTGAGCAACTTCCAATGAAGAATAGAGCACTTATGGAAGCCCGGATTCTGTTTGTATGGGCGAACAGAATCTAAAGGGATCTGATCTACTCTCAACGGTCAAAAAGACTTACCTTATAAAGTCTGTCCAAGAAAGGGAAGACTAAACTCTCAAGGAAAGAGCCGACGGTCGAATTTGGCTTGGAGAGTAATTAAGGGTAGGTTGAGACTTAGGGGTGGGATAGATGAACATTATTCCAAAGCTGATTCAATTCTTCAATTGTTGTTCATAGTGCGTATTTGAGTGATCTCAGTGTTTTACAAAAAGAGAGTGACTTAGTGAAACAGATCATCACTGAGTACAAACACTCGAAAGTGTGTAATCACCGTTGATCATATTGTGAAATATAGCCAATTGGTTGGTCGCCTGGAGAGTGGACGTAGGCTTATCAAAAGCCGAACCACAATAAACAGTGTTTGCAATCTTCTCTAACTCTCTCTATTTGATTTCAGTTGGTTGATTGCAAAAGTTATATATATTCTAGTGAATAATCTCTCTACACCTATTCACACCCCCTTTAGGTGTTTATACTAGTTATATCAATTGGTATCAGAGCCTCGTGCTCGAGATCTTGAAGCGTTTGTTACTTCTGAGTTAAAGATCCTCTATGGCTAGTATTCTTGCACCGGGTTTAATTGAGGGGCAGAGCAACACTCGTCCACCATACTTCGACGACAAGGATTACAATATCTGGAAGAATAAAATGAAGGCCTTTCTCAGGTCGAAAGATCCACTGGAATGGGATGTGGTTTAGAGGGGAATTGAGCCCACTGATAATGCCAGAAAGACGTCAAAGAGTACCGATGGGAAAGAAACATAACCATCTGCCACTCTCTCTCCAAAAGAGATAACCAAGAGACAAACTCTTGATGCTAAAGCCATCTACTTTCTTTACTATACTTTATCACCTAATGAATATAATCGAATATCTTCTTGTGATATAGCAAAGGAAGTATGGGATAGATTGCATGTAACTTATGAAGGAACTGATTGTGTTAAAGAGACCAAAGTAAATATTTTACTTGGTCAATATGAATCCTTCAAGATGAAGCAGGGAGAGTCAATAGGAGATATGTTCAGTCGTTTTACAGAAATTGTAAACGGATTGGCATATCAAGGACAGCCTGTTCCCGGACCAATGAAGGTCAACAAACCTCTGAGAGGACTGTCAAAAGAATGGAACAATGTGAAGACATCTATCAAAGAAACTCTGCGGATTTCACCACTAACAGTCGATGAGCTCGTAGGCACTCTACAGTCCTATGAGACAGAACAAATGAATGAGGAAGTGGAATCCAGAGGTAAAAAGTCCATTGCTCTTAAGTCTAACACTGATTCCGATGATATAGATTCTGAGGAAGAGCTGGACGACGAGGAACTTGCACTGCTGATCAAAATGGTAAAGAAATTAAACAGAAAATGCAGGAAGTTCAACAACAGGAAACAAAACAGACAATCTGGACAAAACAGAACTGATGACGAGGATGATTATGCCAAAGATGTAATTTGCTTTGAGTGTAAGAAAAAGGGACATATTAAATAGAATTGTCCCAAACTCAAAATGAACAAAAGGAAATTCGAGAAGTACAAGAAGGCTCTCAAAGCTGAAACATGGAGTGACACAGAAGTTGAGGATAGAGAAGACGAATATGGAAACATCTGTCTTATGACACACTCAGACTCAGACTCTGAAACAGATTCAGGCTCAGACTCAGATAGAGAAATCGAGGTAAATCATTCTGATATTCCTATAGAAGTTTCAGATTATATAAATGAGCTTTGTTCTAATCTAAAATCTACTCTGAAAAGGATCTCCAAATTAAAAAAGGAAAATTACAATTTGAATCAACAAAACGTTTCTTTGAAAGGAAAATTGGATGATTTCAAAATTGAATTTTTGGAAATAAAGGAAAATCGAGAGTTTCTTTTAAATGAGAATGAATCTATTAAAAAGGAACTTTTGGAAACAAAGGAAAATCGAGATTCTTTGCAAAAGGAGAATGATTCTTTCAAAAAGGAATTCTTAGATATTACCACAAAATTTTCTAAATGATCAAAAACCCTACAGCATATACTTTCCATTCAAATTCCTTATTATGATAAGTCTGGACTTGGTTTTTATAAGGAAAATGATTCCCTGATTGATTTTCCTAAAGTCAAGGAAAGAATAAGACAAAGACCTTCTCGACAAGCTTACAAAAATCATTTCAAAAACAATTTTGTAAGACCTATTGGTAGAAACAATCTTAAATGTTCTAATTGTGGAAAAAGAGAACATTTTGAAAACAAATGTCCTAAAGTCTAGAGACCTGTTCAAAAGAAATGGATAGAAAAAGCTTATACTACTAACTACAATGGACCCAAGAAAATTTAGGTACCAAAGAAAAAATGAGTATATGTAAACATTGCAGGTAAGCTTCAAAAGTAAGAAGAAATGGTATTTGGACAGTGGATGTTCAAGACATATGATAGGAGACTCAAAGATGTTCATTGGATTCGAAAGAATCAAGGGAGGAACAGTTTCGTTTGGAGGAAACACCAAAGGAAACATTATAGGATAGGGAACTATCAAGATCGGTAGCTTAATCATCAACAACGTTTCTCTAGTCAAAGAATTAAACTACAATCTTCTGAGTATCAGCCAATTATGTGATGCTGGCTTCAGAATAAACTTTAAAGAGAACTTATGTTCTGGAACAAGCAATGACTCTTCACAGACTTTTACTAGACGAAGACATGGGAACATTTATCTTATGGACATAAATGAAGATATTGCAAAATGTCTATTATCACCAAGATGAAGCGAGATGTGTGCACTTGTAAACTTGGGCATGTCAGCATGAAACAAATTTCCAAGCTTGCCAACAAAAAGCTTGTTCGTGGCTTGCCTTCACTAAGTTACAAGAAAACAGAGCTTTGCTCTGCATGTACATTGGGAAAACAGGTAAGAAGCTCTTTCAAGTCTATAAAACAGATTTCTACTAATCGTGTATTACAACTTCTTCACATAGACTTATTTGGACCAACCAGAACCCAAAGCATTGGAGTTAAGAAGTACTGTCCTGTGATAGTAGATGATTACTCTCGATTTACATGGGTATATTTTCTAGCAAATAAAGGAGATACCTTCTCATATTTCTCAACATTTGCAAAGAGGGTCCAAAATGAAAAAGGGTACTCTATTTCAAGTATCAAAACAGATCATGGGTGGAGAATTTGAGAAACAAGACTTTTCAAATTTTTGTGACAAAAATGGTATACAGCATACATTTTCATCCCCTTACACTCCAGAACAAAATGGAGTTGTGGAAAGAAAGAATAGGTCTTTGCAGGAAATGGCCAGAACATTGCTTATAGAAAGCAAGGTGGCAACTCGGTTCTGGGCAGAAGCAGTTTCCACTTCTTGTCATATTATTAACAGAGTGTTTCTTAGACCAATTCTTGAGAAAACCCCCTATGAGATTTTCAAAGAAAGAAAACCTATTGTTTCATATTTTCGAATTTTTGGTTGTCTATGCTATATCCTTAAAAATGTTAATCATCAACCTAGTAAGTTTGAAGAAAGGTCAGATGAATGTATTTTTCTGGGCTTTTCAAACTCTAGTAAAGCATATAGAGTGTTCAATAAGAACACTCAGACAGTGGAAGAATCCATAAACGCAAATTTTCTGGAGAAAGAAGTTTCAAAACAGAGCAGTACAGTAAATGAAGAATCAGATTCAAATGCAGCTCCTGAAAGATCTGGTTTCAACAAAGAAGCAGAATCTTCCAAGGAAACAGTCAAAGAAGCAACTCATGAAGAACGACTAACTCAGCCTGATATTCCTGCATCAGCAGAAGATTCTGATAATAATGAAGTTCCAAACAGAAACTGGAAGCATAAGTCTAGTCATCCTAAGGAGCTTGTGATTGGAAACATCAACGAGGAGATTCAAACAAGATCAAGAAACAAAAAGGACACAGGTATTGTTGCACTGATCTCTGAAATTGAACCCAAAGGAATTAATGAAGTTCTGGGAAATGAAAGCTGGATAGAGGCAATGCAAGAAGAGCTTCAACAGTTCAAGAGAAATGATGTATGGGAATTGGTGCCCAAACCAAAAGGACGAACTATCGTTGGTACTAAATGGGTTTTCATAAACAAAGTCAATGAACTTGGAAAAGTCACCAAAAACAAGGCAAGGCTCGTGGCAAAAGGTTATTATCAATCTGAATGAATAGACT
Organism: Angophora floribunda; assembly: GCA_014182895.1. NCBI lineage: Eukaryota > Viridiplantae > Streptophyta > Magnoliopsida > Myrtales > Myrtaceae > Angophora > Angophora floribunda. The sequence goes on along the minus strand of CM024706.1, from coordinate 11,538,520 downwards.
ATGATGAAACCTATGCCCCAGTTGCAAGACTAGAAGCAATCAGACTATTACTTGCCTATGTTTGCTACCAGAACTTCAAACTATTTTCATATGGATGTAAAGAGCGCCTTTCTAAATGGGTTCATCAAGGAAGAAGTCTATGTGGAACAACCCCCTGGGTTCGAGGAAACAAGAAAGCCAGATCATGTTTACAGACTGAAAAAGGCTCTGTATGGACTGAAACAAGCGCCTCGAGTATGGTATGAACGACTCAGTAAGTTCTTATTAGACAACAAATTCAAGAAAGGTATGGTTGATACAACTTTATTTATCAAGAAGGAAGGTAAGGATATTCTTTTAGTACAAATTTATGTAGATGATATTATTGGTTCTTCTAATGAACGATTATGCAAGAACTTCTCAAAGTCTATGCAAGAGGAATTTGAGATGAGTATGATGGGAGAACTCACTTTCTTCCTAGGACTTCAGATCAACCAATCAAAATGTGGAACGTTCATCCATCAAGAGAAATATACCAAAGATTTAGTCAAGAAGTTTGGAATGGAAAACTGCAAGAATACCGAAACTCCAATGTCAACTTCCATTAAACTTGATTAGGATGAATCAGGAAAGAAAGTTGACCAAAAATCTTATAGAAGTATGATTGGGTCTCTTCTCTATCTTACTACATCTAGACCAGATATTATATACAGTGTGTGTCTATGCGCTCGTTTTCAAGCAGACCCAAGAGAATCTCATCTTACAGCAGTAAAGCGTATTACTAAGTACATAGCCACTTATCCACTTCTGGGTCTATGGTATCCTAAAGAAACAGACTTTACTCTCCTTGGCTACTCAGATGCTGACTTAGCAGGATGTAAAGTAGACAGAAAGAGTACATCTGGAACATGTCAATTACTAGGATAGATGCTGGTATCGTGGTCTTCAAAAAAGCAGAATACTGTGGCTCTATCAATTGCAGAAGCAGAATATGTTGCTCTTGGAAGCTGCTGCTCACAGATTTTATGGATGAAAATGAAACAGCAACTACTGGATTATGGAAAAGAAGAAGCCTGCACTGAAATAAGATGTGATAATACGAGTGCCATAAACCTCACCAAGAATCAAATTCTACATTCCAGAGCAAAGCACATTGAGATCAAACATCACTTTATTAGAGACCATGTGCAAAATGGAGATATATTTGTGGAATTCATTGATTCTAAGAATCAATTAGCAGATATCTTCACAAAGCCGCTGGACAAAGGTACATTTGATTCAATATGTGGGAGATTAAATATTATTAACCCCTTCTTATAAATTTTATGAGAATGGGACAAAGTCTGATAGAAGCAAGCGTCTGGACATATCACTCTTAGAAGAAGATTGAAAAAAGAAATAATGGTATTTTAGGTTGGTATGTTATTTCCTTATTGAAATCTGGTAAATTTTTATTAGTAAGTTTTTGATTTGCATGATTGATTTGCATATTTTCTGGCATATGTCTATGATGATTGAATATTCTTGTTAAGTTTAGAATAATTGCCATTTTAATGTGTTTTGGGTTGCGACTGTTCACTTGTTCTCCTAACAAGGGTATACAAACATCTAAAAGTCGCGTCTTTTCCTCACAATTCACCAGAACGGTTTGTTTACAAACCCTAACAGAGAAAAACATTTTCTAAATCAATCTCCTCCAATACCAACTTTCTCCGAACATGGCCTCGAGATCCTCCATATCCAGATCAAGATCTCCATCTCCTAGAAGAAGATCAAACAGGATTGTTGGAAGAGGAGGAAGAAGAGTCGACGGAGGGCAGACACATTTCGATTTAACACAGACTTCTGAAGATAGTCAAGGACAATCTCCAAGAGTTTCTCCTCAAAGAAATCAAGATGATAATGAGGAATCTCCAAGAGCTCTCCGCTCACAATCTGAAGAAAGGAATGTCTCATGTAGATGTACGTCTAGATTAACTCTACCGACACCCACTAAAATTCCTCATGTAATAATGAGGAGATATGAGAAGTTAGTCCAAAGAAATGTTAGGGAAGATGTCAAACTGTTTTTCTTAAGAGAGAATGGGTATGCGAATGAACTTCGTCTCATTCAAGCAGTACAAGCTGTAGAATCACCATCTACTCGTAGAGAACGAGTTAGTGATACAGGGAGAAGTAAAGATAATGTGAAGGAAGATGATGAGAAGATCTACAGAAATTTTGAAGTGAGAATGAGAATAGCTGCTGTAAGTTTCTTATGAAACAGTTTGTAAGTTTCTCACAAAGTCTGTAAGGGCCATTATAACTTATCCTCTTCTAACTTCCGCAAGAATTATTTTGCACAAGATCATTATCAGCTACATTCGTCCAAAAGCCTCATCCAAGACTGATGTATCCAAATTTGAGGCCAAATTGATGTGGGCTATTAAAAAGGGAGTACTGTTCTCACTACCTCACACAATAATATTGCATATGTATCGGACAGTGTCGAAGGACAAAGGACAGCTACCCTATGGAGCTTTAGTGACAAGGATCTTTGATCATCTTAAGATAGACATACCCAGAAGATTCAGTACTAAAACTCTTCCCACAATGATCATTGATATGAAAATGATCAATAAGATGAGACTGAAGGATGTTGCAGAGACATGGAGAAGAAAAGAAAAGGAATTGGCTAGAGCAGAGACAGCAAAACGAAAAGGCAAAGAATCAGCTACTGCTGAGCCAAGTTCTAAAAGGAGAAGACAACTTTTACTGGTAGATGAAGAGGATGAAGAAGAAACTATCTCCGCAATTCTGGCAAATATGCGTCAAAATTCTCAGAGAATGTCTGAACTAGAGGCAGAAACACATGCAGAAAACATTCTCAGCACAGAACATGAGAAGAATGATGAATCTAAATCAATAGATGATCTAGAAGAAGAAGAAGAAGCAGAAGCAGAAGAAGAAGTAGAAGAAGATGAGGATAGGGAAAAAGAGGGACAACAAGGACAGCATGAAGCATCAACTCAGGGGAGCATCATTATGAAAATATTGAAATTCAAGTCCTGCAGCTTCATTTGGGAATGCTGATTATCAGAAGATCTTAGCACTTTTAACAGAGATCAGGGATCGGTAGGTAGAAATGGAAACCTCCTTCAATAACAAACTGGAGATTCTCGAGAAGACAGTTAATCAGTGTATTGACAGGATTGAGAAGTCTACATCAGATATGAAGGATTTCACCCTTGTTCGGACCCCAAACAAGAAAATCTCTTAAAAACATCTTCTGCTTTAGAAACTTGTTTTTGAACTAATTAACTCTTTTTGAAGTTGACAAAAAGGGGGAGTAAATATGGCTTCTTTTACTTTTTGATTTTTTATGTATGGATGCATGGTAGTTGGCTTTATCATTGTGTTGATGCATGATATTGTGACATGAAAGTTCTGATTATGCATGGCTAATGATATTTATGAATCATATTGAGCTGTAATATGAAATTATGTTGCTGTTGTATTGTCTATACAGGGTTGATATGAGCTATTCTTATGAGTTGAGCAAAATAGTTGAAAACATGCTCTATTTAACCATATTTTGCAGGGACATTAAGCCATATGTATAAAATGTTTTGTCACCATCAAAAAGGGAGAGATTGTTGAGAAAACTCCTAGTTTTGATGCTAACAAAACATCTTATGAATGATATTTATATATCAAACTCTTGAAGGAAAAGGACACAGAATGACTAGGCTTTAAAGTCTGCTTGTTGCAGAAGATAAAGCATAAGATGTTTTAGAGTCCGACCGTGCACGACGGAAAGACTCATCCGATCGAGATTTAAGTCTCGACCGTACCCAGATCGAGATTTAAGTCTCGACCGTACAGATCGAGATTTTAAGTCTCACGAACTGGATCGAAAATCTAGGCAGACTCAGAACTTAAGACCATCAGACTTAAGATGAACCTACACGTTAAGATCACCAACGGTAGAGTATTTTCACTTACTTTATTTATGTTGATTCTGTTATACTAATTTGATTGACGGGATCAATTAGTGAGCAACTTCCAATGAAGAATAGAGCACTTATGGAAGCCCGGATTCTGGTTGTATGGGCGAACAGAATCTAAGGGGATCTGATCTACTCTCAACGGTCAAAAAGACTTACCTTATAAAGTCTGTCCAAGAAAGGGAAGACTAAACTCTCAAGGAAAGAGCCAACAGTCGAGTTTGGCTTGGAGAGTATTTAAGAGTAGGTTGAGACTTAGGGGTGGGATAGATGAACATTATTCCAAAACTGATTCAATTCTTCAATTGTTGTTCATAGTGCGTATTTGAGTGATCTCAGTGTTTTACAAAAAGAGAGTGACTTAGTGAGACAGATCATCACTGAGTACAAACACTCGAGAGTGTGTAATCACCGTTGATCATATTGTGAAATACAGCTGATTGGCTGGTCGCCCGGAGAGTGGACGTAGGCTTATCAAAAGCCGAACCACTATAAACAGTGTTTGCAATCTTCTCTAACTCTCTCTATTTGATTTCAGTTGGTTGATTGCAAAAGTTATATATATTCTAGTGAATAATCTCTCTACACCTATTCACCCCCCCTCTAGGTGTTTATACTAGTTATATCATACTATACTTTGAGGAATTACTATTTTACTCCTTCTAGAAGTGACATTCAATGTTGGAGGACAAAAGGCAAGGAAATTATGAAGGAAAGTGATGTAAAGGAAGGGAAATTGGACTTGGCTTCTTGGAAGAGAAATATATCTCTCTCTCTTTTCTCCCCCTCTCTCTCTCCTTGGGCATTCAGCCTCTCTCTCCTCCTATATCTCTCTCATTTTTCTCTCTTTTCCTCTTGTTTTCTCCATGGTTCTTCCCCTTGGATGCCCCCTTGACCAATCGGACCACTCTCACCCGTAATCTTGGCCACCTTGCCGCTGTTTTAGAGCTACTGTGCCTCTATGGTGCTGCATGTCCAGGGTTGCCCAAGCCGCGCCTCTCTCTCTCTCCCTCCCTCGCGATTCTCATTTCCACCGAAAACTACCTCCGCCGAGACCCATTTTTGACGAGCACCTTTGTGATGTTTTGGACTTGGCCATGCGTAGCCCTCGCCGCCATCGTCATGCTCGTGTCATTGGAATTGTCGCCAGGTGAGTTTACATTCTAATCCCTCAATTAGTCCGTTAAACTTGCTTAGGATTAGTTTAGTTAGGGTTAATCCTAGTTTAGGGGGTTAATTAAGTTGTATTAGCCCTAAGATAGGTGGTTAAAAAGATTATTAGGAATAGTTTAGATTAATATTGATTAGTACTTATTAATGATGGTTTATGTGTAATTAAGCATGTTTAGCTTTAATTAATTCATTGTTTGTTTTAATTAATATTTTTAATGATTTCTGAATTTTATTTATTAATTATTAAATTCTAGATTTTACTATTCATGTTACAATGTTCACAATTTACTGTTCATGTGTACTGTTCACACGCACTGTTCATCCAAAAGTGAAAAATTGCATAATTTCATATGCTTTGATTCTATGATGTGAATTAGATGTGTAATTGCATGGACATCTGCATGAATCATGTGGTTTTTGTAAAAAAAGGGAAAATGGTTTGTCCGAGGGATACTGAAATGGACCGCTTTTATGAGAAAGGATTTGAGGTTGTTTGTGCAAGCATGTGTGCATTGGCTAATGCTCAAGATAAAAATGGAATTTGGTGGTATGCTTGCATGATCATTAAGTTGAACCCGCCGCCTCAACTTAAGTTCGAGGGGCGATAGTCCGATTTGTCAGAAACCCAACGGGGGTCCGGATGCGAAGTCGCAGTAGAAACTGGGCCCATGCTCCTTTGGGAATACCATCTTGGGAGAGAACCCTTGATGTCGCTGCGCCTCATGGGGGAAGGCGATGCCTGGTTATGCCAGTAGACACCGTCGGGGGTTCGATTGTAACCTTGAGGGGTAGTAATAATCAGAACACATGTGGATGCAAAAACGCATGAGAAACATAGCATCATCGGTTTCGATTATGCATGAGCTGATCACTCTATTTGTGGCACGCATGAATTGATAACGTGCAGGGTGTGGCAATGGCCAAGTAAGATCGCCTGTGACGCGACTACGCATGTGATTGATGAAATGCATCACTTGATGGCCATATGCATTGCTTGTATTGTGTTCGAGCTTATCGTGCAGGGTATTGCATACCAAGTAAGACTACTTGCGAATCGACTCACTTGTGATTTATGACTAAGATGATTAAAATGCCGGTTGCATTGTCTATGGCACGCATGAGAATTTATACCATGCAGGGCATGGTGTGGCTGGGTAATGATGCCTACGAGTCGATTGATTGCTGATTGTTTCTTATGGGGTTGCTCGAGTAGATCACATTTATAATTAAAGCAAGCAAGGGTTGCTTTGCAATTGATTTGCCATAGTGATGAGGCTTGTACCTGTTAAGAACCCTGAGGCGAGTTGGCATCCTAACTAGAGCTTAGGGCAACAACTCACTGAGATAATATCTCACTCGTCGTTGTTAACCATTTTTCAGGTCTGTAGTTATGGCATCTTTATTGCCATGCTTTGGGAAGTGCTGGAGCAAGTCGTGAAGAGCAATAGGTTGGTGTGCCGTTGATTGAAGGAAGTAGATTAACCCTACTTAGTATTTTGATGATTATAGAGGAAGTCGTCTGATTGAGGGGCTTGTGTATAAACTTCCTAGGGTTAATTAGTTCAAGAATAAAAACGATGTTGCTATTGTTGGTTGTGGTCTTTCTGCTATATCTGCTGTTTATTGACTGGGTGTTGTTGAATTACTTTCGCATGTGTTTATTGCAAGATAAAAGAATGGTCGGCAACGCATCCTAGGAAGTCGCTAGAGGGGGTGAATAGGTGTAGAAGAACTTTATGCGCAAGCAATGTCAATAATTTGCAATCTACAAACAGAAATTAAATAGAGAGTAGAGAAGATTGCAAACACAGTTTATAGTGGTTCGGCTTTAGACAAGCCTACGTCCACTCTTTAGGCGATCAGCCAATAGGCTGGATTTCACTATGTGATCAAAGGTGATTACACACTCTTGAATGTTAGCACTTGGTGATGATATGTCTCACAAAGTCACTCTCTTTGGTAATACACTAAGATCACTCAATTTCGCGCTTTGGACAACAAATGAAGAACATAATCGAGCTTTGGAATATGTTAATCTTCTCTAGTCTCCTAGGTCTCATCCTATCCTTATATACTCTCCAAGCCACACTCGACCGTTGGCTCTTTCCTTGAGAGTTTAGTCTTCCCTTTCTTGGACAGACTTTATAAGGCAAGTCTTTTTGACCGTTGAAGGTAGATTAGATCCCTTGGATTCTGTTCGCCCATACAATCAGAATCCGGGCTTCCATAAGTGCTCCATTCTTCTTTGGAAGTTGTCCATTGATTGATCCTACCAATCAGTTTGATACAACAAAATCAATATAAATAAAGTAAGTGAAATACTTGACCGTTGGTGATCTGATCCTGTAGTTCCATTCTGAGTCTGATAGACTTATGTTCTGAGTCTGCTTAAGTTTTCCATCTAGTACGGTCAAACTCAGAAATTGCGTCTACTCGGGTCTTTTGTCTGGTACGGACAGACTCAGAATCTGCATCTCTTCAGATCTTCCGTCTGGCACGGACAAACTCAGAGACACCTTATACTTTTTCTTCTGCCACCAGCAGACTCAAAAGCATATGCCACCCTGTGGCTTTTCCTTCAAAAAGAGATATATAATTATCATACATAAAATGATTTGTTAACATCAAAACTAGAGTTTTCTCAACAATCTCCCCTTTTTTATGGTGACAAAACTTTTTATGTATTCAGCTTGTTGTTCCTACAAAACATGGTTAGGCAGAGCATACTTCCAATCATAGTAAAACATGACAAGTATAATGATGCTCAGATCACAAAACATCAACCCATATCAAACCAGTCAAATGATATCAGATGATGATCCATTCATGCATCCATGTTCAAAGCAACAACAACCCAACTAGTCAAAACAATAGCAGATCAGCAAAAGATCAAGTATGTACATCTACATGCAATTACTCTCCCCCTTTTTGTCATTGTCAAAAAGTCAATATCCTGAAAAGATTAAGCAAAGTCTAACAAAATTCAACAAACAAAATAAACTAGAAGATGGTGTGTTTAGGAAGATTTCTTTTTAGGGGTTCAAACAAGGTGAAATCCTCCATATCCATGGCAGACTCCTCAATCCTGGTGAGACATTGATGAACTGTCTTCTCTAGAGTCTCTAGCCTGTTGTTGAAGGAGGTTTCCATAGTAGCCTGCTGATCTCTAATCTGCATAAGTATAGCCAATATCTTTTGAGATTCAGCATTATCAGATGAAGCTGCAGGGGTATGTGTTTCAACATTCTAGACTGATGCTCCCCCTGAACTGATGCTTCAGTCTGGCCTTGTTGCTCTTGTTGATTCCTATCCTCTTCCCTGTTATCAGCCTCAAGAATAGGACCCTCATTCATTCCATCTCTATCTTCTTCTCTTCCTTCTTCTTCTTCTTCTTCTAGATCTTCTTCTGGTTCAGACTCAACATTCTCCGCAGGTTCTGTACTAAGAATGTTCTCTGCTGGTATTTCTGGTGGAGGCATTTATGCTTCTGGCTCAATCATTCTGCGTGCAGTCTGACTCATATTTGCTAAAATCTCAAAAATAGTTTCCTCCTCATCATCTTCATCCTTGCATCAAAAGTTGTCTTCTTTTCTTAGAACTTGGTTCAACAGCAGCTACTTCCTTTCCTTTTCTCTTTGTAGCTGTTGATGCTTTAGCCAGTTCTTTCTCCTTTCTTCTCCATGTCTCCACAACGTCCTTCAGCCTCATTTTGTTGATCATCTTAAGATCAATGGCCATAGTTGGAAGAGTTGTAGTGCAAAATCTCTTGGGTATATCTATCTGGAGATGTTCAAAGATTCTGGTCACCAACGCTCCATAGGGCAGCTGTCCTTTATCCTTTGAAACTATTCTATACATGTGCAGAAGAACAGTATGAGGGAGTGAGAACAGAACTCCCTTTTCAATTGTCCACATTAGTTTTGCCTCAAATCTAGCCACATCAGTCTTTGATGATGCCTTAGGACGAATGCAGCTAATGATGATTTTATGCAGAATTGTTCTTGCTGAAGTCAAAAGGGGATAAGTGATATTAACCCTAACAGACTTTGTAAGATGTTTACAAACAGTCTCATAGGTGACTTCAATTGGCTTGAAAGGACCCCTCTCAACTTTCATGATATCAACCAAAATATCTACACTAACATCATAGAACCTATCATTCACACCGAACTGCATTCTATCTGGAGACAGAAATGTCAAATTGGAGTAGAAATATGCTGTTAGTTCTGGATAAACAATAGCAAAGTCAGTGCAGAATTTATCCATCTGCAACATTTCAAAATAACCTCGCAGATTTATATCAGCAGCATCCAAAAAATCAAAATCCACAATCCTGTGGTGCATAACTCCTCGTTCCAGCAATCTGTTATAAAATGCCTTATGCTCTTTAGACCGGAACAATTTCCTATTGTGTTCGAGCCACTGTAGCAATCCCCATTCTGACTTCAAAATTTCTATAAATTCTTTCATCATCTTCCTTCTCACCCCAAGACATTTTCTCTACGTCTACTTGCTTCACTAACTCGTTCTCTTCGTGCAGGGGTGGTTCTGTAAGTTGAATAGCTTGAACCAAACAAAACTCATTTGAATATCCCTTTTTTCGCAAGTAATAGAGTTTTGCTTCCTCAGTAGTGTCTCTTTGCACTAAACGTTCATACATTCTCATGACTATATGAGGGTTATCCGGTTTAGGCAGAGTTAGTCCAGACATACCTCTACTAGAGACATTCCTCTACTTAGATTCTGTTGGGGGATTCCTTTGAGATTCCACATTTTCACTTGCATCCCTTTGAACCGATGCATTTGGAGATTGTCTTTGGGAATCTTCAGAAGTCTGCGTCAGATCGAAGTGCGTCTGTCCTCCTTCTACATTCCTTGGTCCTCTACTAGCAATCCTATTTGATCTTCTTCGAGGAGATGGAGACACATACCTTGATCTGGACATGGAGGATCTCGAGGCCATGTTCGGAGAGGATTTGATTCGGTTTTGAGAAAAAGATTTGTTCTTTAGGGTTTCTTGAAAGAAGGTTTCTGAAGTACTATGAAAAAGACTCGATTTTTGGGGGGTTATAAAACCTTCTGAAGTGAGGCAAATGAAAAGTCACGCCTTTTTGAAAAATAACTGAAAATAGCAGTTATTCAAGATTTATTAAACTTGACAAAAATAGATGCAAACAACATAGGCATGTACCATAAATTATGCAAATCAATTATTTGCTAATAATGGCTTACCAAGTTCAATCATATAAGAAAGTAACTTACGCGCCAAAAATTAAGTTCTAAAAATACCATCAAGTCCTTTTGAGTGCATCCTAGAAGATTGGTCCATCCAGACGATTGCTTCTCCTAGACTATATCCTGTTCTCATAGACTTTATGCAAAAGGGTTAATAATATTTAATCTGCTACATATTGAATCGAATGTACCTTTGTCCAGCGGCTTTGTGAAGATATCTGCTAATTGATTTTTTGAATCAATAAATTCCACAAATATATCACCATTTTGCACATGGTCTCTAATAAAATGATGCTTGATTTCAATATGCTTTGCCCTAGAATGTAGAATCGGGTTCTTGGTGAGATTTATAGCACTTGTATTGTCACATCTTATTTCGGTGCACGTTTCTTCCTTTCCGTAGTCCCTCAGTTGTTGTCTCATCCATAGAATCTGTGAACAACAACTTCCAAGAGCAACGTATTCTACTTTTGCTGTAGATAGAGCCACAGTGTTTTGCTTTTTAGAGAACCATGAAACCAGCATATGTCCTAGTAGTTGACACGTTCCAGACGTACTCTTTCTGTCCACTTTACATCCTACTAGGTCAGCGTCTGAGTAACCAAGAAGGGTAAAGTCTGTTCCCTTAGGATACCACAGACCCAAATGTGGATAAGTAGCTATGTACTTGATTATGCGCTTGACTGCAGAGAGATGTGATTCTCTAGGGTCCACTTGAAATCGAGCACATAAGCACACATTGTATAGAATATCTGGTCTAGATGCAGTAAGATAAAGAAGAGAACCAATCATGCTTCTATAAGTCTTCAAGTCAACTTTCTTCCCCATTTCATCCTGATCTAGTTTGATGGAGATTGACATTGGAGTTTCAGTCTTCTTGCAGTTCTCCATTTCAAACTTCTTGATTAAGTCTTTGGCATATTTTTCTTGATAGATGAAAGTTCCATGTTTGGATTGATTGACTTGAAGTCCTAGGAAGAATGTGAGTTCTCCCATCATGCTCATTTCAAATTCCTTCTGCATAGACTTTGAGAAGTTCTTGCACAAACGTTCATTAGAGGATCCAAAAATAATATCATCTACATATATTCGTACAAGCAAAATATCCTTACCTTCCTTTTTCATAAACGGAGTTGTATCTACCATACCTTTCTTGAAGCTATTGTCTAGTAGAAACTTACTCAATCGTTCATACCAGGCTCGAGGTGCTTGTTTCAGACCATACAGAGCCTTCTTCAGTCTATATACATGGTCTGGCTTTCTCGATTCCTCAAAACCAGGAGGCTACTCTACATAGACTTCTTCTTTGATAAACCCATTCAGGAAGGCACTCTTCACATCCATCAAGAATAGCTTGAAGTTTTGATAGCAAGCATAAGCAAGCAACAATCTAATTGCTTCTAATCTTGCTACTTGGTGCATAGGTTTCATCATAGTCTATTCCTTCTGACTAAGAGTAACCTTTTGCTACAAGTCTTGCCTTGTTTTTGGTTACTTTACCAAGTTCATTCACTTTGTTCTTGAAGACCCATTTAGTGCCTATGATAGTTCTTCCTTTGGGTTTGGGAACCAATTCCCACATCATTCCTTTTGAACTGCTGGAGTTCTTCTTGCATTGCTTCTATCCAGCTTTCATTCTCAAGGGCTTTGTCTACTCCTTTGGGTTCAATCTCAGAGATCAGTGCCACAATGCTCGTATCCTTTTTGTTCTTCGATCTGGTTCGAATCCCTTCATTGATATTTCCAATGACTAGCTCCTGTGGATGACTGGACTTATGCTTCCAGTTTTTGTTTTGCACTTCACTATCATCAGAATCTTCTGGTGGTTGAGTAGTGTCCAGCTAAGTGATTATATGTTCTTGAGTTTCCTTTGTGACTGTTTTTTGAGAAGATTCAGCTTCTTTGTTGAGAGTTGATTTCTCAAGAGCAGCAATTGGTTCTAAATCTTCAATTTTAGTTTTGCTCTGGTTTGAAACATCTTGCTCCAGAAACTTCACATTTATGGATTCCTCCACTGTCTGAGTGTTCTTGTTGAACACTCTATATGCTTTACTAGTGTTTGAATAGCCCAGAAAAATACCTTCATCTAACCTTTCTTCAAACTTACTAGGATGATTGTTAGCATTTTTGAGAATAAAGCATTGACAACCAAAAATGCAAAAATAGGAAACAATTGGTTTTCTTTCTTTGAAAATTTCATAGGGAGTTTTCTCAAGAATTGGTCTAAGAAAGACTGTTAATGATATAGCAAGAAGTAGAAACTGCTTCTACCTAGAAACGAGTTGCTACCTTGCTTTCAATAAGCAAAGTTCTGGCCATTTCTTGCAAAGACCTGTTCTTCCTTTCCACAACTCCATTTTGTTCCGGAGTGTAGGGAGAGGAGAACGTGTGCTGAATACCATTTTTGTCACAAAAATCTGCAAAGTCTTGATTTTCAAATTCTCCACCATGATCTGTTTTAATACTAGAAATAGAGTAACCTTTCTCATTTTGAATTCTTTTTGCAAATATTGAGAAATAAGAGAAGGTTTCTCCTTTATTGGCAAGAAAGAATACCCATGTAAATCGAGAATAATCATCTACAATCACGAGACAATATTTCTTACCTCCAATGCTCTGAGTTCTAGTTGGTCCAAATAAATCCATATGAAGAAGCTGCAATACATGATTAGTAGAAATCTGTTTAACATTTTTGAAAGAACTTCTTACTTGTTTTCCCAGGGTGCATGCGGAGCAAAGTTCTGTCTTCTTATAACTTAACGAGGGCAAACCACGAACAAGTTTTTTGCTTAGTAGCTTAGAGATTTGTTTCATACTGATATGTCCAAGTTTGTGATGCCAAAGATTTGCTTCATCTTGGACTGAAATTAGACATTTTGCAGTGTCTTCATTTATATCCAAGAGATAGATGTTCCCATGCCTTCGTCCAGTGAATGATTGAGAAGAATCGTTGCTGGTTCCAAAACATAGGTTCTCCTTGAAATTGATTCTAAAACCAGCATCACACAACTTGGCTAATGCTTAGAAGATTGTAGTTCAATCCCTTAACTAGAGAAACATTGTTGATGATTAGACTACCAATCTTGACAGTTCCTAATCCTATAATGTTTCCTTTGGTGTTTCCTCCAAAAGAAATTGTTCCTCCCTTAACTTTTTCTAAACCAACGAACATCCTTGAATCTCCAGTCATATGTCTTGAGCATCCACTGTCCAAGTACCATTTCTTCTTGCTTTTGAAACTTACCTGCAATCAACACACATACTCATTTTTTCTTTGGTACCTAGATTTTCTTGGGTCCATTGAGGTTAGTAGTATATGCCTTTTCTATCCATTTCTTCTGAATAGGTCTCCAAACTTTAGGACATTTGTTTTCAAAATGTTCTCTTTCTCCACAGTTAGAACATTTGAGATTCTCTCGACCAACAGGTCTTACAAAATTCTTTTTGAAATGATTTTTGTAGGTTTGTTGAGGAGGTCTCTGTTTAATTCTCTCATTGACTTTAGGAAAATCAATTAAAGAATCACTTTCCTTATAAAACCCAAGTCCTGATTTATCATAGTAAGGGATTTGAATGGAAAGTATATGCTGCAAGGTTTTCGATCCTTTAGAAAACTTTGTAGTGATATTCAAAATTTCCTTTCTGAGAGATACATTCTCATTTTGCAAGGAACTTTGATTTTCCTTTGTCTCCAAAAGTTCCTTTTTGAGAGACTCATTCTCATTTAAAAAAGAATCTCGACTTTCCTTTATTTCTGAAAATTCCTTTTGAGATCATCAAAATTACCTTTCAACAAGTAATTCTGTTGACTCAACTTGTGATTTTCCTTTTTTAAACTGGAGATCCTTTTCAGAGTGGATTTTAAATTAGAACACAACTCATTTATATAATCTGAAATTTCTGTAGGAATATCAGAATGACTAACCTCAATCTCTTTGTCTGAGTCTGAGTCTGATTTTGAATTTGTTCCAGAGTCTGAGTCTGAATGTGCCATTAGATAGATGTTGCCATATTCGTCTTCACTGTCTTCTACTTCAGTGTCACTCCATGTTTAAGCTTTCAGGGCCTTCTTGTATTTTTCAAATTTCCTTTGTTCTTCTTGAGCTTGGGACAATTCTGTTTTATATGACCCTTCTTTTTGCATTCAAAACAGACAACATCTTTGACATATTCTTCCTCATCCTCTGTTCTTCGTTGTCCAGAATGTCTGTTTTGCTTCTTGCTGTTGAACTTTCTACCTTTCTTATTTAACTTCTTTACCTTTCTGATTAGCAGTGCAAGTTCTTCGTCGTCCAGCTCATCCTCAAAATCTGTATCATCATAATCAATATTAGACTTGAGAGCAATGGATTTCTTACCTCTGGATTCCACTTCCTCGTTCATTTGTTCTGCTTCATAAGACTACAAGGTACCAACAAGCTCATCGACTATCAACGGTGAAATTTGCAGTCTCTCTAATGGAGGTCTTCACGTTATTCCACTCTTTTGACAATCCTCTTAACAACTTGTTGACTTTCATTGGTCAAAGAACAAGCTGTCCTTGATATGCCAGTCCATTTACAATTTCTGTAAATCGACTAAACATGTGTTCTATGGACTCCCCTTGTTTCATCTTGAAAGATTCATATTGACCAAGTAAAATATTTACTTTGGTCTCCTTAACACGCTAAGTCCCTTCGTAAGTCACGTGTAGTCTATCCCATACTTCCTTTGCTATATTACGAGAAGATATTCGATAATATTCATTTGGTGATAAAGCACAGTAAAAGGAGTAGATAGCCTTAGCGTCTAGAGTTTGTCTCTTTGTGAGTTCTTTTGGTGAGATGGTAGCTGATGTTTCTATTTCTTTCCCATCATCTTTCTTTGAGGTTTTTCCAGCTTCAGCATTGGGATCAACTCCTCTTTCAACTACATCCCATTCCAATGGGTCTTTTGATCTGAGGAAGGCCTTCATCTTGTTCTTCCATATATTGTAATCTTTACCATCAAAGTATGGTGGACGAGTGTTGCTCTGTCCCTCAATCAGACCTGGTGCAAGAATACTAGCCATAGAGATCTTTAACTCAGAAGTAATAAACACTTCAAAATACTGAGCACAAAGCTCTGATACCAATTGATGTAACTAGTATTAACACCTAGAGGGGGGTGAATAGGTGTAGAAGAACTTTATGTGCAAGCAATGTCAATAATTTGCAATCTACAAACAGAAATTAAATAGAGAGTAGAGAAGATTGCAAACATAGTTTATAGTGGTTCGGCTTTAGACAAGCCTACGTCCACTCTCCAAGCGATCAGCCAATAGGCTGGATTTCACTATGTGATCAAAGGTGATTACATACTCTTGAGTGTTAGCACTTGGTGATGATATGTCTCACAAAGTCACTCTCTTTGGTAATACACTAGGATCACTCAATTTTGCGCTTTGGACAACAAATGAAGAACATAATCGAGCTTTGGAATATGTTAATCTTCTCTAGTCTCCTAGATCTCATCCTATCCTTATATACTCTCAAAGCCACACTCGATTGTTGGCTCTTTCCTTGAGAGTTTAGTCTTCCCTTTCTTGGACAGACTTTATAAGGCAAGTCTTTTTGACTGTTGAAGGTAGATTAGATCTCTTAGGATTATGTTCGCCCATACAATTAGAATCCGGGCTTTCATAAGTGCTCCATTCTTTTTTGGAAGTTGTCCATTGATTGATCATGCCAATCAGTTTGATACAACACAATCAATATAAATAAAGTAAATGAAATACTTAACCGTTGGTGATCGATCCTATGTTCCGAGTCTACTTAGTTCCATTTATGCCACCCTGTGACTTTTCCTTCAAAAAGAGATATATAATTGTCATACATAAAACAATTTTTTAACATCAAAACCAGGAGTTTTCTCAACAAAGAGGAGGTGTTCTCGTTGATAGTCGAGGAAGCAACCTTGACAGCTGCAAGTAGGATAATCGGCTAGAAATGCCCCGTGTCCTCCTAAGACAGGAGTCGACTATGGGTGTTGTTAGAATGGCCACCGAGTGAGAAATTGCATGTGTAGGCTTGTTGGAGCGTAAGTGTCACGATCGCAAGGAGGATGACCCGTAGGAAATACTTTGCAGAACAACTTCAATTGCCGTTGGCAAAAGGATAAACATATGTACAACAAGGAAGGAAGCAAAGGATTTGCGAGCCATAATTACGGGTACGGTCTCCTTATGTAATCAGTTGTTTATGCATTAGTTGATTGGGAATTAGGCATTTGTGTATGGCTAAGTTGCTTGTTAAGTCAGTAGGATTAAGGCCAAAACCATTGGAGATGATTATTAGTAATTATATCCCGATGATGGACAAGGTGTTGTCTGCAGTAAGATGTTCAGGTTGTAAGATAGTCATTGGTAATCAAGAAGAATTGATGATTTTGACTGTCTAAGCAATGAATGACTTGATGTCATCATTGGGAAAGGATTAACTCACCAAGTAATGAGCTGCAATGGATCACTATTGGAAAGTTATCCATTTTAACCCATTAGGGAGGGTTAGTTATGAGTTTGTTGGATATCGAGGAGGATTCCCGATTCAATTGATTGTGTCACCTCAAGTAACTGGGTTTTGGATGTGGGTTGCCAAAGTTGATTAGGTGACCGAGATTAATACGTTGGATGAGGAACCAAGAATGGAAAAGAATGGAAAAACATTATTGTTATACGGGATTTTTCCAATGTTTTTCTAGAGGAATTACTTGGATTACCCAAAGTAAGAAATGGAAATTATGATTGAGTTGGCCTTAGAATGGAGCTGACATTCAAGGTATTTTACCAAGTTGTGTTGTTAGAAGTAAAGGAATTCAATGCGTAGATGCAAGGTTTAATGGACAAAGGATCTAATTGTCCTAGTGCGTCTCCATGGGGAGCGCCGATTTTGTGCATAAGAAAGAAGAGTTAAAGCATTGCACCTTACATCAAGTGTTAGTAGCTTAGCCAAGGCATGGTCATGAACAAGTATCCCTTGCTGGGGATAGACGACTTGTTTAACCAATTTTAAGAGCCTTAGTATGTTTCAAGATAGACCCAAAGATGGACTATGATTGGCTGATGATTAAAATGAGAATATGCCGAAGACAATGTTTCATATGCGATATGGTCGCTACGAAGTTTACTACAATATTGTTTGGATTGACCAATGCACCGACAGTATTATGGATTGGATGAATTGAGTGTCTAAGGCGTACTTGGAACAATTTGCAATTGTGTTCATAAGCAATGTATTGATATATTTGGGAAATTCGGAGGAACACGAATAGCACTTGAGGATGGTGCTGCAAGCTCTTAAGATTATGCCCTGTGCGTTAAATTCAGTAAGTGCAAGTTTGGCTTACTCGCGTTGCATTTATTGGTCATGTAATTCTTGGAGAAGGAATATATGTTGACCCGACCAAGATAGAAGCAATTAAGGATTAGCCAAGGCCTATGATAGTGACAAAGGTTTGGAATTTTCTAGGCTTGGCAAGTTACTATAGTTGATGCGTAGAAAGGTTTTCTACGATAGTTACATCTCTGAGAGAAGTGTTAAAGAAGGACGTAAAGATGAATGGACGAATAAGTGTGAACGTAGTTCTCAAGAGCTTAAGTATAAGCTGACTACCGCACTAGTTTTGACAATACTATTTGGATTCAGAGATTGGGAAATTTCAATAGTGATGCATCGTATAAGGAATTAGACTACGTTGTAAGACTAATAAGGTAATGAATGTGCTTAGTCGAAATTTATCAATTGCGCAAATAATGGTTCAAGAATGGTTCCTACTCGAAAGAGTTTTGAGGTTTGAATTTCAAGTTTGAGGTAGGCCACATTGCAAGTCTAATGGCTACTTTAGAATAGAGCCCGAAATGCAACCATGATTAAGGCAGTGCAATCTACAGGCTCTGTAATCCAAAGGATGGTGCAGTTGGATACAACTAAGGGGAAACCTGATTTTCAAGTTTCCAAGGATGGGATCTTGAAGTTTCGTGAACAATCGTGCGTGTCCAAAGATGTTGAGTTTATGGAGAAAATCTTTTGGAAGCTCATCATAATTGTTATAGTATTCACCCGGGGCAGTACAAAGATGTACCAGAATTTGCGACAATACTAATGGTGGAATGGCATGTAACTAGACATTGCCGAGCATGGCTAAATGCTTAACATGCCAATAAGTGAAAGTGCATCATTGCAAGTATGGTGGACTGTTTTGAGGGACAACTCAAATTGGGCTTTGAGGAAATGAATTTTTATCCTTGTTGGATTAAGAATCAATGATCCCATGATGCTAGATGGACAGGTGGCGAAATAACATCGTTGATGATTTCTTCTCGAGGTGTTAGTAAAGACCTGAAGAAGTATCTGAAAGCTTTTGGTGTAATGAATAAGAGTTGGGTTGCACTAATCCCAAGTGGTTGAAATGAATTGAGGACTTGAGATAATCAGATGGTGATCTGATGGGAAATTTGTGGGAACAAATTTCAAGTATCGATGAGTGATCCTGTGGAAACGACATCATGGATTGACAAGTTGGAGGAAGCTTTTGTAGTCTAAGGTGCTCAAATGAGGTTAAAATCATGAGGCTCGGTATAGGACGAGCTAAAGCAGATAATACCTTATGAGATAGTGCATGCTCAAAAGGGACTTTTGCTAGTTGATGTGCAAATCGATGATGCCTATGACGACTGATCTGACGAGGGCGAGGAGTGGTCGCCAAGGCCAGAGGGCCTAAGCAAGGAGCAACTCCTAGCAAGCTTCTAAGAAGTCGAAGGGGGCAGAAATGAACTGAACTATGCACTATGCAAGAGAGAGTGCTTGTGGGATAAAATTGTTGTCCGAGTGGTATAGCAAAAATATGGATAAGCACCACCGGCCGTGGTGGCTCCACTGGATAAGGCTTACCATGATCCTTGACGAAAAGGAGAGGAGTTCGAATCTCAGCGGGGTCATTAGGTGACTTAAGTGGGCTGCCGGGGGTGGTGGGTCCTCCCGCTTACGTAGCACCCTAGGGTTTACCCTCCGGCTGTCGGCCGTGCGGGGGTTCCCTGGGTCACCAAAATAAAAATGGATAAGCTTGTCAAACTCTAGTTTAATGGAATGAGGTCAGGGAACTGGGGATCACTGGTTCAGAGATAGTCTGGTAGTCATTGGATGCAATTATGACTATTCGAAATAGGCTAAGCATAGAGCAAAATTGCTAAAATGATGGTGCAAATAAAGGACTAAGGCATTTGAAATTTCAAGTAGGGAAACATGTTTTCCCCGAGTGTCGCATATGATAGGGACATCTCAATTTGTTAAGAAAGGAAAGCTGACACTGTATATATGTTGGATCTTTTGAGGTTGGGATCAGATAATGATTTGGCAGCACTAAAAGTGTTGGATAGCATGATGAGGCAGAATGAAAAGCTTGGGAAGGTGAGGATGTAATGAGGCATCAATACCCTCATTAGTTTAAGGATATAGAAAGTTTTGCTAATTTCGAGGATGGAATTCCTTTAAGGGGGGAAGAATTGTGACATTTTGAATTTCAACCCATCTCGGGATATGTGAAATGGTTATTTTATCAATGCGTTGTTAGTTATATTTACTCTGAGTTGGCCCCTCATGAGTTAACTAGCTGATCGGAAAGGCATTAAAGATCGATACGCGTACGACCAGTGAATTTAATCAGGGATATGCCGCTCGACCATAAGGATCAAAGGGGGATGATACCACGTTGTTTTAGTCCAATTAGCGAACAAAAATAAATTGATTTAGCAGAAATACAAGATTAGATTGCGAGTGATTCCGCACGACTTCAATATTGACTACAAATGACGTTAAACCGATTTCCTTTTGGCTCTGTACTCAGCATGAGCAATTAACCCCTCATGATTACATGACAACCAAAAATCGCCCTGATTTGAATAGACACGATCATGGATTAAAAAGTTATCAACCACGAGTCAAACGTGCAAGAGCCCCTAAACGCCGCTCGATAGTTAGGTCGTACTAAAATCGTAATTGATCGATATTAACCACGAATTTCAATCCGGTTTTGGGTATCGAACTTTCAAGGATGTTGAGACTAAAATATTGGACATTACCTAATTGATTCGCGAATTTATTGGTAAGCTCGAAAATTATCGGAAAATGATTCAACGGGCCGAAAAATTGGAACCAAGAGGAGATGGACCAATTAAAGGCCCAATGGGCCTTGCGTCCATTAAGGTTTGGCTGAGTGGGCCCCAAGCCAAGCCCACCAAGCCCAATTGAGCCCAACTTCAAGCCTTTAGCCCAATTGCATTTTCTAGCCCATTTCTACACAATGCCTGTATAAAATCTTAGCCCGTATACGCATATAGTACGGTATACTATACTTTGAGGAATTACTATTTTACCCCTTCTAGAAGTGGCATTCGATGTTGGAGGACAAAAGGCAAGAAAGTTAAGGAAATTATGAAGGAAAGTGATGTAAAGGAAGGGAAATTGGACTTGGCTTCTTGCAAGAAGCCAAATGGGAGAGAAATATCTCTCTCTCTCTCTCTTCTCCCCCTCTCTCGCCCCTCTCTCCTCACATTTCTCTCTCATTTTTTTCTCTTTTCCTCTTGTTTTCTCCATGGTTCTTGCCTTTGGATGCCCCCTTGACCAACCAGACTACCCTCACCTACAATCTTGGCTGCCTTGTCACTGTTTTAGAGCTGTTGTACCACTGTGGTGCCACCCGTCCGGGGTCACCCAAGCAGCACGTCTCTCTCTCTTCCTCGTGGTTTTCACCTCCATCGGAAACCGCCTTCGTCGAGACCCATTTTTACTTAGCGCCTCCGTGACGTGCATAGCCCTCGCCACCGCCGTCATGCTTGTGTTATCGGAATCATCGCCAGGTGAGTTTACATTCTAATCCCTCGATTAGTCCGTTAAAATTGCTTAGGGTTAGTTTAGTTAGGGTTAATCCTAGTTTAAGAGGTTAATTAAGTTGTATTAGCCCTAAGATAGGTGGTGGGATAGATGATTAGGAATAGTTTAGATTAATCTTGATTAGTACTTGTTAATGATGGTTTATGTGTAATTAAGCATGTTTAGCTTTAATTAATTGATTTTTTGTTTTAATTAATGTTTTTAATGATTTCTAAATTTAATTTATTAATTATTAAATTCTGGGTTTTAATGTTCATGTTGCATTATTCGCAATTTACTGTTCATGCACACTGTTCATGCAATACTGTTCACGCACACTGTTCATCTAGAAGTGAAAAATTACATAATTTCATGTGTTTTGATTCTATGATGTGAATTGGATGTGTAATTGCATGGACATTCGCATGAATCATGTGGTTTTCGTAAAAATGGGGAAAATGATTTGTTCGAAGGACACTAAAATGGACCATTTTCATGAAAAATGATTTGAGATTGTATGTGCAAGCATGTGTGCATTGGCTATTGCTCAAGATTAAAAATGGATTGTGGTTGTATGCTTGCATGATCACTGGGTTGAACCTGCCGCCCTGGCCGAAGTTCGGGGGGTGATAATCCAATTCGTCGGAAACCCGGTGGGGGTCCAGATGTGGAGTCGTAGTAGAGACCGAGCCCATGCTCCTTCAGGAATGCCGTCTTGGGAGAGAACCCTCAACGTTGCCATGCCTCACAAGGGAGAATGATGTCTTGTTATGCTAGGGATTCGGTTTTGGCCTTGAGGGGGCAGTAATAATCGAAACATGTGTGGATGCAAGAACACATGAGAAACATGGCATCATTGGTTCCGATTATTCATAAACTGATCACTCTATTTGTGGCACACATGAATTGATCATGTGCAAGGTGTGGCAATTGCTAGGTGAGATCGCCTATGACATGACTCCCATGTGACTGATGAAATGCATCACTTGATGGCCATATGCATTGCTTATATTGTGTTGGAGCTTATCGTGTAGGATATGGCATACCAGGTAAGATTGCGTGCGAATCGACTCGCTTGTGATTGATCATTGAGATGATTAAAATGCTGGTTGCATTGTTTATGGCACGCATGAGAATTTATACTATGCAAGATATGCCATGACCTGATAAGGATGCCTGCAAGTCAATTGATTGCTGATTGTTTCTTATGGGGTTGCCCGGGTAGATCACATTTATAATTAAGGTAAGCGAGGGTCTCTTTGCAATTGATCTGCCGTAGTGATGAGGATTGTACCTATTAGGAACCTTGAGGCAAGTTGGCGTCCTAATCGGGGCTTAGGGTGATAACTCAATGAGATAATATCTCACTCGTCGGTGTTAACTATTTTTCAGGCTTGTAGTTATGGCATCTTTATTACCATGGTTTGGGAAGTGCTGGAGCAAGTCATGAAAGGCAACAGGTTGGGGTGCCGTTGGTTGAAGGAAGTAGATGAACCCTGTTTAGTATTTTGATGACTATAGAGGAAGTCACTCGATTGAGGGGTTTGTGTATAAACTTCCTAGGGTTAATTAGTTCAAGAATAAAAACGACGTTGTTGCCGTTGGTTGTGGTCTTTCTGCTATCCCTGTTGTTTATTGACTGGGTGTTGTTGAATAACTTCCGCATGTGTTTAATCGCAAGATAAAAAAAAATGATTGGCAACGCATCCTGGGAAATCGCATTCATTTGACCAAAGTGAATGAGTTGTCGCATGCTCGGAATTCGAGGCATGACAAGGTATGGGTGTCATGGCAGATTGGAGACCATTAAGGTATTTTATCTTAGCCTTAGGGTCTAGAATTTGGTCAATTTTTTTTTATAATGGGATCCCTTCATCTTTAATTAAAACATTTATTTCAAAAGATTCTCGAGTATCTTCATCTTCTGATTCTAAAGAGGTTTCAATGTCATTGACCTAAAGACCATCTTCTCCAATAGATTCATCAGAAGAACTACTTTATTCTCTCATGGTTTGAACAAGACCATTAAAAGTTTCTTCTTCTATATTTAATTCATTTAATTTTTTGTTAATTTTGCAAAACTTTGAAGTATGACCATTTTTTCCATAGTTTTAAAAATTAATATTTTTATAAGAATTTTCTATTTTATTGAAATGTTTTCTAAAGTTGGGTTTTTTATTATCCTTTCTATAAAAAAATTTTATTGAAATTTCTCATGGCTTTCTTGGCAGAGCATTGAGGACAATTTTCTAAATACTTGCTTGAACATTTAGATTTAGAAGACTTTGAATTCTTTTAACTTGTAAAAGAGGGATCATATTGAGAACAAAGATCTCCTAATCTTTTGTTCGAAGTTTTTTGTTCTTTTTTTAGTCGGATTTTTGAGACGTATGTTGGTACATAGTTGTGTTCCAATTTTATAGACATAGGAAGCTAGTTCACCATAAGAAAGGAGATTATATAGAATTTGTTAACCATATTCTTCCCTTATCTTATTGCAAACTTGTTTTCTCATAAGCTTAGCAAGACCACTAAGAAATTTCTTTCCAAAAGGGTTGGTTGCAATATGTTCTGAGGAGTACTCTTTGGAAAAAGATATCTTTATACTCTTTGAATTCTCCTAGAGATTTACATTTCATATTAGATAGAAGATCAAGATTTTTATCTCGAACATGTGAAGGATCCTCTATGAAATGTTGAGAAATGGAATATAAAAAAGTATTGACAGCGTCTTGGATAGGTTGGTCATTTTCATCCATTATTGTATGACCATTATCATCTAAAGTATTGAGAATTTGTGATCTCTGCTCATCAACAAGATAATTATCCCACCATCCTTTTAATTGTCCATTAAAATCGGCTATTATAAGGTATGTTACAGATTGATCAGTAGTGTCGGGTATGGTTTTATAAGTATTAGCAAACATAACCATTTGGCAAAGAATATTTAAAATATTTTGTTAAGAAACACCATCCATTTTCCATTCATAGATGGATCCTGAAGAATATTTATGTTGGGTATTAGAAAATGTTTCTTCTAAAGCTCTATCGAGGTGTAATACAATTTCTGTAGATCTTTCCAAACAATTTTATTTCTTTCAAGAATAAATTCAGTATATGATTGATCCAAAACATTAATTTGGTTTGGTGTATCTTTTATAGTGAGGTTTCCTATTTTAGGAGTATCCAAAGTAGTTGAATTGTTGTTGGAAGTAGAAACCATCCTTCCTTTTACAAATCTTTTTCTTTCTTCCAAAACCTTAGCAAAATCTTCATTGGGGTTTTCGGTAATTCAAAATTTTTAAATGGGGGTGTTTTTAAATTTTTTGTTTGGTTATCTAAAGTATGAACAAAAGATTCTATTCTATCTAATCGTATGCCTATAGTATGAAGACGTTGATTAAAATAATTATTCTTTTCAACAATCTTTTTTATCCCTATACCTTCAAATTCTGAGGACGTTTTGAAAGGTGAAGTAATAGCTTCAGTATCTTTGTGTGCGATTCTTATTTGTCTGAGAGGTCGATGATTAGATTCAATGATTTGACCATCACTAAATTGCCATTTATAAAAATGATTCAAAGTATATATTTCTATTTTTAAGAAAACAACTCTCAAGCCAATCAAAAAAGAGTATATAAATCTCATACCTATACATATATTCATAATATTTTTCTTTGATCTATTTTGCTTAACCTTTGAAATTTAGAAAGAATAAATTTCTGATTTCAGTATTTAAAAAAAAAAATTCTTGATTTAAAAGAATCTTATTGGACACAAACTCTTTTTCCAATACATTGATTTATGGATTATCCATCTCAAAAGGGGTAGGATCAAGGTCATTTGGACTTTCCCCTTGCTAGTAGACTAGTCTAGATATTCTTGATCTATTGTCAATGCCACTAATATTGGTGAGGGGAGGAGCACTTGGTTGAGTTTCTTCTAGAATGATAATAGAAGGTAGATTTGGATTCAAATCAACTAAACTTCCAGAAGAAGAAGAATGAAAAGAAGGAATTGACCTAATGTCACAAGATCTCCTAGGAGTATCGAAAGACATTCTTGAGAGCCGTATAGTCACTCTTCATTCAGGGTGTTAGACAATATTTGTAGGATTAGAATTATGGACAACTTGTTGGGGAACTTGATTTTCTAATTCCTATTGTTCAAGAAGGGTAACTTGACTCCATTGAATTATTTTGGGAACGATGAAGCATTTCTCTTTTAGAACTACTTTTAAAAGCTTTACTACCAAAAGCAGAGTTCATCACTTTGTAATAAACTCTAAAGATAATTGCAAGAGGAATGGATGTTTCAGCTATAGAGTAATTTTGAGTTTCTATTTGCAGAGTGAGAGATTTCAAAATATTTTTATCTTTAAGAGAAACTATAAGACAAGGATGACTATCAAAATGGACTTAATTATTGTAGAGACTAGTCTCTACCGTCCCAAGAATGAATTCATCATATTTCAAGAGTCTAGCATCTCTTAAGACAAGGAGTATGGAAGTGTCTAATCCTTCATTAGTAAGAGGTTTAGCTCGAACATGAACTAGACCAATATGAATATAATTCCATTTCCGGGCATTTTTCTTTATAGAATCTTTATGTGAAAGTTTATAGAAGAGAAAGACTATGAAAGACTATGACATAATCATTTTTCCCAAAAATCTTCCCATTAAAATGATTATAAATCTGATTAAATTTGACCTTTGGAATAACCCAGTTTTCCATGGATTTATTAAAATCTTCTATACTAATCTCCTCTCTATATATAGGGCCTTGATTTAAGGACATTTGTGATATGGAACTAGAAGAAGACATGGTTCTTCTTAGTAAGCTTATTGCACAAGACTACTTTCTTCTTTCTATGCTTCAATAACTAATGCTAACCAACAGACTCACTACTCCAACTAGGTTTTATTGCGGGACCACACTAGACATATAAAGAACCTAGAAAGACTTCAATGAAGGAAATCGCTTCAAGTGTCTAAATGAAACTTCTAATGTGACATCCTAATTTCGACCCATTTTGGGATATATAAAATGGTTATTTTATCAATGTGCTATTAGTTACTTTACTCTGAATTGATTATTCATGAGTTAACTAATCCATTGAGAAAAGCTCTTAAAGATGATACATACGACTAGAAAATTCAATTAGGGATAGACAGCCCGACCATAAAGACCAAAGAGGAACCATACCATGTTGATACGGACCAATTAATGAATAGAAGTAAATCAATTTGGCAGAGATACTAGGTTGGATTGCGGGTGATTCTGCACAACTATGATACTATTGCAAACGACGGTAAACTGATCCCTTTTTTACTTTGCACTCAAGGTGAGTAATTGACTTCTTATGATTACATAATAGCTAAGAGTTGCCTAAGAATTGAAGAGGTACAAATGTAGATTGAAAATTATCAGTCACGGATCAAACGCGCGAAAACCCCTAAAAGCCACTTGATAATTTAGGTTGTACTAAAGTCGTATTCAATCGATTTTAACCATGAATTTCAATTTGATTTCGGGTATCATAATCTCAAGGACTTCAAGACTAACTTATTGGATGTCACCTCATTACTCCTCATGTTTATTGGGTATGTATGAGATTTTCAAAAAAGGAATTAATGAGTGGAGAATTATAGCCCACGAAGGAGCGGGTTGAGTGAGGGAATTAACAGCAGCCGTCTGTTGAAGGTCATCACCTCATTTTCATTGGTATGTATGAGATTTTTTGGAAAAGGAATTAACGGCGGCCGTCCACCCGTCCAAGCTGACGCCACTACTCACCGCCACCTCTCCATCTTCCTCACTAAGCCGCCACCACCCCACCGAGAGTTGCTGCTGCTTGCTTTACCATTTTTGAATTGAGCAACTCGTCGCTTGCACTGCCACTGTCATTCTCGCAACCGGCATCGTTAACGGGTGAATTAATTTCTTAATCCCTTGATTAGGGCATTAAAATTGATTAGGGGTAGTTTAGTTTATAGTTAATCTTGATTAGGAGTAGTTTAATTATTGTTAAGATTGATTATTATAATTAATGATAGTTTAACTGATAAGCTACTATGGTAGATCATCGAAAATAGATGATAGGCTATCGAGAAAAAGTTGATAAGCTATCGCCAAATGGTCGATAAGATATCAGAAAGGGTGTGATAAGCTATCGGAAAAATAAATGAAGAGGCTATCATCAAAGGGTGATAAGCTATTGGAAAATTAATGGAAAGCTATTGCCAAATAGGCGATAAGTTATTGAGTAAGGACTAATAATTATCATTGTAGTGATAAGTGTTGTTTTATATGTGATTTATACTTGAGTTTTATGAAAATTCTATGTACGTTTCATGTTGTTTAAGGCCTGCTTTGCCATGAAAAATATCTGCCCAATGTAAGACCTTATTTACTAATTTTAAAAAGGGTCTTTATGGACATATAAATGGTAATCCCCAAGGTGTTGAGTTTATATGCCATGTTTTATGTATTAAATGGGGTAAGGATATTTTGAAAAGAAAGCATGCAAAGTTTGACAGGTTCATTATGTGTACATGACCATGTGTGATTATTTTTCTGCAATTTTTTTGTAAGTGTTTTAGTATTGGGAGCACGAACCACGTCTACATTGGCTAATTATTGAGAAATAAAATGGACTTGAGTGGTTGTTGTGCTCATATGGTCATATAAAGGAACACGTCACCCAACGGGAGTTTTGGGACAATGTCCGATTTTTATTGGATGCTCGGCAGGGGTCCGCATGCCGAGTTGCAGTTGAGCCTGTACCAATACTCCTTTATGGATTGCAATTTGTGGTGGGGATTTCAGGCATTGCCTTACCCAATGGGGCGAGACGATGCCCGATTATGCTAAAAAACTGCCAATTCTTGTGTTAGCCATGGCCTTGTGAGGTTGTAATAATCAGAACACGCATGAATGCATTGCGCATGAGAAAGTTTAATATGTATTTTAATTAGGAGATAAGCTTATTTGCATTAATCATGGCAAGTATGGATTTATATCATGCAGGGTATATGCCAAAGTGTGGTAAGAATGCCCACGGGTTATTTGATGGTCTGTTGCTTAATATAGAATCGAATCACCTGTTTATATATATAGTTAATGCAAAGCAAGGGTCGCTTTACTATTGATCTGCCATTGATATAAAGCTATATGTTTAGGTTGCACCAGAGACAAGTTGATTTCCTAACTGAGATTTATATCTCATTTATTGTTGTTAACTGTTTTTCAGGGCCTTAGATAGCAAATCATGTTGAGTGGCTCAAGGTCCCCATGGACCAAGATATCGCGATTACCACATGTCATTTTTGTGGTTAAGACCACCTATACAAACTTCATGTCACCATCGTCTGGGTGGACAAGGGGTTGACAATGCGAGTACTCCACCGGTTCAAGGCTTGATTCATCCGAGAATGGGAGGACCTCTATGGTCCACTACGAGGATTCAACAAGCTGCCTGACGGGGGTTTGAGGCATGAAGTCTGGGACCTCATGGACATCAACCCACCCCCCGGATAATGTCATGGAGGATCCCAAGATTGATTTGGAGGAGTCTGACCTTGAGGAGTGGGTGTAAGCACCTGATGTCTACTTTAGGCTAACCCTACTCTTTTCTTTGCGAAAGAAATATATTAACCCTTGCCTGGTATCTTTTTGTTGGCAATCGAGGAAGTCACCCATCTATAAGGGTGGATAAAAGTGGAGCCTTTGCAATCATATGCTGTGTTTTTCCCATTATCCCTATTGTTTGTTTGACTAGGTGTTTGTTGATTTGCTTCTGTATGTGCTTAACGGAGAGACAAAAAGAATGGTCAGTAATGCATCCTAGGACATCACATTCATCTGACCAAAGGGAAATAAAAGTTGTTGTGTGCTCAAGATTGGGGCATGACATATAAAGAGTCACTATATCTACCCCCTTTGGCTCTAATACTAGATACGCACAAGGATCTGGGGATCTATATTTAGAGTAAAGATATACATATATATATATAGGAAATTAATAAATGTAAAAAAAAAAATTGCAAGCACAAGGGCAAAACGGTAAGTATCAAATGAATAATAATGAAAACCTCCACAGGCGGAGACCTGTTGTTTGTAGGTTATGGATAGAAATTTAAATGGGCAGTTAATTAAATTACAAATAATTAAATTACCAGCCATAGGTGGTCAGACCTACTGATTGTAAAGTATGAGCAAGAATTTAAATGGATATGAAAATGACATTTGGCAATCTGCCATTTGTGAATTTGACCATTGTAAAAGTGCCAAAACTCATTACAAAAAAGAACAAAAGATAAAAGACAATCTACCACGCAAATAGAATGATTAATTTTGGCCAAAAAAATAAAAAACTTGAAGTGATAGAATATAATATTATTTAATTGTCATAATTTAGATACATTAATACACAATAAATTTCTATTACATGTGAATTTGAAGGTGTCTAAATAGAATTTATACCCACTTTTTAATCCATATTTATTGCATTCAATGATGGCGTTAATGTGCTTTATGTTAGTGTTGTCAACATGTTTATGTTATGGCCAAAATGATCACCTAGAGAAATTAAAAATCAATATTGCAACAGAACAACTTTTGGTGACAAAATCTATAGTAGTTAGATCTTACAGTGTGCAAGTATTTATATATGATAAATTAAAGATAGAAAATTGCACATGAATGTTTATAGTTGTTTAGTTTTGATAAGCCTACGTCCACTTTCCCATGCTAACAGCATATTGGTTGGATTTCACTATTTGAACCAATCAAAAGTTACATGATCTAAGTAACAATTACTCAAGCCCATGTGATGAACTCCTCACATACTCTCGACCTCCAAGTGATTACATAGTATAGCTCACAAAAATTAATGTATTTCAATGGAAAATGCTCTTAGGACTTTGGAATTATAAGCTTTGATTCTTGTTGCACTCGCATTACACTCTTCCGCTTCAAGATCTCCTTTTATACTCCTCCCCTATCTAAGTTGACCGTTGGACATAATATTTGGAGGATTATCCAGTCAATCTACTCATTGGCCTGGATCTTGCTTAGAAGATCTAGTTACTTCAAAGTTGTCAAAAATAAAACTCTTCATAGATTCTACCATCGATACTGTAGTTTGGGTTTCCATAAATCAAGCACTCCAATTTGGAAACATATCGCCTCTAGATTAACTTTTCAGGAAATCCATATATTCAAGAGATATCATGGAAAACTTTCCTTTGGAACATCTTATATAAAAGGTAGGGAATCCAGTCAATCTCATTTGGCCATTGCATGAGTATAAAAGGCTAGGAATCCAGTCAACTCCTTCCTAGCCAATAAACATAACATATACGGAATGAATTAAATCAACCTTGAAAATGGTTTCGATTGATAAGTCTGATGTATCCCATCAGACTTTCCACCAACAAACACTTATCATCAGAAACCACAAATTTACTATGGATAAGTTTTGTCAATCTTCAAACCACTTAGAGAATGTTTTCTCAACAATCTCCTCCTATTTGATCATGAAAAACTTTCCAAGTAGAACTTTCAGTGTTTAAAAGAATTTGAAATTGGATAGCTCTATTTTAGCCGTATTTAGAAATAAGTGCAATCAAACTATAAGAATATTTAATTTGAAAGAATTTGAATAAAATTCTTATACAAATAATGCTCTAAATTAAAACATAAGGGATAAGAAATTTTTATAACCAATCCCGTCGTTTTCTATGCTTAGAGTCTTCAAAAATCCCGCAAAGAAAACTTGATAGCACAATAACATATATAAGTTTTGCAAGCTCTGCTATCTCTTGCCTTCTTTCCCTTTTTGTCGGCAACCAAAAAATCTCTTAATGAGCATAATAGACAAGTCATAATATAAGCAAACCATAATAGTTAGCATCCACATGTGCTGAAACCAAACCAAAGTACTATAAACATAACATACCACACTTCAAAAATCCAATCAAAAATCAGTCCAAACTAAGAAAAAGAATAAATTGATAAATAAGTTATTTTGAGGAGGATGGTTGATTTGGATTTGGAATGGAATGAGGAGTGGATGGTTGATTTGGGCCAAAAGGAGGAGAAGGCAAATTTTCTTCTGGAGGCAATATAAACAAGGCATCATACTGTAAATTTTCCACTATACGTTCCAACTTTTTCAACCTTGTGTCAATTGTATTATGGAAATCTTGCAACTGAGTCCCAACAAGCAACTTGGTATTCCTCAAGTCTTTAGCCATAACTCTGAGAAAACTCCTATCCTCAATCTTGTTAATAAAAGGTACATTAATAGGATTTGTCTCCATAATCATCCTCAGCACTAAGCACCCCTGTCTCTGAACTTCCTTCGTTTGTGACTCCTACACATAGTCATTAATCTTAGAATCAAGCATAACATTTGTTTGAACTTGCTCACTAGAAAGAATTGTGCTTGAGCCTCCAGCAAGAACATTTGGGGCAACTTGAACAACTTGGTCCTCTTCAGTAGCAGTAAGTATAGTAGTGTCTAGCATGTTAGTATCAATTTGTTCCATTTTAGCATTTGCAACAACATGGGTGGCTGGAAAAACAGAGACTTCATGAGCTTTTTCACCAAGGACTTCATTAGGATCCGTTGGTATGTTCTCAAACAAGGGTTCTAGATCTTCTTCTAGATCTTATGGTTCACTAGTCTACTCTAGTATTCCCTAACTTTCTTTCTCTGCCTAAATATTTGCTATAACTTGGGAAAGGATATTTGCTGGTTCATTAGTGCTTTTAGTGAGGTCAGGACTTACCCCAGTTTATTTTTCTTCCTGAGTTATAGTGATATCAATAGGTGCATCAGTGGGTATGTTAGCTGGGTCACTGGCAACGAATCTTCCTATCTCAATGTTAGTAGATCTTTCTTTATCTTGTTCTGTGGGCTCAATCTCAGCACTTATTTTTTGTTGATCTGAGGGAGTCTTAGTTCTACCATCTTTTTCAACTTCCTTGTCGCAACTTAACCTTAGGAGAACTACCTAGAGTTTGGCTAATGGATTACCAAGCCTGTTTATTCTTACGATAGGTGTCAAATGGAAGTGCAGTGATGTATGCAGTTGAGGCATCCTAACGGACATGTTGAACCTTAGCTCAAGTTTTGCTAAGTCCATACTAATTTGGGACTTAAGTTCAAGTTATTTAACGTGCAGATGATTTTTCAATTAAAATTTGCCACTAACCTATTTTGTTGGGTGGGTTGATTAGAAATTCAAGTAAAGTTACAGGAGAATTACTTCACTCCTACTAACTAGAGACTATAGGATCGAGGATTTGATTACGTTAGATTTCTCTAATACCTTTTTGGTACCTTCTCTCTTTTATAAGAAAAAAAGAAAAGAAGAAGAAGATTTGCAGGCAGTTTAGATTGATTTCAACTTATCTCTAACATGCAAGGTGATCATGCCAATGCACAGTCATTATATAACTCCCAATAAAGCAAAACAATAAACAAATTGTGAGCATAGAGAGGAAATAGTTTCCTCGAAGCTATGAAAGCATCTCCGATGTTTGCTCAAAATCACATCAATAGCCCTAGAAATAATTTCTAGTTAACATGAAACCAATTACATATTTTTTAGGGTTTTCACTTATTTAATGAAACCTAAAAACTACGTGCAATGCATACAATGACATACAAAGATGTCTAACTAAAATGACATGCAATGTGCAATCTAACATGTAGACTATATGTCATGCAACATTAATTATTTGGCCTAATCTAATAATGGGAAAATATTAAATGCAACCATCTTAATATGACACACATTCAAATAATCCTAAACATGCAATAACTAGATGATGTGCAATGATCCTAAACTCACACATGGTATTTTTTATGTTTTCTTTTTCTTCCTTTTTAATTATAAATCAAAATTAAAAATATCCTATATTTAAATATGCAATCTTAATTGAGGAAATGGAACTAAATTTAATCTTGAGCAATATTTTTGGAATTTCATTTTAAAAATTCGGAATAAGAAATTAACCTAAATATGCAATATTCTCTAAAACGAATCTAGAAGATCATGTTGATAAAGCACACAACACACTTCTTATTTCTCTTCACTCATGGTTTTTACAATGGGAAACTCCTTGCTTATATAGGTAGAGGAGGGTACAAATAACAAGAGTAGTTGGCCTTGCTCGGTAGACAACATAATTATGAAAGCACACTAGCCTCTAATGGGCTACAAACATAGAGAATCTCGTGACAAGCTATGAACAGTGACTTTATGCTTCGTGCTACAGTGAATAGTTGACTAGGATGAATAGTGATTGGTGCTATAGTGATTTTGTAGCGGCTTTATCTTCCGTCCCTTGAGTTATAATCATAGTCTGAATTATCAGAGCTATGAGCAAACTGTTATTTGAGTAGTACATTTTCATCTATGTCAATGGGATTGGAGCTTCCATCTTTTCCTCTTTTGAAGGATCGAATAAGACTCTCGATTTCTTCTGCCGACAGATGAGGATCATGGGAGGAGCTAGCATTCAAAAGATCATAAAAAGGGTCGGGAAAAGGGTGGTGATTTTGGCTGAATGGTCCTTCCCAAGGGTCTCGAGAGAGTGGTCCCCCACAAGGGTCATAAGGAGTGGATGAGTCTAGATTGTTTTGTCTAAAAACATCTAGAGCGTTTGGGATTTCATTACCAATAGTGTCTCATGCTTCAGAGTGATCCCATGACATGTTGGCATTTGCTAGGGGCCATGTTTTTGGTGGAATGACACGATTTTCTTGACAAAGGATCCTCTGGAGTTCTCGATATTCTTACCTGTTGAAGGAGATGGTGTATGGAAGTGTCTGGTGGATTTGTGCAACCTCTTGGAAGACTTGGGGCTTGTAGTTTGAAGTTCTTGCAAGAGATGGTTTGTCAAAATCCACCCGGTTGGATTGATGAATGTCCAAGGTCAGTTGAATAAGACAACTGTGTGTCTCTCTGGTTCAAGCCTTCCTTGATGGCTTTGAATCTCGAAAAGTTCTTTCCAGTAACTGAGTGGTTTAAACCATGTGAGGACATCCATGAGGTACTTTTGGTTGGACTCTTCTTGTGCAAGTGCCTTATTGAGAACCTGTAAGATTTTATCAGTGGGAAATTCAATGACTATTGTATATAGGTTGAACATGTACCAAAGTAACAACTTAAGTTCTTTTGGGAACTCATCATCAGGGGACCATCGTAGAGGATGAATGAATGGATATCTAGGTGGAGTCCTTCAGGTTTGAGCAGTGATCCTCTAAAATCTCTAAAAATTCTGAGATGATACTCCCACATGAACTCTTGAAGTTGGGCTATCAAGGGATTGTTTTTTATTACAATTGGAACATCGGGAGGATACTTGAGATTTGACCATCAGCCATTTATATCAATAGTACGATATGTTTCCAGGAGATATTATTTTCGAACATACATGTTGATTGCTTCAAAGGGGTTCTTAGGGTCTAGACAAGAAGTCTGCAAGGACATTCTTTTTACCTGGAATGTGTTTGACTTCGAAGGAGTATTTTGGAAACCATTCGGCCCATTGTAAAAGCTGTGGATGGGGAACTTGTTTCTACTTGAATCTTAGCATTTGGAGAACCTAGTATTTGTCACTAGCATCAGTTTGAAGAATACGTTTCCCTGTAGAGGGGATCCTCAGTGGGGGAAGTTGTTGCAAGACCCTTTTAAGATGAGTAACAACTTGGATCTGTTTTTGTCCCCATGGAGGGGCATTTTTCTTGAGCATTCTCTAGAGTGGTATAAGAATTTTAGAGATATAAGGAACAAAATCTCGTAGGTAATTGACATAGCTAAGAAATTGCTGGATTTGCTAAGTGGTAAAATCCCTGTTAGGGAATCTCTAAAGTTCATCAACAATATAAAATTCTCAGCAGTAGGTTCCTTCTTTCAGGCACATCCCAAGGAACTGTATTTCCTTCTAGGCAAGGATCATTTTTTTTCTGAAAAAGTATAATTCCATACTTCTTGTTGATATTAGCGAATTGAGTCAAAATTTGGCAATGAGATTCTTCATCAGGACTGAAGAGAAGGATATCATCAATGTAAATATGGGAGTTGGAGAGGATTGGTTCAAAAATTTTGCACAGCCTTTTGGAAAATGGATGGTGCAGTCTTGAGTCTAAAAGGGATAAATGTCCATTGGAAGTGTTGGTTTGGAATGCAAAACCCAATTTTGGGTCTATCTGTTGGGTTAATGCTCAATTGCCAAAATCCTGCCTTGAGGTCAAATTTTGAATAGTTTTTTGCTTGGGCAAGGCTAAGGAAAAGAGAGCTTCGGTGGGGCAATGAGAATTTGTCATCCTGAAGGAATTGATTCAAAGGTTGATAGTTAATCACTAACCTCATTTTTCCATGACTTTCTTCAGCACATTTGTTGACATAGATTGCTTCACACGCCCATTGGGAATGGGAATGTTTAATTAAGCCTTATGCCAACAGTTCCGAGCATTCTTGTTGAGTAATCGCAAGGTGCTTAGGGCTCATTCCCTAGTGACTCACATTTGTAGGATATATGTTTTCATTCCTTTTGAAGGGAAGTTTGACATAAAATTCTGAATTTTTCCACAAAGGCTGGGTATAGGTCTGGGAAAACTGGGAGTGTGATTCAGCACAACAAGAAAGTAAGGTTTGGATAATTGGGTCCAGCTTAGCTGGCTGAAGAGCATAGAATTGCTTGAAGTCCACAATTCGCAGAATTGATTTTTGAAATAGAGGCCATTGGAGAGGATTCTAAGCTTTGGAAATTGGGGCAAGATGTCCCAACCAATGATGATATCTTTATTTGGGGAACTAGAACCAAGAATTTTGGTAGTAATAGAACACTGGGGAAAAATTGGATGGTAATGGGTTTGCTATGAAACTTAGTAGCAAAAGTGTCACCAGAAGCAGAATTGAAATACCTAATGTGTAGTTTCTAGCATTCTTCTGGGAGAATCTTTGTGTCTAGTATTGAGGAACTAGCTCTAGTATCTATGAGAGCAACAAGAGAGATGTGTTTGTGATATTTTGATAAGAGAATGTGGATAGGTATATACGGGTGATGGACTAGTTTAGTGATATGGATTGCAGTGTCCATCAAAGGAGAATCTAGGAAGAAGGTGAAGACTTCATTCTCAGAGTCAGAGGCTGAGTCTAAGCTATATGTATGGATGACACATAGAGTGTACTCAAAAGGTTGATCTTCTAAAGAGAAGGCAAACTCGATATCAGAATCATTGAGGGGAATTCCGGCACTTTTTGACAAATTTGTCAAACAAATGGCTTCCACGCTTCGTCGCCTTTGGACAATTTTTGGTAAGATGTCCTATTTTGTTTCAAACATAGCATCTATCTTTGTTATGCTTCTTGAAAGAGCTGTGGTGGCTTTTACGCAGGAACTTCCACTTTCGTTTTCTTTTCCATGTCTTCTTGAAAGAGAACTGGTTAAAGTGTCTCTTTTTCTTGCAGCCTGTGCAGGAAGGGTTGTTGCAATTTTTGGGACAATTGGTCTTTAATTTTGGCTTCAAGCATGCCTTGTCAAGATGTTTATTTTCTATGAGGTACCTTCGAAAGGCTTCTCGTCGAAGACAAAGTTCTTTAATGGCAATGTGGATAGCTTGTTGGATTTCACCAAGAGTGGCTTTTGTCAAACTTTTAT
The DNA here is from genome assembly GCA_014182895.1 of Angophora floribunda. NCBI lineage: Eukaryota > Viridiplantae > Streptophyta > Magnoliopsida > Myrtales > Myrtaceae > Angophora > Angophora floribunda. The sequence continues at coordinate 11,501,583 of CM024706.1, read as the reverse complement.
GTCTTGCCTAAAGAGTATTTTCTGCAGCTTGGCTAACTTCCTTTGGGATTGATGCCAAGAAGATTGGTTTAAGATTACAATCTACGCCTAGTAAGTAGAAGAGTTTGATCATAGCTTGGAAGTGTCTGTCGAGATCTTTACGCCTTAACGAGCAACATCTCCATTCGAAGAACTCTTTTCTTTTGAGTTCTTTAGAACCTTCCGGCTTTCCTATAACATACATATGAATGAACTGGATAGCATTATCTAGCAGCTGTGTCAATATATGCAATTGGTCTTGTTCTGAGGCGGCATGCCACCAATCCATGAGTGCTCCTTTGAAATGGCTAGTGAATTCCAAAAGAATATCATAAGTGCTTGGTTCAGAGATATGCCCTATAGTGAGCCAGGCATGGAATTTTTGAAGCCTTTTAAGCCATTTATGGTATGGGAGATCATCCGGGGTAAAATAAATTTTGGATGATGAGGCTATAAAGGATTGGGTTGCATCTAGCTAATCTGGATGTGGCGCTTCGGGTTCCGAGAACATTTCTTCTTCCTTAGGCACATTATCTACCATAAACAATTTTTCTTTCGACGAAAAAAATGTTACTAGAGTGTCAGAGTTAGAGTCGAAGGAAGATTCAACGAGCTGAGTTTTTGATGGCTTGATAGCAGTAATAAAAGGAATCTAGTGTCGAAGAAAAGTTTCTAGTGGATTAGAAATAGTCAGGGCACCAAGAGGCTGTTGTCTGGGAGGATGTTCTGGTGTACTAGGAGGTGACACTAAAGACTCAGTGGAAGTCAGAGATTTCTTCTGCTTTTGTTTGAGCTTATGGAGTTTGTCTCGAAGGGCCAAGAAGTTACTTTTGAGGTGGTGGTGCGACTGAACTTAATACAATTGTGAATGAGGAGGTTGATCCTAGGGGAGAGATTCAAGTTTGGTGATGGAGAATGAGATGGGAAAAATGTTTGTTCGATGAGAGCAAATGGCTTTTGGCCTTTGAGAATCTAGATTTGCCTTCTAAGCTTTTCTATTTCAAGGGTCTTGTCTTCTAGGTAATAGCTGGGGGTGTCTGCTTGGTTTCAAGCATATGAAGCCTCTTTTGGAAATCATTCAACATTTTGCAAGATAGTCCAGTAGTTTGATCTGCTCGTTCGAGATGCGTTGCAACAGTGCCGAGAATCTCATTTTGGGCTAAGGCATTTTTCAATATGCCAATTTAAAATAGTCTCAACAGCAGAAGGTGGTTTGCGTTGGCCTTGGTTTTCAAGACTAGTAAGATTGGGTATCTTGGGGGAGTGTTAGTGTCTCTAGTGTGGGTCAGAGAATTTTTCCAGTGGGGGAAATTTCCGTAGACTTGATGCAAGCCCTTTGGTTTCAAGTGGAGGAAACTCATCAGGCAAAAACATGTATATACCAGGTATGGCCACAAGAGGTTCGGGTTTGGCTATGCATATGCTTGGTCTAGGTAAGTTAATGGGGCAAGAAGGATGTTTCTTTACCCATTTATGGATTGGCTTATAAAAAGGTAAGGTGACCAAGGGCTTTGCTGGTGGTATTGCAGGGGGATTTTCCGGCCTGCATGGCAGTGGAGGAGATGAAATCTTGGGAGGTCTTGGTGGTCCATAAGAATTAATGAATTGGTATTTTCCATCATCTTCACCAAAAGGTCCTACAGTTGGGTTGCCATCAAGATACCTTTTGGTACAACGTATCTCTTTTCTTCTTCTTTCTGGAAGAAGGCCTATCGTCTTCTTCTCCTTTAGGTTTTGTGCAAGAAGAGCAAGCACAATTGGGATCCCAAAAGCAATGTCCAGTGGGATCTTTAAAGAAGTGAATCGGCTATCCTTGTAAGCCAAAAGACTAGACAAATTGTTTGTCATCTAGCTTGCTTGAAACAGAATCCGTAGGACAGAGTGTAAAGTGGAGAATAGTAGGGAAAATACAAGAGGGTTCCTCCTTTGCCTTACTAAATTTGATGGTGATAGTACCATCTTTGTTTTGGGTAAAATAGGGCTCACTGGATTGAATAGGCTTACAATTTTGGTGGAGTTTTTCATAGTTGGTAACCCAACTATTAGGGAGGAGTTTAACAAGTTCATTTCATGGGATCTAACGAGGAACATGGATACAAGAAGTTTGGCCATGGTCAACTGAGATGACAAGGACATCTTCTGTGTTTGGGATGTTAAGATCAATGGCATGATTTTGGACTCGATAGATCATTTGATAATGCAAGGTGGTAGCAATTGATTTAGGAGTCTAAGGAGCTCTAGTAATTTGTAGATGAACTTTAAGAGTAGTAAGCAGGTTGGGATCGGCAAGGGAATGTCAAAGTTTGGGAATAGTGTTACAAAAACAGTTTCAGCATTCAAGGTTGTTTGAATAGTACCAATACAAGCTTGCTGATATTCCAAGAATCTAGTGTCGAGCAGAGCAATCCTTGCAGTAACTAGTAAACCCTTTCGGCCATGAAACGTCAAAGTAAGACAAATGGCTCTAAAATGGAGGTGAACTTCCACTTTCCTTTTATTTTCTGTGTCTTCTTGAAAGAGAACCGGTTAAAGTGTCTCTTTTTGTTGTAGCTTGTGTAGGAAGGGTCGCTGTAATCTTTGGGACATTTGATCTTCAATTCTAGCTTCAAGCATGCCTTGTCAAGATGCTTATTTTCTCTAAGGTAACTTTGAAAAGCTTCTCGTCGAAGACAAAGTTCTTCGATGGCAATGTGGATAGCCTGTTGGATTTCACCAAGAGTGGCTTCTGTTAGACTTTTTGGTCTTGCTTGGAGAGTTTTTTCTACAGCTTGGCTAACTTCCTTTGGGATTGATGCCAAGAAGATTGGTTTAAAATTCCAATATGCTCCTAGCAAGTAGAAGAGTTTGATCATAGCTTGGAAGTGTCTGTCGAGATCTTTTCGCCTTAACGAGCAACATTTCCATTCAAATAACTCTTTTCTCTTGAATTCTTTAGAATCTAAGAAGTGTGTTTTGTGCTTTATTAATATGATCTTCTAAAAACTCTTCTAGTCCAAAATGCCGGTTCTAAACAAACACTATGATTGAGAAAAATCTTAGAGCATGCTCTGCACTTGCCCCTACGGGATCCTGTACATCAGAATTTTCGATATTTTAGAAGTTTCTAAGATCTAAGCTCATGGCTTGAAAAGGAATTTGATGGCTAACAGGTAATCCCTATTAAGGCCAGGAGAGCCATATGTGGGAAAGCATACTTGCTATGAGTTGCGACTCAAGTTTGTGGGTTAGATTTTAGGCTCTTTAATAGTATCAAAGCCATGAATTTCTTTGAATCATATTCGTTTGTTTAACCTCAAGTTTTGGTTCTAGAAGAGTACCTCTTTTCTCATGGAAACAGCAGATTCCACCTATTCAAAAATAGACTACCTCTATAAGGTTGCCTACCTTACTGAGGATAGTAAGATCTCGGAAACTCACTTCCTATGATGAATCCTTACATTGCTTTCGCCAAATCATCTTCATTCTCCCCACTCAGATCCATCAGACACCTGATTAAACATACCCCTTGAATAGTCAATGATTATGTCCAATCCTCCCGATTTGATATACACCCCATCCAGGCAACTGAGCAAGAACAATTGGTCGCTCTCCAAATACCTCCAAAGTTCCCTATTCAATGGGCTTAGCAAGGTTATACTCACCTCCATTTTAGAGCCATTCGTCTTGCCTTGACATTTCATAGCCAAAAGGGTTTACCAGTTACTGTAAGGATTGCTCTTCTCGACACTAGATTTTTGGAATATCAGCAAGCTTGTGTTGGTACTATTCAAACAACCATGAATGCCAAAACTGTTTTTGTAACATTATTCCCAAACTTCAACTTTGCCCTTGCTGATCCTAACCTGCTTACTGCTCTTAAAGTTCAGCTATGGATCATTGGAGCTCCTAAGACTCTTAGATTGATTGATGCCATCTTGCATTATCAAATGATCTATCGGGTCTAAAATCATGCCATTGATCTCAACATCCCAAACTTAGAAGATGCTAGCCAGTTCCTCAATACTAGACACAAAGATTCTCCCAGAAGAATACTGGAAACCACACACCAGGTATTTCAATTATGTTTCTAGTGACACATTTACTACTAAGTTTTGTAGCAACACATTACCATCTAGTTTTTTCCCCAGTGTTCTATTACTACCAAAATTCTTGATTCTAGTTCCCCGGATAAAGATATTTTCATTGGTTGTGACATCTTGACCCAACTTCTAAAGCTTAGAATCCTCTCCAATGGCCTCCGTTTTAAAAATCGATTTCGCGAATTTGTGGATATCAAGCGATTCTATGCTCTTTAGCTAGCTAAGCTGGACCCAATTATCCAAACCTTACTTTCTTGTTGTGCTGAATCACACTTCCAGTTTTCCCAAACCTGTACCCAACCTTTGTGGAAAAATTAAAGTTTATGTCGAACTTCCTTTCAAAAGAAATGAAGACATAAATTCTACGAAGGCAAGTCACTCAAGAATGAGCCCTAAGCACTTTACGCTTGCTCAACAAGAATGCTTAGAACTGTTGGCACGAGGCTTAATTGAACCTTCAGACTCCCATGGGGCGTGTGAAGCATTTATGTCAACAAACGTGTTGAAGAAAGTCATGAAAAAATGAGGTTAGTGATTAACTATCAACCTCTGAATCAATTCCTTTAGGATGACAAATTCTCATTGCCCCACTGAAACTCTCTTAGCCTTACCCAAGCAAAAATTTGTTCAAAATTTTACCTCAAGATAGGATTTTGGCAATTGGGCATTGACCTAGCAAATAGACCCAAAACTGGGTTTTGCATTCCAAATCAACACTTCTAATGGATAGTTGTCCCTTTGGACTCAAGACTACAGCATCCCTTTTCCAAAAGACTATGTGCAAAATTTTTGAACCCATCCTCTCCAACTCCCAGATGTACATTGATGATATCCTTCTCTTCAATCTTGATGAAGAATCTCACTACCAACTTTTGACTCAAAATACTCCTTCGAAGTCAAACACATTCCAGGTAAAAAGAATGTCCAATCTTCCACTTTTATAGGTACAATATGCCTAATTCTATCAAGTTCTTCAAGGAGAATGGCTGCCCAGTATTTGTCACAAGCATCAGTTTGAAGAATACGTTTCCCTATAGAGGGGATCTTGAGAGGGGGAAGTTGCTGCAGGACCCTTTTAAGATGAGTAATAGCTTGGGTCTGTTTTTGTCCCCATGGAGGGGCATTTTTTTTTTATAGCATTCTCTGGAGCAATGTAACAGTTTTAGAGATCTGGTGAACAAACATGGCTCTCTTGACCTTAATAGGGACTGTTTGTTAGCCATCAAGTTCCTTCTCAAGCCATGAGCTTAGATCCTAAAGATTTCTAAAAATATCAGAAATTCTGATACACAAGGTTCCGTAGGGGCAAGTGTAGAGTATACTCTAGGATTTTTCTCAATCATAGTGTTAGTTCAAAACCGACATTCTGGACTAGAAGAGAAGAAGAGTTTTTAGAAGATCATGTTGATAAAGCACACAACACACTTCTTATTTCTCTTCACTCGTGGTTTTTACAATGGGGAAGTCATTGCTTATATAGGTAGAGAAGGGTACAAACGACAATAGCAGGTTGGCCTTGCTCAAGCAAACAACATAATTATGAAAACACACTAGCCTCTAATGGGCTACAAACACAGAGAATCTTGTGACAAGCTATGAATAGTGACTTTATGCCTCGTATTATAGTGAACAGTTGGCTAGGATGAACAGTGATTTTGTAGCGGCTTTATCTTCTGTCCCTTGAGTTATAGTCATATTCTGAATTATCAGAGTTATGAGCAAATTGTTCTTTGAGTAGTACATTTTCATCAGTGTTAGTGGGACTGGAGCTTTCGACTTTTTCTCTTTTGAAGGACCAAATAAGACTCAATTTCTTCTAACAACATATGAGGTTCACGGGAGGAGCTAGCACAAAAAGGATCAGAAAAAGGGTCAAGAAAAGGGCCGTGATTTTGGCTGAATGGTCCTCCCCAAGGGTCATAAGGAGTGGATGAGTCTGGATTGTTTTGTTCCGAACAGTGTTCCATGCTTTAGAGTGATCCCAATACATGTTGGCATTTGCTAAGGGCCATGCTTCTGGTGGGATGACACGATTTTGTTGACAAAGAATCCTTTGGAGTTATCAATATTCTTGCCTATTGGAGGAGATGGTGTATGGAAGTGTCTGGTGGATTCGTACAATCTCGTGGAAGACTTGGGCTTGTAGGTTGAAGTTCTTGCAAGAGATGGTTTGTCAGAAATCCACCCGATTGGATGGATGAATGTCGAAGGTTGGTGGAATAAGAAAATTGTGTGTCCCTCTAGTTCGGGTCTTCCTTGATGGCTTTGAATCTTGGAAAGTTCTTTCCAGTAACTAAGTGGTTTAAACCATGTGAGGACATCCATGAGGTACTTTTGGTTGGACTCTTCTTGTGCAAGTGCCTTATTAAGAACCTATAAGATTTTATTAGTGGGAAATTCAATGGCTATTGTACATAGGTTGAACATGTACCAAAATAACAACTTAAGTTATTCTGGGAACTCATCATCAGGGGACCATCATAGAGGATGAATGAATGGATATCTAGGATGGAGTCCTTTAGGTTTGAGCAGTAATCCTCCATAATCTCTAAAAATTCTAAGATGATACTCCCACATGAACTCTTGAAGTTGGGCTGTCAAGGTATTGTTTCGTATTGCAATTGGAACATGAGGAAGATACTTGACACTTGGCCATCAGCCATTTATATCAATAGTATGATATGTTTTTAGGAGAGGTTCCTTTCGAACATACATGTTGATTGCTTGGAAGGGTTCTTTGGGTTTGGACAAGAAGTCTGCAAGGACATTCTTTTTACCTAGAATGTGTTTGACTTCGAAGGAGTATTTTCAAAACCATTCGGCCTATCATAAAAGTTATGGATGGGGAACTTGTTTCTGCTTGAATCTTAGCATCTAAGGAAAAGAGGAAATGTCCACTTTGATAAGGAAGTGATGTCTGATGAGATGGAATTCAAACTTTTTGATCCCATATTCGACAACAAGGATTTTCTTGAAAGTGGATTGGTAATGGATTTTTGTCTAAGAAAATCTTCCACTTTTATAGGCACAAATATGCCTAATTCCATCAACTTCTTCAAGGAGAATGGCTACCCAGTATTTGTCACTGACATCATTTTGAAGAATACGTTTCCCTATAGAGGGGATCCTTAGAGGGGGAAGTTGTTGCAGGACCCTTTTAAGATGAGTAATAGCTTGGGTCTACTTTTGTCCCTATGGAGGGGCATTTTTCTTGAGCATTGTCTAGAGGGGTCTAAGAGTTTTAGAGATATGGGGAACAAAATCTCGTAGGTAATTGACAATGCAAAAAAATTGCTAGACTTCCTTAGTGGCAAAACCCCTATTAGGGAAACTCTGAAGTTCATCAGCAATATGAGATTCTTAGTAGTAGGTTCCTTCTTTCAAGCGCATCCCAAGGAACTGTATTTCCTTTTGGGCAATGATCATTTTGTTTTTAGAAAGCATAATTTCATGCTTCTTGACAATATTAGCGAATTGAGTCAAAAGTTGGTAGTGAGATTCTTTATCAAGACTGAAGAGAAGGATATCATTAATGTAAATCTGGGAGTTGGAGAGGATGGTTCAAAAATTTTGCATCTAGCCTTTTGGAAAAGAGATGGGGCAATCTTGAGTCAAAAAGGGACAACTGTCCATTGGAAGTGCTGATTTGGAATGCAAAACCCAGATTTGGGTCTATCTGCTAGGTCAATGCCCAATTGCCAAAATCCTACCTTGAGGTCAAATTTTGAATAGACTTTTTCTTGGGCAAGGCTAACGAAAAGAGAGTTTCGATGGGTCAATGGGAATTTGTCATTTTGAAGGAATTGATTCAAAGGTTGAATGTTAATCACTAACCTCATTTTTCCACGACTTTCTTCAGCACGTTTGTTGACGTAGAATGCTTCACACGCCCATTAGGAGTCGGAAGCTTCAATTGAGCCTTGTGCCAATAGTTCTGAGCATTCTTATTGAGCAAGTGTAAGGTGCTCAGGGCTCATTCCCAAGTGACTTGCCTTCGTAGGATTTGTGTCCTCATTCCTTTTAAAGGGAAGTTTGACACAAAACTTTGAATTTTTCCACAAAGGCTGGCTATAGGTCTGGGAAAACTGGGAGTGTGATTCAGCACAACAAAAAAGTAAGGTTTGGATAATTGGGTCCAGCTTAGCTAACTGAAGAGCATAGAATCGCTTGATATCCATAAATTTGTGGAATTGAGTTTTGAAATGGAGGCCATTGGAGAGGATTCTAAGCTTTGGAAGTTGGGTTAAGATGGCACAACTAATGATGATATCTTTTTTCGGGGAATTGGAACCAAGGATTTTGGTAGTAATAGAACACTGGAGAAAAATTGGATGGTAATGGGTTTGCTATGAAACTTAGTAGCAAAAGTGTCACCAAAAACAAAATTGAAATACCTAGTGTATGGTTTCCAGCAATCTCTAGAATAATCTTTGTGTCTAGTATTGAGGAATTGGCTCTAGTATCTATGAGAGCAACAAGAGAAATGGTTTTGTGATATTTTGACAAGAGAATGCAGATAAGTATATACGGGTGATGGACGGTTCAATGATCTAGATTGTAGTGTCCATCAAAAGAGAATCTAGAAAGAAGATGAAGACTTCATTCTCAGAGTCAAAGGCTGGGTTTGAGCTATGCATCTAGATGGCACATAGAGTGTCCTCAGAAGGCTGATCTCCTAAAGAGAAGTTAGATTCGATATCAGAGTCAAAGGCTGTGGGAAATTCCAATACTTTTGACAATTTTGTCAATCAAATGGCTTCCACGCTTCTTCGCCTTTGGACAAGTATTGGCAAAATGTCTTTTTTTGTGGTAGACATAGCATCTATCTTTGTTATGCTTCTTGGAAGAGCGGTGGCGGCTTTTACGCATGAACTTCCACTTTCCTTTTCTTTTCCATGTCTTCTTGAAAGAGAATCGGTTAAAGTATCTATTTTTCTTGCAACCTGTGCAAGATGGATTGCTACAATCTTTAGGACATTTGATCTTTAATTATAGCTTCAAGCATGCCTTTTCAAGATGCTTATTTTCTCTAAGGTAGCTTCGAAAAGCTTCTCATTGAAGACAAAGTTCTTTTATGGCAATGTGGATAGCCTATTGGATTTCATCAAGAGTGGCTTCTGTCAAACTTTTCTTTCTTGCCTGGAGAGTTTTTTCTACAACTTGGCTGACTTCCTTTAGGATTGATGCCAAGAAGATTGGTTTAAGATTCCAATATACTCTTAGCAAGTAGAACAGTTTGATTATAGCTTGTAAGTGTTTGTCAAGATCTTTTCACCTTAACGAGTAACATTTCCGTTTGAAGAACTCTTTTCTTTTGAGTTCTTTAGAATCTTCTAGCTTTCCTATAAAATACATATGAATGATCTGGATAGCATTATCTGGTGATTGTGTTAATAGATATAGCTGGTTTTGCTTCGAGGCAGCGTGTCACCAGCCCTTGAGTGCTCCTGTGAATTGGCTAGTGAATTCTATAAGAATATCATAAGTGCTTAGTTTAGAGATATGCCTTGTAATGAGCCAGACATGGAATTTTTTAAGCCTTTTAGGCCATTTATAATATGGGAGATCATCTAGGGTAAAATAAATTTTGGATTATGAGGCTGTAAAGGACTGGGTTGCATCTAGCTGATCTAGATGTCGCGCTTTAGGTTCCGAGAACATTTCTTCTTCCTTAGGCACATTATCTGCCATAAACAAATTTTCTTTCGATTAAAAAGATGTTACTAGAGTGTCAGAGTCAGAGTCGGAGGAAGATTCGACAAGCTGAGTTTTTGATGGCTTGATAGTAGTAATAGAAGGAATCTAATGTCGAAGGAAAGTTTCTAGTGGATTACAAATAGTTAGGGCACCAAAAGGTTGTTGTCCGGGAGGATGTTTTGGTGTCCTGGGAGGCAACACTAAAGACTCAATGGAAGTCAGAGATTTCTTTTGCTTTTGTTTGAGTTTACAGAGTTTGTCTCAAAGTGCCAAGAAGTTACTTTGAGGTGGTGGTGCGGCTGAACTTAAAATAGCTATGAATAAGGAAGTTCATCCTAAGAGAGAGGATTCATGTTTTGGTTGTGGAGAATGAGATGGGAAAAATGTCTGTTCGATGAGAGCAAATGGCTTTTGGCCTTTGAGGATTTGGATTTGCCTTCTAAGCTTTTTTATTTCAAGGGTCTGGTACTCCAGGTAATGGTTGGGGGGTGCCTGCTTGGTTTCGAGCAGATGAAACCTCTTTTGGAAATATTTCAACATTTTGCAAGATAGTTCAATGGTCTGATTTACTTGTTCAAGATGCATTGCAATAGTGCCAAGAATCTCATTTGGGCTAGGGCATTTTTAGTTTGCCAATTTAAAATAGTCTCAAAAGCATAAGGTTGTTTGCGTTGGCCTTGGGCATCAAGACCAGTAGGATTTGGTATCTTGGGGGAGTGTTGGTATCTCTGGTGTGGGTCAAAGAACTTTTCCAATGGGGGAAATTTCTGTAGACTTGATTTAGGCCCTTTGGTTTCAAGTTGAGGAAACTCATAAGGCGAAAACATGCATATACCAGGTAAGACCATAGGAGGTTCGGGTTTGAGTATGCATATGCCTGGTCTAGGTAAGTTAATGGGGCAAGAAGGATGTCTCTTTACCCATTTTTTGATTGGCTTATTAAAAGGTGAGGTGATCAAGGGCTTTGTTGGTGGTATTGTAGGGGGATTTTTTGGCCTGCATGGCGGTGGAGGAGATGAAATCTTAGGAGACCTTGGTGGTCCATAAAAAACAACGAACTGGTATTTTCCATCATCTTCACCAAGAGGTTCGACAATTGGGTTTCCTTCAAGATACTTTTGGTACAGCGTATCTTTTTTCTTCTTCTTTTTGGAAGAAGGTCTGTAGTCTTCTTCTCCTTCAAGTTTTGTGCAGGAAGAGAAAGCACAATTAGGATCCCAAAAGCAATGTCTAGTGGGATCCTTATAGAAGTGAATCGGCTGTCCTTGTAAGCCGAAAGACCAGACAAACTATTTGTTGTCTAGCTTGCTTGAAACAATATTAGTAGGATAAGGTGTAAAGTGGAGAATAGTAGGGAAAATAGAAGAAGGTTCCTCATTTGCCATACTAAACTTGATGGTGACATTACTATCTTTCTTCTGGGTAAAATGGGGCTCGTTGGATTGAACGAGCTTACAACTTTGGTGGAGTTTTTCATAGTTGGTAACCCAACTATCAAGGAAGAGCTTAACAAGTTCGTTTTGTGAGATTTGACGAGGAACATGGATACAGGAAGTTTGGTCGTGGTCAACTGAGATGACAAGGGCATCTTCTAAGTTTGGGATGTTAAGATCAATAGTATGGTTTTGGACCCAATAGATCATTTGATAATACAAGGTGGCAGCAATCGATCAAAGAGTCTGAGGAGCTCCAGTGATCTGTAGCTGGACTTTAAGAGCAGTAAGTAGGTTGGGATTGGCAAGGGCAATGTTGAAGTTTAAGAATAGTGCTACAAAACCAGTTCCGACATTCATGGTTGTTTGAATAGTACCAACACAAGCTTGCTAATATTTTAAGAATCTGGTGTCGAGCAAAGCAATCCTTGCAATAACTGGTAAATCCTTTCGGCTTTAAAACGTTGAGGCAAGACAAATGGCTCCGAAATGGAGGTGAGTATAACCTTGCTAAGTGCATTGAACAGGGAGCTTTAGGGGTATTTGGAGAGTGACAAACCGTTCTTGCTCAGTTGCTTGGATGGGGTGTTGATCAAATCGGAAGGATTGTACATACTCCTTGTAACATCCTGAAAATTGACCCCACTTTAGGATTTTATAAAATGGTGATGTTAGTCGGATGCCTAGTTAGTACAAATATTCTAAGCTATTTGTTTTTGAGAAAACGGATTATAGGGAAGCGCTAATAGGAAGCGATATGCATATGACTCGCAATTTCGATCAGGGACGAAAAGCCTTCGACCATGAGGACCTGGGCGGGAACGATATCCTCTCGTACTAGACTATTAGGGAAATAAAAATAAATCGATTCGGCAGAAAAATGAAATAGGGTTGCGGGTGATTTTCGCACGACTTCAATACAAACTACAAATGACGCTAAATCGAATCATTTTCATCTTGTACTCGAGATTATCAATTGAGCCCCTAAGATCACGTGACAATCAAGGGACATCCTTGACTCGAGAATTGGCATAAACGTGGATCAAAGAATGGTTGACTACATGTCAAATGTGAGGAAAAGTCCTAAAGGGGCGCTCGATAGTCCAAATTGTACTACAATCGCAATCGACTTAATTTAGCCCTGAATTTCATCCGATTTTTGGGAACCGATTTCTTAGCAATGTCATGACTAAATATTTGGGCGTCGCCTTATTTATTTTTGGATTTTCCATTCGACTTGGAAGCATGAGAAAAGGAAAATTTAAATCGGGTTTCGGGCTCGTAGGTGGGCCGACCCAAGACCGACGGCCCAATGGGCCTTGCGCCCATTCCGCCTAGCTCATGAAGGGCCCAAGCTGGCCCAATCTCTCCTCCCTTCTCGGCCAAATAGACTTCTCTTCTTGGCCCTTTTCCTTTGGTGCCCAAGTGGGCTTTGTTCGGTTTATTTTTGCTTGTTTTTTATTGGTGCTTGAAGCAAGTGGACTAGCCACTTGCCTTGGCTTCTTGATCAAGATTACCAGCCCATTCTCTCTCCTCCTTTTCCCTATCCTAGCCATCCAACACCATCCCTTTCTCTCTCTCTCTCTCTCTCTCCCTTTTCTCTTCCTTTTCCCTTCTCTCTTTTGCCATCCCTATTGTTCACTGTCGGAAACCATTGCTGCTGCCGGAGCTATTGCCACCATCCAGCGTGGAGCCGTCAAAGTCTGAAGGCTAGCCGTTCACCACCAGCTACCCTTGGTCCCTGTTGGCAGCCTGTCCGGCCACCCAGTAGTCGCTATTGCCTTTCCACTTGAACAGTGTTCTGGCACTGTTTTGGCTGGTTTCGGCCATCGTCCGTCATTTGTCGCCATCCTCGAGCTAACCCCGTGTAGCCCTCACTCTTACTTTCACGCCGGTGTCGCCAGACTTTCGACCCAAGTGAGTTAATTTCCTAATCCTTAGTTAGGGGTTAATCTTGCTTAGGTAGTTTAATTAGTTTAATTTATGCTTGGTTAATTATAGATTAGTTTGCTAATCGTGCTGATTAGATTAGGGCTGACCATGGTTAATTAAAATGACTATAGTTAGTAATTAAAGTAACTAAGATTAATTTAGTAACCATGGTCAGCCCTAATCTAATCAGCACGATTAGCAAACTAATCTATAATTAACCAAGCATGGTTAAGTTTATTAATTTTTATTATTTGATTAATTTCAGATGAGTTACTGTTCATGGGTTACTATTCACGTAGCACTATTCACACAGAAGCAAAATATTGCTATAATTCGATGTGTTTTTGTTTGTTATGATATATTGAAGTGCTAATTGTCAATTATTCTCGAGAATTATAGGGAATACGTGGTTGATGATTGATTGGAATTGAATTTTCTTGGTTTATTGAATTTCTTCATGAGTAATTGGATTGTACCATTGTATGCGATTGTCAATTGTTGTTGCATTTCATTATACGTGTGTCAATTGCAATAGTATGTCGTGTGAACACGATTTATGTTGCATTTACGACAAAGCAAAGGCAAAGACGAGAATGAACTGCTTGATAATGTGTTCCATGGTCAGATTAAACTTGATAATCTCGGTATAGCCAGGTGACCGCCAATCCTTTGAGGTTGTGCCTTAGCCTTTTGGTCGCCTGACTTCGGTCAGATGCCCGATGGGGGTCAGTTATGGAGTCACGGTAGAGGCTGGGCCCATGCTTCTTCGAGAATGTCGTCAGTGAGGGATAACCCATGATGTCGACGTGCCTCAAGGAGAAGGACGATGCCTAGTCTTCAACCAGTTGACCGCCAACCATAAAGTTGTGTCGTGGCCTTGATGGTCGTAATAATCGTAGCACATGTGAGCATTGAGATATGAGAACGTTTTGTGCAATGCTCTAATTATTTGCATATCTCCTACTATTATAGTGAGATGGTTGACAGTTTTTGCAAGTCACGTGTGCCAACGCTAGATAGGATCACCTATGATTGTGTCTATTTATTAAACTGTCTTCTATTTTCACTTCTCTGAGGTATGGTGGTTGATGGCTTAGGTTGTATGTCAGACTCCCGAGGCGAGTGAAGTTCCTAATTGAGACTTAGGACTTTAACTTATTGAGTTTATTTCAACCGTCGTGATTAACTTTTCCAGGCCCTAGATGACGTAGTACTTCAGCATCCCGGTGGACATGAGTACCACCATTACCACGCGGCCAAGCCCAGGCCGTAATTTTGTGTATGAGCACTAATATTGCTAGTCACAACACCTAGAGGGGGGTGAATAGGTGTAAATGAATTTTATGCACTTAAACCAACAGTATAAAGTCTGATAGTAATAGAATCAGAATATCAGTATCGAACACAGTCTGTATGAGATAGACTTTGTAGTATGCAATCAGAATTTCCCACGCGATCAGCCAATTGGCTAAATTTCACTATGTGATCAAAAGTGATTACACGTCTCTAGAGTATTAGTACTCGGTGATGATATTTCTCAATAAGTCACTCCTCTTGGCAATACCCTAAGTACGCAACAACCCCCTTCACTTTGGTCAAATGGATGCGACGTCTCAGGACGTGTTGCTGACCACTCTTTTTAATATTTCATTATGCGCAAGCGAAAACGAACTAACACCCATTCAATCAATTAATCAATCATAAAAGGGATAGAAAGATAAACAACATCATAGCAGCAAACCAACTCTTTTATTTAATTACTAGATTAACCACTAAGGAACGGTTTCTATTTACAAGCCCACCAGTAGGTCGGTTCCTTTTTTTTCCAAGCCAAACAAAAAGATGCTAAGGCTGGGTTAATTTACTCCTTCAAAAACTCTTAGGTTCGGTACATCCATTAGGGACTACCAAAGTGCAATGACCCATCGGATTCAAGCTCCATTGGGTCATAGTTGAAGGGGTATGGGTTTGCTACTAGTGGAGCAGGTCAGGATCCACCACGACTCCATCTAGAGGGTCCAACTCCATGGGATCTCAGTCTTCGTTCTCAAAGCCCCACCGAGCACCCATCAAAACCGCATAGAGAACCAATCAAGAGATCGTCCTCCCTAATGTACCACGCTAGGAACTGGTGGGGAACCCACAGCCCCGATCTCTCATCCACCTAGATGGTGGAGACATACTTCTCATATAGATGCACCTGACCCGGGAAGTGGTGGTGCATCACGATGGTCCCCTAGTCCTTGGGGACCCCGAATCGCACCAGATGGTGCGCCATCCAAAGGACTTGAAATGGTTTGATACAACAATAAGATAATCTCAGCAAGTTCTCACCCTAAGCCCCAATTAGGACATTAACTCATTTTGGGGTATCTATCATAAGAACAACCTCTCATGCAAATTAATGGCAACAATACTAACTGCCTTAGTCAAGACATGATCTATTCAATAAACCCATGAATAATATTGACAAGCAGTCAACTCGTAGGTAACCTTACCTGGTCATGCCATATCCTGCACGATAACACACATGCATATCATGATTAATGCGTACCACATCTTAGTAATGCATTCAATTAGTCACATTCGAGTCGTATCGCAGGCGATCTCACTTGGCCATTGCCACACCCTACATGTAATCAACTTAGGCATATCACAAATAGTGCAACCAACACATGCATAATTAGAATCAATGACGCAATGTTTCTCATGCACTCTTGCATTATGTGTGTTCAGATTATTAATGTCCCTTAGGGCCACAACCTAACTCTCGCCGGTGTCTACTAGTATAGCCAAGCATCACCCTCTCCTATGAGTCGTGGTGACGTCAAGGGCTCTCTCTTAAGATGGCATTTTCGAAGGAGCATGAGTTGGCCTCTACCATGACACCGCATCCAGACTCCCGCCAGAATTTCCAACAAGTCGGACTTCGTCCCTCGATCTCTTGCCGGCGTGACGGGTTCAATTTAGTGACCACACAAGCATACCACCACAGCCTATTTTAATCTTGAATATTAGCCGATGCAAACGTGGTACATGCTCAAAGAGTCAATCATTGCATTTTTTCATTTAAAAATTGCAGGAATATAATCACATGATCATGTTTTATTCCAAAACCTATCCAAATTCCAAGCCTTATAAACAAACATGCCATTTTCATTTTCATGGCAACATTTGACATAAACATACACCCAACGCCTCGGGGTTTTTCCTTTTATATGCCCACACGATTTTATCACATTATTAATGCATTTAACAATTAATAACGCAAATCATACAATCAATTCATCATTAATACAAGCAACCAATCAATGTGCCTTCACAATCATGAATGCATCGAATTAAGACTATAATTTACTTCTGTATGAATAGTACTGCATGAATAGTAACTTGTGAATAGTAAGCATGAACAGTACTATTCATAATTAAATTATTATTAAAATAAATAATAATAATTTCGAATTTAATAAATAATAATATAAATTCTGAATTTCATAAATAAATAAATTATTAAAGAAAACAATTCTTTTTTATAAAATAATGCTAATCAAGATTAACCCCCTAATCCTTGATTAGTCTAATTAATCTCAATTAATAAGAACTAAGCAAGATTAATACTTTAATAAAAAAAACTAACCATGATTAACTAACCTAACAATGCTTCACCATGGTTAATTAATCCAACCATAATCCAACTCTAGTTAATTAACCCAACATTAGTTAATTAACCTAACTATAATCCAACCTTGGTTAAGTTACCTAACCTTGGTCATCTTTTTAACCAGCCCTCTTAACCTTAGTTAGCCATAATTAGACCCTTAACTAAGATTAACCATAACTAAACTACCCCTAAACAAGTTTAACAGACTAATCATATGATTAGAGCATAAACTCACCCATTAATCGGGTTAGAGACACAGGCACGACGGCGGCGGTGGGGGCTACGCACAAGGACCTCGACTATGTCGGCCCAAGGTGGTCTCGGGGTGAAAACAACTATTGAAAGTGCTGGTCTTCTTCTGCTCGTAGGAAATCGAGTGGAAATAGGCAAAACAACTTTTGGCAAGGCTGATTGGCAGTCCGGCAACCTACTGGCCAGCGTCCGATGGCTCCAAGTAGCTAAGGGGAAGGTGCCGGTGGCTGGTTCAGGTGGTGGTGAGGTGAAAACGGGCGCGGCTGAACGTTCCCAGCTGGTACAGCAACTTGAAACAAAGGCGGGTAGAGGAGCGGTAGGTTTTGGATGGTTGGCGGGCTGTCCGGTGAGCGGCGATGACAGGGGGTACAAACTAAGGCTCCCCGTCGTTGCTATAGGTGGCTTGGGCAGTGACAAGGCCAAACCAGCAATGGAAATGGAAGAAAGAAAAGAAAGGGAGAAGAAGAAGAAGAAGAAGAAGAAAGAGAGAGAGAAAGGGGGTGGTTGGCCAGCTTGAGGGAGAGAGGAAGAAGGAGGAGAGAGAGAGAAGATGAAGGCCTATCAATGCTCTTCAATGCCCCAACAATTCCCTATGCAAAAGCCATCATGAGCCAAGACTTCTCTTCCTCTTTTGTCTTCCGTACACTAATGCCTAGAGGGGTATTTTAGTCTTTTCCACCTTGGACACAATTACCAAATTGCCCATGGGCTGAAGAGCAGGCCTAAGAAACGGACTAGGAATGAATAGGAATGGGCTCAAAAATTTCGTTGGGCTCAAATTGGCTCAAAAATGGATAATGGGCTAGAATGGGTCAAGTGGGCTAGTTGGGCTCAATGAGCCCACACGACTGACTTGGGCCCACTCTTGTGGCTGCCCCTCCTTAGGCGTGAGGCCCACTTGCGTCTTGCCCGGCCCACTTCCTTGTGGGCTCAATTTTTAGGCCTGTTAAATCCTTTTTCCAATAACTCGGGCTTATCGATATTTTCAAAGGTTTTAGAAACATTGTCTAAGGGTTCATCTCTAACGTTTCTGAAAATTCGATGTTCAATATCATATTAACATACATAGTTAATTTCGATCGAATGCAATTTTAGTACATCTTGGACTAACAGGCGGCTCCAAGGATTTATGCGTAATCGACTTGTGTTTGTCTTAGTGTCAAAGCATGTTCAAGTTTTCTCACGATTACTGAGGATTAACTTAGGGCCAATCGTGGTCTCGATAATAGTAAACGGATTCACCCGTGATCCCATTATACCTTGTCCACAAATTGACTTCTAGTCGCTCCTTGAATCGGCCTGTATAACCATAGGATCGTCATTACGCAGGTTCCATAGCCGAGTCATTATCCTAGGTCGAGTTCTTTAGTCGTACGAGTTTGGTCCTCATTAGACTTTCTCCTAAGGATTAGTATCTCGGGAGTGATCAGTTCCAATTGAGATTAACTAATAATGCATGGATTAAATTCACGGTCATTCATCCCTCAAAGGGTTCGAATTTTAGGACGTCATATGCTCTATTTGCAAATGTTAAAACTTTCTCATTTTGCCCCAACATCGTGCTTATTTCCAAATTTTGCAAAGACATACAAATATGTAAAGTTGCACCAGAATCTAGAACCCATAAGCTAAATTCAGAACCAACCGTAAGGTTAGTCTAAATAAGCACTAATACCATACCTTTAGAAGGTCGGTCCTTCAGCTTGACCTTCAAGCTCGCGAGGTACTTCCTGCAGTTCCTCTTCCAATGCCCTTGACACCACAATAGTGACAATTCGCTTTCTCAATCTTGTGCTTCAGACGTTTAGCCGATTTTAGGTTTTTTTCCTTTTCTTTTTCTTCAAAGTAGTCTTACTATTTGAAGAGGAAGCCTCAACTACAACCATCACAATAGGCCTTGTGTTGTGCATTTCCTTCTCATAAACCACCAACATACTAAGTAACTTAACAAGAGTTTTCTCCATCTTATGCATGTGGAAGTTTTAGACAAATCCAGAGAAGGAATCGAGCAAAGATTGGAGTATTAGATCCATGGCTAATTCATTATCTGTAATAAGATTTACCCTGGCTAACTCCTCGATGTGCCAAATAATCCTCAAAACATGATCATTCATCAATGATCCCTCGGCCATTCTCATACAGTACAATCCCTCAGATATCTCATATCTAGATATTTGACATTCTCATCGAAGAAATCCTTCAGATGCTCGAGAATCGAATAAGCACTTTCCATGGTCTCATACTTCTTCTGAAACTCATTATTTATAGAAGCAAGCTGTATGACCTAACTTTTAGGTCATTTTCACACCAGTTCTCTAAGTTTCGTGCTCCTCTTGGGTCCCACCCATAGGAAAGTTTTCTGGCAAGTTCTTATCAAGCACATACCCAATCTTCTCAAAGTTGAGAATAATTCTTAGATTTTGTACCCAATCAAGATAGTTGGATCCCGTCAAACAATATTTGTCAAGAATAGAAGGAAGTGGGTTTGTCAAAAACCATTTTCAGAAAAGGAAAATCTGATATAGAGAAAAATAAATCGTTAGCCGTTGTCTTACAATAAATATTTTATTTCATTTTGCCCTTTCAATGAAATATTATATCCCACTATTCTTTTCAAATCCCATACTCCTTAAAATAGGAAACAATAATCTTCATTGAAAAAGATCACTAGTGGGGATTGGAGTCTTACTAGTTTATATTCTACCTCACCTGACAGTTATTGGTGTCCTACAAATTTAGTAAGTGGATCAACATACAATGCATCATATGTGAGTCCCAATCATCCTTTAGCCTCTAGATCACGAAAATCTCACCTAACAGTTATTGGCCTCATTATCATAGTTAAGTTTACCCCCATCATCTCATGCAAGTATTTAGGACACAAATGATTCCTCACCTAACAATTATTGGAAATCATTCGGCCTAAACCTCACAACTTTAGATGTATAATGGAGTGCTCTTATATTCTTGAATAGCAACTGACCCCAATTTAACCATAATCTATCAATCATCCATTAAAATATAGGAACAAACCACAACAATGGTAGGCCATGAAATTGGAAACCCTTTACAACTTAACACCACAAATAAGGAGATTTTCTTTGCTTTCAATTGTCTCATCTTTGCAAATTAACCAATTAATATGCATAACAAATAAAAATCTAAAGGTCACTTCAAAAGAATTCTCATCACAAATGAGAATTGACCACCAGATCGTAAAAATAACACGAACCAATCATCAATTAAAAGCATGAACATGTCAAAGGATTGGCTCTGATACCATTGTTGGGATTTGTTTCGAAGAACAACAACACATGCATAGAATCAAAATTTGATTTGCAGTAGAAGTAAAAATGCCTATACACGTATTTCCTTCACATCGTTCATGCATTTTAATAAAAGCACATAGAAGTGATAGAGGGTCTAATCACGTTAACCTTTTGTCTTGCTCAAATGTTTCTTGGTTCTGATATTTCTCAAATTCTGACCACGAATGTTTGATGTCTTTGTGGCGTTAGTTCTAATGTTCTTCAAATTTTGAAGTAATACTGGTTTTGACATTCATGGAATTCTGGCCACAAATGTCTGATCTCTTCTGGTAACATTGGTTCTAACGTTCTTTAGATCCACAAACATCTGAACTCTTCATAACACAGGTTCCGATGTTCTTCGATTGAGTCCCACAAATGTTAGGCCTCTAGTTCAAACACACTATCAATCTCACGTTGAACGGAAGAGAGAAATTGAGAGCTCTCACCACTACAATTGTGCCAGCGATCTCTCATGTGTAAATGTCTTAGTTGATCACTATCAACACTCTCAATTGTAAATTGTCATTCATATTACAATATGCTCTCTCAATTGCCCTTTTGTAACCAATCCATATCACATTTTAATTTAGCTCATTAACTCCAAAACCATTTTTAGAAATTAATTTGACCATAATGTCTGAGCTCACTTCAGACGTTGGATTTGGAGTTAAATTCTAAAACTATTTCAGAACTAACTAAGGCATTTATTCTATAACTATTACAGAGCATTATTCCAAGCATTAATATGTAACCGTTACAAGACATTATTATGGGCTTTAACTTTATAACATTTACAAACATTTAATTTGACTATTATGTCGAAAACCGTTTTAGATCATTAAACTACCCATTTATGTTGAAAACATTTAGATCATTAATGTGGCCGTTAAGTCTAAAAGTGTTTCAGAATTTTAATATAGCCATTTAGTCTGAAACTATTTCAGACTTTAATTTGGCTATTAATTCCTAACTCACTTCAGATTATTAATACGGCCATTAATTCTGAACTCATTTCAGATATTTAATTCAGTTGGTTAATTTAAACTCGCTTCAAATCTTTGATTCGGTCATAAGGTCTAAAATCACATTTCGAAACTTATATTTTTAGCTTGACTTAATTAGATTGCCTCAAGTGCAAACACATTTGCAATATTGTCTCCCTTATTCAAACGTTTTGAATTGATTATGGTGTGTGGCATCTCTGGGTTCATCACAGAGTTGGCAATACGATTTGTACTAACACATTAGCACAATCAAGAGAACTGATTATCTTGATCAGTCTCTAGTTTCCTATAAACCATGAGTAACATCTAGCAATATATCATGGCTACCCCGGCAATGTGAAATGTCAAGAACATAATGGACTTGTAAGCTTTGGCAACCGTGTAATTTGATCCTCCTGTCTCACCATGTCCCAATTGAACAAAGGCCATGGAATTATTGTTGGTCAAGCCACCAATTCAATCATATGCCCAAATCCAATTGACAAGTATTCTTCGAGACATGAACCATTCATTCTCAGTTACAACCCCGACTGAGGATTTCACTACAATATCACGATTAGATCACATAGGACATCACTATTTTATCTTATATGATTGCAGGCACGTTTTTGCCACTGTCATTGTCGCTGGGATATTCATCTTCCATTTTGTTGGAAAGGATGCGTTAGATATGGAGAAGTAGGGTGTTGTGAGGTAATGACGAGTCTCTGTTAATTCTACATATGCAAGGCGAGGTTGAGTAACGGGAATCAAATATCCCTCTGACTCATGTTTTGTTTTTCTTCTTCGTTCGTTTTCAGTCCTGGAAAAATCGATAAAGGCCAGCTCGATATTGTTCCGACTCGTTCTTGTTGGAAGAGCTGCCTTCGTTTATCACTAATCGTTCATATCCAACTTGGCCAGGAAGTCCAAATATGAAAAGATCAACTTAAAGCAGCAGGTTAGAGATAAGGATTTTCTTTCAGACTTTCCTGCGTTTGAGGTAGTCGGCATGACAGAGTTTCCTAATTTAGGTCTGGTATGTTTCAGGTCACAATTTGGCGGGTAGGGCTTTTGCATGGGCTGTCTCCATGGCACTCGCTCATAACGAGGTAAAATGAATGGATAATGCGCTTTTATGGAAACTTTCTATGCGTGATACCGTGAAATTCTTTCTATACAGCAATGTGATGAATGCGCTCGCTGGAGGTGCCTCTTTGAAGAGGTTAAACTATGTTTCCTCATCTTAATCCCACACATATGCTTGCTCGGAAGTCTATTTTCTGTGCATTCAGTTTACTCGGTCCAACGCATGGCGGGGCAATGCATTTATGATCACGAGTACCATTACAGTCATTCTGTTCAGCACTGTGGTAAGACGGCACTTAATATGCCGATTCTAATTGTGGCATAACATGCAGCATTTTGCTCAAGATATTGTTCATCGATGCAGGTGTTTGGACTGTTGACAAAGCCTCTAGTGAGAATCTTGCTTCCTTTGACCAAATGCTTTGCCAGCACGACATCTCTCAAGCCATCAAGTCCCAAATTCTTCACTCAGCCACTGCTCAGCAACGGACACGACTTGGAGTCTCATCAGAACGGCAAAAGCATACCCCAACCGAGCAGTTTGTACAAGCTCCTGAGCACACCTTCTCAAACGTTGCACCATTAATTCGAGGATGCCTTCATAGGCCCATGTTTGGCGGGCGAGGTTTCGTGCCTGTCATTCCATGCTTGCCCACCGATCAAGACAATCAGCTGTGACTCTAATGAAAGCCGAGGACGACCTCAAGAGTTACTGATTTTGTTTGGTGGTTTGTAAATAGGAAACATTCATACACAGGTTTTCTGAGTGTGAAAGACTGACGAGATTGTTGGTGCGTATGGAAAGCAGCAGCACGTCATTTGACGCAGCTACTTTGCATTTTTTTGACAGAGAAATCTGATTTCTTTCCGTTGTTTCTCTCTTTTGTTGTTTCCTTCTTTGGTCTTGGGCTTTATTAATAGAGCGAATGGTTTTTGTAATCTCCTCCTCACTAGCTAATATCTGAATGTCTGAAATTCATTGCCTCGTCTTCTGCTTCTGATTTCCTTTCCAAACAGTTGAGCTTTTGAAGCTGTCAGTTCATGTGCCTTTAAATCCGCCGGCCCAGCATCGCGTTTAGGCATCGATTCAAGCATGCAACGTGCCATTAAATCAAGTTTCCTTCATTGTGGGGGCATATGGCAATTCTAGCTAGTGGTCAGGGAGTAAAGGAGGGCAAATTTTGTCGAGATTTTGCAATGCATTCTCGTTGCAAAAGGCACATTCCTGGTAACCTAACTATAACCATTTCTTTCAGGACATAATTACAAGCCATTCACATTGATGAAGGCTTAGGCAATGAATGAAAGTTGGGATATTGATCTTAACTCTTTCTTCTCCAAATTCACATTTAGACTTCTCATAATTAGAGTCTAAGAGAAAGTCTTAAAAAGGGATGCGGCTAGACTTAACCTTATTTTAAGCAGAATTGAGGCATCTCAAATTACATTCAGGAACATGAAAGTGGAATGCAACTACTTGTATGCCCCGCGAGTTAATGCATTATTTGTTCTTTTAATTTAGTACTTCTTTTTTTTTTCTTTGAGGCTACTAGCTATGAAATAAGCAAAGAGTAATCAAGCCATATAGGGTAGAGGTAATTGTAACTTTGAGCTTGCGGTGGCCATAGTTGATCAATTTGAGCTGGCGGTCATAACCGCTTAGATTGGTAGTAGTGATTAGGTAGGAATTTGAGCTCAAGGCTTTGGCCTCTCAAGCTTCGAGCTCGTGGCGGCCATTGTCACTTGGTTTGAGCTCCCAGCAAACATGGCTAATTAAACTTTGTGGCTCAAAACTCAAGTGGCCATGGCCACCATGAGTCGAAGCATGAGTGACCGTGCGGCCTCAAGGTTCGCAATTTAAAAAGATCTCGTGGCCACCACGAACTGGAGTGGCCATGGCTTTCATGAATATGAGGTTGAGCATCAATGGCTGCTGCGAGCTTAGAGTTTGAGCTCGTCATCATGGCAATCGCGATAGATCCCTCCTCCTCTCCCTTCCGCCCTCTCTCTCACAGTTTTTCTTTTTTCTTTTCTATTTTTTTTATGTGTCGTCTAATTTCCATGTATGCGCGGAATAACACATCGGAACTTTTATCACTAGATGGAATCTTAATAAGGACCAACTTTGAGTATCGACTGAAAGTGAGTACAAACAAAAATAAACTAGTATCAAAATTGAGATCCGAATCAAGGTTAATTTCCATCGTATTTTGACCCTATTCCCAACAACCTAATAGTGTCTAGAAAGACGATGGAGCTTTCTACTCATTCAAATAGTGGCCGCCTTCTTGATTCTGCTCTATTTCCATTTTCATCGCCGCTGAAAAATGATGGGACAATGGTAATAACTCGAACAATATCGAATTAATGTAGCGGAATAAAATAATCTTCCCTCTTGTGTAAACCTAATAAGAACCGATATAGTAAAGTAAAATAAATACCAAACATGCGAATACAAAATAATTTTTTATGTGGAAAACCTCATCGATGTGAGGAGATAAAAAATCACGAAACCGGAGTCTACTCGAAAATCTTCACTATCCACGAAATTGGGTGAACAATGTTCTTCTCTAGTAAATACTAGAGATACATAGCAGCAAAGATCTCAAGAACATAATTCTTGACAGCACACATAAATTTCATAAGAGATCAAAGATAAATCTGATAAAAAACGCAGGATTTGATCAATCCATAAAAACCTGATGTAGGGAGCTTCAAATAAAAATTAAATTGTTCAGATTCGAGAAGATTGCGCCACGAACATGCTGACAAAATTTCAGCTCAATCGGACCACGAATCGACCTGTGATGCCAGTTTGATGTAAATCAGATTTTGCCCCAAACCCTAGATTTTTTGCATTCTCTTTTTCTTTTGTTACCATATCTTTTTGCGACTACCACTTTTAAAGATAGTGAGAAACCCTATTTCTTCATATGATTTATCATATGGGCTCAAGCTTTTTTGGGCTTGCAACTCATTAGGCTTCCTCCACATAAGAGTAAACTCAGCTAATAAAAAAATCACCAAAAATAAAATTGAGAGCGTCAACGTCAGAAATGGTTTGTAATGCCTTTTTACTGTGTTACACGAGTATCACTTTCCTGGTAACATGAAAGCTTTAGCTTTTTCCAATACGAAAATAACATTTTGGCAATCTATTCAGATGCCATATGTGAATTTGACCGTCATACAAGAGCTAAAACTCAAGACGCACAGGAACAGAAGACGAAAGACCATCCAACACAAAAACAGAATGATTTATTTTGGCCCAAAGAAATAAAAATCTTGAAGCGATAGAATATAGTATTATTTAAATGTCATAATTTGGATACATTATAGAAAAAAAAAAATTCTATTACATGTGATGAAAATTGTCTAAATGGACTTAAGGCCCATCTTTCAATCCATATTTACTGGGATCAATGATGGTGTTGATGTGCTTTTATGTTAGTGTTGTTGATATGTTTGTTACTGTGATTTATTCTCCATTACTTGTTTTTTTCGTTTCCTTTATTCATTCCGAGATTGTTTCGTTATGGATGGACTACATTACACTCACCAACTTTTTATCAATTTTTTGATAAAATACTTAACCAAACAGGCATTCCCACTAATTATGATCGAAGTTTCGTTCCTCCGAAAATAACTAATATCGATTACTACCGAGGATTCTTCCCATCAACGCCATGGAATTCATACAGCTCTGATTTGACCAAACACGATTTAACTTTCTGAAAAGGTGAAAATGTTCATGTCGATGTTGGGTTCGACAAGCTTCATGCTCGTGAAATTGTGGATGAGCTTTTTGAGAACGGCCAACTTTGTCAGGCCTGCTAGCGCACGGCCAAGTTTGCGATACTGGAAAATGGGCTAATTAACTAGTGCTTTGTCTTTGGTGTGTTGCTTGTCGCCATTTATGAGGCCATTGACCGATTCTTTCCTGCCATGGCAAGTCCACTTGAGCGTGGAGTTTCTATACTTTTGTTCTTCTGCATCAGCACGTGGTGTATATAAAAACATAAATAAATAAAAAATCACACGAAGGGTTTAAAATGAGTTAAATGGGTGGGTATGGATCTTTCTAGAGTGAGTAAGATATGATGTGTTTTGATAATATGTGTCAGGTAGGGTATAAGTTGTGTATGTGTTGAGTTGGGTGTGAATCAATAATTTTGCATTGCAAGAAAATGAGTCCAAATGGGTTGAATGGGCCAATTTGAACCACATCATTTTTTTATCGGATCCACCCATTTGACGAGCTTACATGTCATCCCATCGTTATTATGGTAATTATTCATTCATGAAAAGAAAAGAAGTAGATCTACAATATCTGAAAATATTGATACAATCATAACATACTCAAGAAATTGTGTTCACGATAGAAGTCCCATTGACTTCTCAAGTATTATTACTAAAATTTCAATAAGCCGCACTTATGTTCAACCAAAAAAAAAGCTACACTTATGTGTGATAAATGGTTACATGTCATTGTTGGAAGAGTAACACTCGTGCTTAAAACTATGTGAAAATTACTATTAAGAGCACGTAGTAGAAATTTGATGTCATTCACCGAAAGAGATTGTTAGTTGAACTCACATTTACTCAAAAAGTTAAGTCAATAAGTTATAGGTTAACTAGAATATATTAATTGTTCTAAACCACATCGATGCTCACTGATGTGGAATTTCTCTAACACAACTCATACATGTATCCTAACAATCTCTCTTTCTCTCTCTCTCTCAACATATGAGCTTTAGGCCCAACTTCATCCTTAATCTCTTTTTCCATACTGAACCATGAAGTCTGCTTTATGTCATTCACTTGGGGAGATCGCTAAGAGGGTTTGTTAACATATTTAATTAGATCCACCTTTACTAAAAAGCTTAAGCCAATAAGTTATAAGTCAATTAGGATATATTAACTTCTCTAAACCACACCAATTCTCCGATGTAGGGTTTCTCTAACATAACTCACACGTGTGTCCTTGCAATTACGTAATTGAATTCTTCTACATGTCAATTATTTAAGGGTATCTTGCAAGTAAACCCTCTTGTAAATATTATTTGGCTTCTAAAAGCAATATTAATATGTTGGAAAAGTAAAGTATCGGAAAAAATACCTGTTGACGGTGAAAGGGAAAAAGAAACACGGTCGCTAGACTTCTTTATACCACAAAACAAGGACATTAGCTGATTTGAAAGATATACTTAACAGAGAAGAATAATTTCAGAGCTTAAGCATTTTTGCAATATAATGACAACTGGCGAGCTGTTTTTAGATGTCATATGAGAATTTTGACCATCATAAAAGAGCCAAAACACAAGACAGAAATAAGGAAAATGATAGGAAAGTTAATACATTGAAGATAAATATATTATGCACAAATCATGTTGATTGTTCCATTTAATTTGCAAGTTTCCAATAAGCATTACGAGTAAGACTTCGACCAACTACGCTCCCGGTGTAAAAGAAATTACACGACACTGTTGGAGGAGCATCACGTACTTAAAATTGTTTAGTGGTTATGTAATTGAATTTTTCCGCATGTCAGTCATCTAAGAGTGACCATGCAAATAAATTTTTTTACAAATATCACTTACTTCCGGAATAAATATCAATCAGATGAAATGAATAGTAGAAAAGTAAAAAGATTGATATCAATATTATTTTTGGAAAATGTTTTTCATTTCATTCATTTCTGCAAAATATGGTACCGGAGATAAGTTGGGGGACTAGATGTGTCTGAAATATGGTACAAGTACCAAACATGAATTTGGGAAATAATATGATTATGAATTCTATAGTTTCTCCAAAAATTTATCTTCTATAATATGATGAAGATTAATACGAGTATTAAGCTAATGACATATTAGAAATAAGACTCCACTCATTGTAATCAACATTCCTAACAGTATACATATCTTGACTTGTTGACTCCTATTCTTGAATCTTGTTCTTTTATTGGAGTCCGATCTTGCTAATATCTTCTCAAAAGTGAATCTGGACTAAAACTAACCTAAAACAAGATCGATGGAGTGAGAAACCGATTATGATCGGACCATGGCGTGGCAGTAGGAGCGGTCGCATGACGGCACCGGAGAGGCAACGCAAAGAGGGAATTCCGTTAGAGTAGTATGAAAAATCATGACCCTTTTCTTTTTCTAAGAAGGAAAAGGCTAAGATAGACATATGGGCAAACTTTAGGGACCAAATAGCAAAGTAGATTTAGGGGATTTATGCAAGAATTCTAAAAGGCTAGCAGCTATTTGGCAAATAATATGTGTAATATATGCTGGAATTCAACCCCAATGAGTTTTTAATTTTATAAGCAAATTAATCACAGATTTTTTGGGGCTAAGCTCCTACGCGAAAGTGGATGCCTAGTCATGTTTAAGCAAGGTGCAAGCTATGTCGTAGCCCGATCAATTAACCTCTGATGTACACCCTATTTCTTTTTCAAATATGAAACAAGCACTTCGACGAAAGTACTTTATATTTATTTGTTAAATCTCCGCATCATTGAAAGTCTTGGTCTTTGTTTAATCTTTTTGGTAGGTGAAGTCTTAGTCTTTGTTTAATATTTTTGATTTCTTTTTCTACTTAATTTCTCTTTCTTACCATTGCAATTTTAAACCTATCTTGCTATAACCAAGCATCCGTTCTTCACGAGGATTGGTGGTCCCATATTGGATGTAGACTTAAAAACAAAATAAAGATCAAGCGAGGATTGATGCACATTTTTTTCTTTTTTGGTTTTTTTATTGTTTTTTTATTTTTAGTTTTACTTTTTTTCTTTTATTAAACTTAAATTTGAAAAGATGCATGAATCTAGACATAACTCTTATGAGAAAGTGCAATGGAGGTTAAGGAATGAAAAATTGCAATATGATTAAACATGAAAAGAGTTGGGAAAAAATCATTATATTGTTAATTTCAAGCGAGGGGAAAGCAATCAGTAATTAATACTAATTGTTAAATATTATTTCATTCAAACAAAAAGAACTAGAATTTATGTAACGCGTGGAAATTTTACTTGTAATGAAAGAAACACATTCACAGAGGGATGGAAGGACAAAAATATGATGTCTAGATGTCTAGTCATGTCATGATCTTCATGAATTTATGGTTAATTTAGATGAACAAATATATAATTGTGGAAGCCACATATATTTGGTACAATCTATGGACATTAAGAAACAAGGACTAGTGGACATAAAGTATTTTGTTTTTATTTGTCTAAGCTCTTATGTATGTCCTTGAAAGTCTTAGTCTTTGATTAATCTATTTGGTAGGTGGAAGCCTTCGTCTTTATGGACTTTATAGTTTTCTCTCTCCATTAGCTCATTACACTTTGTTTCACCATCTCTTATTGTTCTCTAGGGTCACTGATTCACCCATGGCCATGGGAGAGACCATTGTAGGTTCCCTCTTGCAAGTCCTATTTGACAAGTTGATTTCTCAGGGATTGGACGTAGTGCAACGAAAAGGAATTAGCACCACCCAGCTCAGTAAGTGGAAGAGGATGCTGATCACAATCAATGCGGAGTTGGATGATGCAGAGGACAAGCAATGGAGCGGTAACTGTCTAGTGAAGCTGTGGCTAGATGATATTAGGGACTTGGCCTATGACTTGGAAGACTTGCTCGATGAGTTCGGGATCAAAGCTGCTCATGCCAAGTCGGAGGCAGAATCCAACACAACCAGAGGTCAAGTAAAAAGGAAGTTCTCTTTCTTTGGCCAAGATGAATCCTCTAGACCGAATCAAAAGCTACACAAGCTCATCTCTTAAACCAAGGTACAGGAAATCAATGACAGGTTGGAAGATATTGTCACTAGGAAGGCTTGTCTAAGCTTGAGAAAGAATGCTATGGATAGATCCAACTACACCAACAAAATGCTCCCCAGCACTTCTTTGCCAGAGCCTCAATTTTTTGGTAGGGAAAAGGAAGAAACAGAGATACTCAAACTATCGATCGATGAAGCCGACAATGATACCATGCTAAGCATAGTCCCCATAATTGGGATGGGCGGTATTGGAAAGACGGCCTTGGCTCAACGGCTTTTTTATAACACCAGAGTGATTAAATGTTTTGAGAGCAGAGCATGGGTATGTGTTTCAGATGTTTTTAATGTTTTTGACATAACAAGAAATATTTTGCAGTCAATCACCAGCTTATCGGCGAGGAAAAGATCTTAATTGGGTTCAAGTTAAGTTGAAGGATAGTCTATTCGGAAAGAAGTTTCTTGTGGTTTTAGACGATGTGTGGAATGAGAAGTATGGAGAATGGACTGCCCTCTTAAAGCCATTTGAAGCAGGGGCTAAAGGAAGCAAGATCATTGTTACAACTCGCAACCAATATGTTGTTTCCATAACAAGAGCTTTGCCCTATTCTTTGGAGGAGTTGTCCTTGGATAACTGTACAAGCTTATTAGCCTATCATGCTCTTGGAGCAACAAGTTTTGAGAGCCACCCAGATCTTGAAACAATAGGCAAGAAAATAGCTAAAAAATGTAAAGGATTACCTTTGGCAGCGAAGATATTGGGTGGTCTCCTACGTAATAAACAAAATTCTGATGAATGGAAAGATATCTTAAATAATAGGATGTGGGACCTTCCAACCAAAGAAAATAGTGAGGTTCTCCTAGTTTTGAAATTGAGCTACGTCCATCTTCCTTCTTATTTGAAGAGATGTTTTGCTTATTGTGCGGTATTTCCTAAGGATTACGAAATTGAGAGGGATGAGCTAATACTCTTATGGATAGCCGAAGGCTTTTTAGATGGACAAAAAGCAAAGGAGAATATCTTGAGGTTAGGAAGGAATCATTTTGATGAGTTAGTATCTAGATCATTTCTTCAACAATCCAATGTTGACACATCTAGGTTTTCAATGCATGATCTCTTGAATGATTTAGCAAAGTCAGTTGCAGGTGGGACATGCTCTCAGTTGGCAAGCTATGAAGATGATGCGTATCTTGAGAAAGCTCGTTATGCTTCATTCGACCTACCATACTCTACTACATCAAAATGCTTGAGAGCATTTGACAAAATGAAGGTATTAAGAAGTCTAATCCTACTAAATGTTCAATATAGTAGGCGAGGCAAAGTCCATATTTCCAACAAGGTGTTGTATGACTTGCTAGCAAAATTGAACAACTTGAGGGCATTCTCCTTATGTCATTGTGACATCATAGAGGTACCGAATTATGTTGGTAATTTGAAACATCTTCGATATCTCAACTTCTCGTACACTAATATCGAAATGCTACCAGAGTCAATTGGCTCCTTGTGCAAATTACAAGCTCTGATCTTAAGAGGTTGTCAAAAGCTTTATGCGTTGCCTTTAGGTATTACACAGTTGGTCAGCTTACAATTTCTTGATATTAGAGAAACAAGGAGCCTAAAAAAGATGCCATTGCATATTAGTAATTTGACGAATCTTACTATCTTGACCAAGTTTGTGGTAGGAGCAGAGAAAGGGTCACAATTAAAGGAGCTAAAGAACTTGCCACATCTTCAAGGAGAATTGCACATATTAGAATTGCAAAAGGTGGAGGAAGTTAGAGATGTTGTTGATGCTGATTTATTTGGAAAGCAAGGCCTTAGCAACTTATTCTTGCATTGGGATGGGGATATTAAAAATGTCCAGAATGATGAGCAAGAAGCACAGGTGCTTCAGGTTCTACGACCTCACATTAATCTTGAAAATCTCACTCTCTCATTCTATGGTGGTGCAATATTCCCTTCATGGTTAGATAGTCCATCCTATTCTAAGATAGTGTCTTTGTGCTTAAAGAGCTGTCCTAATGTCCAATTGTTGCCATCACTTGGACAGCTACCTTCACTCCTAGAATTATCTCTTGAAGGTCTACATGCTGTAACTATGATAGGCTCTGAATTTTATGGACGAAAACGGCCATTTTCATCCTTAAAAACTTTGAAGTTTGAACAGTTATTGTCATGGAAAGATTGGTCTTGTTATGTCGGTGGCCAAGGAGAAGAAGTGCCATTCTCCAGTCTTCAGCAACTTGTACTCCGGAATTGTCCCCGCATTGATCGGGACATTTCCCTGTAAACTTGATCATCTCATAAAACTTGAAATTTATTCATGCGCACTTTTGAATGTCTCGACTAGTGTGGTTTGTCTTCCATCTCTCCGTGAGTTATACCTTGAAGATTGTGACAAGGAGATCTTAAAGAGTTTGGTCAACCTAACTTCTTTAACCATTCTAAAAGTTGAAGAACTTGTAGAGCTTGTTTGCTTTGATGATAGGTTTATGAGCTACTTGGTCAAGCTAAAAGAGCTTCATATAAGAAGCTGTGACAAGCTAACATATTTGTGGGATGATGGAAATAAAACGCTAGATCTCAATTGCCTTCAGAAAGTAGTCATCCAAAGATGTCCTCAATTGACATATCTTGTGCCTGGAGAAGAGCTACCTTGCAACCTCGAAAAGATGGATTTGGTGCTTTGCATGAGTTTAGAAAAGCTTGCAAGCAAGATGCGTAGCCTTGGCTCTCTCGAGAGATTTGAGCATTTGTGATTGTCCAAAACTCATGGGACAAACCATTCCTCCAGGTGAACCTAGCAACAATAGCATGGTGTCTCAACTTGAAGATCTCGTGGACTGATTCTCCAATGCCCTTTATGTTTGCCGAGGGTAGACTTGTTGATTTGAAGAGACTTACTATTTATGGTTTCAAGGAAATCGAGTCATTGGAAGAGATCATAGTAGAATCTCTCAAATCTATGAGGGTTGTTGGGTGTGAGAATCTGGAAAATCTACCACGGGGCCTTCATAGGCTCTCCCATCTCACTCACTTGGGAATAAAGGACTGTCCCGGCTTTGGAGATGGAGTGCTTCCCTCCCTTCCCATCACCTTGTTGTATCTTAGCCTCGATAAATGTCCAAAGTTCAAGTCTCTACCAGATCAGTGGCGTCATCTTACATCCCTCTGTTGAGAAAACTCCTAGTTTTGATATTTACAAAACATTTTATGAATGAGATTCTTACTAAACTCTTGAAGGAAAAGAACTCAGAAAAACTTAGGCTTTAAAGTCTGCTTGTAGCAGAAGATAAAGCATGGGATGTCTTAGAGTCTGTCCGTACCAGACGGAAGACTCGATCAGATTGAGATTTTAAGTCGCGACCGTACTGATCGAGAATTTAAGTCGATCGTACCCAGACATCAAATTCTAGGCGGACTCGGACTTAAGACTGTCGGACTTAAGATGTATCTACAAGATAAGATCACCAACGGTAGAGTATTTCACTTACCTTATTCATGTTGATTCTTTATGATAATCGATTGACAGGATAAATTAGTGGACAACTTCCAAAGAAGAATAGAGCACTTATGGAAGCCCGTTCGATTGTATGGGCGAAAATCGAGAATCTAAGGGGATCTGATCTACCATCAACGGTCAAAAAGACTTGCCTTATAAAGTCTGTCCAAGAAAGGGAAGACAAAAACTCTCAAAGAAAGAGCCAACGGTCGAATGTGGCTTGGAGAGTATTTAAGGATAGGTTGAGACTTAGGGGGTAGAGTAGATGAACATTATTCCAAAGCGATTCCGTTCTTCAATTGTTGTTCATAGTGCATATTTGAGTGATCTCAGTGTATTACAAAAGAGAGTGACTTAGTGAGACTGATTATCACCAAGTATAAACACTCGAGAGTGTGTAATCACCGTTGATCATATAGTGAAATACAGCCGATTGGCTGGTCATCCGGAGAGTGGACGTAGGCTTGTCTAAAGCCGAACCACTATAAACAGTGTTTGCAATCTTCTCTAACTCTCTCTATTTACTTTCTGTTTGTGGATCAAAATAAACTGATATTATTTGTGCGTAAACTTCCTCAACACCTATTCACCCCCCTCTAGGTGCTTATACTAGTCACATCAATTGGTATCAGATCCTCGTGCTCAAGTTTTTGAAGTGTTTGTTACTTCTGAGTTAAAGATCCTCTATGGCTAGTATTCTTGCACCAGGTTTAATTGAAGGGCAGAGCAACACTCGTCCACCATACTTCGATGGCAAGGATTACAATATCGGAAGAATAAAATGAAAGCTTTCCTCGGGTCGAAAGATCCACCGGAATGGGATGTGGTTGAGAGGGGAATCGAGCCCACCGATAACATCGAAAGACTTCAAAGAGTACCGATGAGAAAGAAACAGAATCATCACCACTCTCTCTCCGAAGAGATAACAAAGAGACAAACTATTGATGCAAAGGCTATTTACTCCCTATATTGTGCTTTATCACCTAATGAATATAATCGTATATCTTCTTGTGATACAGCGAAGGAAGTATGGGATAGACTACATGTGACATATGAAGGAACTGATCGTGTCAAGGAGACCAAAGTAAATATTTTACTTGGTCAATATGAGTCCTTCAAGATGAAGCAGGGAGAGTCAATAGGAGATATGTTCGGTCGTTTTACGAAATTGTAAACGGTTTGGCATATCAAGGACAGCCTGTTCTGGACTAATGAAAGTCAACAAACTTCTAAGAGGACTTCAAAAGAATGGAACAATGTGAAGACATCTATCGAGAAACTCTGCGGATTTCACCACTAACGGTTGATGAGCTTGTAGGCACTTTGCGGTCCTATGAGGCGAGAACAAATGAACGAGGAAGTGGAATCCGAGGTAAAAAGTCTATTGCTCTTAAGTCTAATACCGATTCGATGATACGATTCGAGAAAGAGCTGGATGATGAGGAACTAGCACTGCTGATCAAAAAGGTAAAGAAACTAAACAGAAAAGGCAGGAAATTCAACAACAGAAAACAAAACAGACAATCTGGACAACGCAGGTCTGATGACGATGATGATTATGCCAAAGAGGTAATTTGTTTTGAGTGTAAGAAAAAGGGGCACATTAAACAGAATTGTCCCAGACTCAAAAAGAACAAAGGAAAATTTGAAAAATACAAGAAGGCTCTCAAAGCTGAAACGTGGAGCGATACGAAGTTGAGGATAGTGAAGACGAATATGGAAACATTTGTCTTATGGCACATTCGGATTCGATTCAAACAGACTCGGACTCGACAGAGAAATCGAGGTAAATCATTCGATATTCCTTTAGAAGTTTCAGATTATATAAATGAGCTTTGTTCTAATCTAAAAACTACTTTGAAAAGGATCTCCACATTAAAAAAGGAAAATTACAAGTTGATTAAACAGAACGTTTTTTAAGGGAAATTTGGATGATTTCAAAAGGAATTTTTGGAAATAAAGGAAAATCGAGAGGTTCTTTTAAATGAAAATGAATCTATCAAAAAGGATCTTTTGAAAGCAAAGGAAAATCAAGATTCTTTGCAAAAAGAGAATAATTTTTTCAGAAAGGAATTTTTAGATATTACCACAAAGTTTTCAAAAGGATCAAAAACCCTTCAGCATATTCTTTCTATTCAAATTCCTTATTATGACAAGTCGGGACTTGATTTTTATAAAGAAAATGATTCCCGATTGATTTTCCTAAAGTCAAGGAAAGAATAAGACAAAGACCTTCTCGACAAGCTTACAAAAATCATTTCAAAAGTAATTTTGTTAAACCTATTGGTAAAAATAATCTTAAATGTTCTAATTGTGGAGAAAAAGAACATTTTGAAAACAAATGTCCTAAAGTCGGAGACCTGTTCAAAAGAATTGGATAGAAAAAGCTTATACTACTAACTATAATGGACCCAAGAAAATTTGGGTACCAAAGAAAAAAATGAGTACTTGTAAACATTGCGGGTAAGCTTCAAAAGAAAGAAGAAATGGTACTTGGACAGGTGGATGCTCGAGACACATGACTGGAGATTCAAAGATGTTTATTGAATTTGAGAAAATCAAGGGAGGAACAGGTTTCTTTTGGAGGAAACACTAAAAGAAACATTATAGGATCTGAACTGTCCAAGATTGGCAGCCTAATCATCAACAATGTTTCTCTAGTCAAAGGATTAAACTACAATCTTCGAGCATCGGCCGGTTATGTGATGCTGGTTTCAGAATAAACTTCAAAGAGAACTTATGTTCTAGAACAAGCATTGACTCTTCACGGACTTTTCTTGGACGAAAACATGGGAACATTTATCTTACGGATATAAATGTAGACACTACAAAATGTCTATTATCAGTCCAAGATGAAGCAGATATGTGGCACCGTAAACTTGGGCATGTCAGCATGAAACAAATTTCCAAGCTTGCCAACAAAAGGCTTGTTCGTGGCTTACCTTCACTAAATTACAAGAAAACTGAACTTTGCTCTACATGTACACTGGGAAAATGGGTAAGAAGTTCTTTTAAATCTATAAAGCATATTTCTACTAACCGTGTGTTACAGCTTCTTCACATGGATTTGTTTGGACCTACCAGAACTTATAGTATTGGAGGTAAGAAGTACTGTCTTGTGATTGTAGACGATCTCGATTTACATGGGTATTTTTTCTTGTCAATAAAGGAGATACATTCTCATATTTCTCAACATTCGCAAAGAAGGTTCAAAATGAAAAAGGATACTCTATTTCTAGTATCAAAACAGATCATGGGAGAGAATTTAAGAATCAAGACTTTTCAGACTTTTGTGATAAAAATGGTATACAGCATACCTTTTCATCTCCTTACACTCCAGAACAAAATAGAGTTGTGGAGAGAAAGAATAGATCTCTGCAGGAAATGGCCGAACATTGCTTATAGAAAGCAAGGTGGCAACTCGGTTACGAGCGAAGCAGTTTCTACTTCTTGTCATATTATTAATAGAATTTTTCTTAGATCTATACTTGAGAAAACTCCCTATGAGATTTTGAAAGGAAGAAAACCCATTGTTTCATACTTTCGAGTTTTTGGCTGTCTTTGCTATATTCTTAAGAATGTTAATCGTCAACCTAGTAAGTTTGAAGAAAGGTCAGATGAAGGTATTTTTCTGGGCTATTCAAACTCTAGCAAAGCATATAGAGTTTTCAATAAAAACACTCGAAGGGAAGAATCCATGAATGTAAAGTTTACGGGGACGAAGTTCCAAAACAAAGTGTTATAGTGCATGAAGAATCAGAACCAGATGCTATACCTGAAAGATCATGTTTCAACAAAGCAGAATCTTCTCAGGAAACAGTCAAAGAAGGAATTCATGAAGAAGAATCAACTCAGCCTAATATTTCTGCATCCACGGACTCGATATTGCTGAAGTTCCAAACAGAAACTGGAAGCATAAGTCTAGTCATCCTAAAGAGCTCGTGATCGGAAACATCAACGAAGGGATTCAAACCAGATCAATGAACAAAAAGGACACAGGTATTGTTGCACTTATTTCTGAAATTGAACCCAAAGGTATTAATGAAGCTCTGGAAAATGAAAGCTGGATAGAGGCAATGCAAGAGGAGCTTCAACAGTTCAAGAGAAATGATGTATG
This sequence comes from Angophora floribunda, assembly GCA_014182895.1. Taxonomy (NCBI): domain Eukaryota; kingdom Viridiplantae; phylum Streptophyta; class Magnoliopsida; order Myrtales; family Myrtaceae; genus Angophora; species Angophora floribunda. The sequence continues at coordinate 11,463,726 of CM024706.1, read as the reverse complement.
GGAATTGGTCCCTAAACCAAAAGGATGGACAATTATTGGTACTAAATGGGTCTTCAGAAACAAAGTAAATGAACTTGGAAAAGTCACCAGAAATAAGGCAAGACTTGTGGCAAAATGTTATTCCCAATCTGAGGGAATAGATTATGATGAAACCTATGCTCCAGTTGCAAGATTAGAAGCAATCAGACTATTACTTGCCTATGCTTGTTATCAGAATTTCAAACTATTTCAAATGGATGTAAAGAGCGCATTTCTAAATGGGTTCATCAAGGAAGAAGTCTATGTGGAACAACCACCTGGTTTGAGGAAACAAGAAAGCCGATCATGTTTTCGGAGACTGAAAAAGGCTCGTATGGACTGAAACAAGCGCCTCGAGCCTGGTATGAACGACTCGGAAGTTCTTATTAGACAACAACTTCAAGAAAGGTATGGTTGATACAACTTTATTTATCAAGAAAGCGGTAAGGACATCCTTTTAGTACAAATTTATGTAGATGATATTATTTTTGGTTCTTCTAATGAAAGTTTGTGCAAGAACTTCTCAAAGTCTATGCGGGAGGAATTCGAGATGAGTATGATGGGAGAACTTACTTTCTTCCTAGGACTTCAGATCAACCAATCAAAACGAGGAACATTCATTCATCAAGAGAAATATTCCAAAGATTTGGTTAAGAAGTTTGGGATGGAAAACTGTAAGAAGACTCAAACTCCAATGTCAATTTCCATTAAACTCGATCAGGATATATCGGGAAAGAAAGTTGATCAGAAATCTTATAGAAGTATGATTGGGTCTCTTCTCTATCTTACTGCATCTAGACCAGACATTATATACAGTGTGTGTGTATGTGCTCGTTTTCAAGCAGATCCAAGAGAATCTCATCTTACAGCAGTAAAGCGTATTATTAAGTACATAGCAACTTATCCATCTCTGGGTCTGTGGTTCCCTAAAGAAACAGACTTTACTCCCATTGGCTACTCAGATGCTGACTTAGCATGATGTAAAGTAGACAGGAAGAGTACATCTGGAACATGTCAGTTACTTGGACAAATGTTGGTATCATGGTCGTCTAAAAAGCAGAACACTGTGGCTCTATCAACTGCAGAGGCAGAATATGTTGCTCTTGGAAGTTGCTGCTCACAGATTTTATGGATGAAACAGCAACTATTGGATTATGGAAAAGAAGAAGCTTGCACTGAAATAAGATGTGATAATACGAGTGCTATAAACCTCACCAAGAATCCAATTCTACATTCGAGCAAAGCACATTGAAATCAAACATCACTTTATTAGAGACCATGTGCAAAATGGAGATATATATGTGGAATTTATTGATTCTAAGAATCAATTAGCAGATATCTTCACAAAGCCGCTGGACAAAGGTACATTCGATTCAATATGTGGGAGATTAAATATTATTAACCTTTTTTTTTATAAATTCTATGAGAACAGGACAAAGCCTGAGAAAAAGGAATCATCTGGACAGACTATTGAAAAAGGAAATAATGATATTTTGGAAAGAGAAAAACGCTTTTTAAATCAATCTTCTCCAAAACCAAATCTCTTCGAACATGGCCTCGAGATCCTCCGTATCCAAATCAAGATCTTCATCTCCAAGAAGAAGATCAAACAGGATTGCTGGGCAAGGAGGAAGAAGAGTTGACAGAGGACAGACGCATTTCGATCTCACACAGACTTCTGAAGATACTCAAGGACATTCTCCAAGAGTTTCTTCTCAAAATGATCCCGAAGAATCTCCAAGAGCCATCGAGATCACAATGAAGAAAGACATTTCTCACGAAGAGGTACGTCTGGACTAACTCTACCCACACCGACTGAAAGCCCTCATGTAGTAATGAGGAGATATGAGAAATTAGTCTAGAGAAATGTTAGGGATGATGTCAAACTGTTCTTCTTGAGAGAGGAAGGATATGCGAATGAACTCCGTCTCATTCAAGCAGTACAGGCCACAGACTCACCATCCACTCGTACAGAACAAGTAAGTGATAAAGGGAGAAGCAAAGATAGTATGAAGGAAGATGATGAGAACATATACAGAAATTTTGAAGTTAGAATGGGAATAGCTGTTGTAGTTCGAAACACAACCGGGAAATTATTTCAATCCAGAGAACATAAGACCTTCTTCAACAGACTGATGGATCGAGGAATCATGAACCACAGAATTGTGGATTTTGATTATTTGGATGCTGCTGAAGTAAATCTGCGAGAATGCTTTGAAAAATTGCAGATGGACCAATTTTGCACTGATTCTGCTGCTGTTTATCCTGAATTAACAGCATATTTTTACTCGAATTTGACATTTTTATCTCCAGACAGAATGCAATTCAGTGTGAATGACAGGTTCTATGATGTTAGTACGGACACTCTCCGGCGACATTATAAAAGTTGAAAGAGGAGCATTCAGACGATAGACGTCTCCTATGAAACAATTTGCAAGTTTCTTACAAAGTCTGTAAGGGCTACTATCACTTATCCTCTTCTAACTTCTGCAAGAACTATTTTGCATAAGATTATTATCAGCTGTATTCGTCCAAAAGCCTCATCAAAGACTGATGTATCTAAATTTGAGGCCAAATTGATATGGGCTATTGAAAAGGGAGTACTGTTCTCACTGCCTCACACAATAATATTGCATATGTATCGGACGGTGTCGAAGGAGAAAGGACAGCTACCCTATGGAGCTTTAGTGACAAGGATCTTTGAGCATCTTAAAATAGACATACCCAGAAGATTCAACACTAAAACTCTTCCCACAATGGCTATTGACATGAAGATGATCAATAAGATGAGATTGAAGGATGTTGCAGAGACTTGGAGACGAAAAGAAAAGGAATTGGCTAGAACAGAGACAGGAAAAAGAAAAGGTAAAGAGTTAGCTGCTGCTGAGCCAAGTTCTAAAAGGAGAAGACAATTTCTACTGGTAGATGAAGAAGAAGAAGAAGAAGAAAGCATCTCCGCAATTTTGGCAAATATGCGTCAAACTTCTCAGAGAATGTCAGAACCAGAAGCAGAAACAAATGCAGAAAACATTCTCAGCACAGAACATGAGAAGAATGATGTATCTGAATTGGAGGAAGATCCAGAAGAAGAAGATCAAGAAGAAGAGGAAACAGAAGAAGGAGAAGAAGAAGGAGATAAGGATGGGGAAAAAGAAGGGCAACAAGGACAGAATGAAGCATCAATTCAGGGGGAGCATCTTTCTGAAAATATTGAAATTCAAATACCTGAAGCTTCATCTGGGAATGCTGATTATCAGAAGATCTTGGCACTTCCAACGAGATCAAGGATCGGCAGATAGAAATGGAAACCTCCTTCACTAACGGACTGGAAACTCTTGAGAAGATGGTCAATAAATGTATTGACGAATGAGAAGTCTCGCATCGATATGGAGGATTTCACCTTTGTTCGGACCCCAAACAAGAAAACTTCTTAAAAACATCTTCTCGGTTTGTTTTCGTTTGAATCCGACTAATTCTTTTTGAGGTTGACAAAAAGGGGAGAGTAATATGGCTTTTGACTTTTGATGGTTATTTCTAAACTTTTTAACTGTTGATGATTTGATAGTTGGATGCATGACATAGTTGGTTTTATTATGATGTTAATGCATGATACTATAATGTCTGATGATATTTTCTTATATGCTTATTACACTGATGAAATGTGGTTATGTTGCTGCTGTATTGTCTATACAGGGTTGATATGAGCTATTCTTATAAGTTGTGCAGAATAGTTGGAAGTAGGTTCTATCTAATCATATTTTGCAGGAACATTAAGCCATATGAATGAAATGTTTTGTCATCATCAAAAAGGGGGAGATTGTTGAGAAAACTCCTAGTTTTGATGTTTACAAAACATTTTATGAATGAGATTCTTACTAAACTCTTGAAGGAAAAGAACTCAGAAAAACTTAGGCTTTAAAGTCTGCTTGTAGCAGAAGATAAAGCATGTGATGTTTTAGAGTCTGTCCGTACCATACGGAAGACTCGATCAGACTGAGATTTTAAGTCTGACCGTACCCAGCATCGAGAATTTAAGTCGACCGACCGCACCCAGACGAAATTCTAGGCGGCTCGGAACTTAAGACTGTCAGACTTAAGATGTATCTACAAGATAAGATCACCAACGGTAGAGTATTTCACTTACCTTATTCATGTTGATTTTGTTATGATAATTTGATTGACATGATAAATTAGTGGATAACTTCCAAAGAAGAATAGAGCACTTATGGAAGCCCAGATTCTGATTGTATGGGCGAACAGAATCTCAGGGGATCTGATCTACCTTCAACGGTCAAAAAGACTTGCCTTATAAAGTCTGTCCAAGAAAGAGAAGACAAAAACTCTCAAGGAAAGAGCCAACGGTCGAATGTGGCTTGGAGAGTATTTAAGGATAGGTTGAGACTTAGGGGGTAGAGTAGATGAACATTATTCCAAAGCTGATTCCGTTCTTCAATTGTTGTTCATAGTGCATATTTGAGTGATCTCAGTGTATTACAAAAAGAGAGTGACTTAGTGAGACTGATTATCACCAAGTATAAACACTCGAGAGTGTGTAATCACCGTTGATCATATAGTGAAATACAGCCGATTGGCTGGTCATCCGGAGAGTGGACGTAGGCTTGTCTAAAGCCGAACCACTATAAACAGTATTTGCAATCTTCTCTAACTCTCTCTATTTACTTTCTATTTGTGGATCAAAATAAACTGATATTATTTGTGCGTAAACTTCCTCAACACCTATTCACCCCCCCTCTAGGTGCTTATACTAGTCACATCACCCTCAAATCACTAATAATTAATAGGTGCCAAAATATCAAATGTTTCCCCGAAGGAGGATGGCCTCCCAATTTGCTACGTCTCAACGTTAATGGATGTGAGAATCTAAAACAGTCAATGAGAGAGTGGGGCTTGCATATGCTCACATCCCTCGAGCATTTGGAAATTGACTGCAGAATGGGAGGTGAGGGAGAGAAGGCGTCGTTTCCTTCAGAGGGCAAGGAAGGGTGGAGTGTTCTATTTCCTTCCTCTCTAACCTCTCTTTGGCTGAATAATATGAGGAACGTGGAAAGACTATCAAACAGTCTTCACAACCATCTCTCTTCTCTCACAGACTTACGGCTTGAAGGATGCCCGAAGTTGAGGTACTTGCCAGAGGATGGCTTCCCTCCTGCCCTCCGACAGTTGCGCTTCTTTGGATGCGAGATGCTAAAAGATCCATGCTCAAGACATGGCAAATATTGGCACCTCATCCAAGAAATCCCTCTCATCATGATTGGGTACGATTATATCAAATAAATTGAAATCAATCACACCAGACCCGTGATAAAAGATTTCTCTCCACGGACTACATTTTCTTCTTCATGTAATGCTTCCATCTACTTTTATTCTTTCGCTTTCATTTGCCAACTGCCGCAATTCATTCTTCCATCTACTGTCAGTTTTGTGGGGTTCGGTTAAGTTTTTGTCTGCGAAGGCATCAATTTCCGTTCTGATTTTTTTTTCCCATGGAGATGTTCACACCAATTTCCACAAACCGGCCACTGATTAGTTTCGTCTCGTTCTAATGAGTTTTTGGAATAATACAAGCGGTTTTTCTATTTGTTCTTTCATATGTCATCTCGTCATAATTAGTTTTCGCCTGCGTGAACTTTCTCTTTCCATTAGATTTTTGGGATTGATTGTCTTCCCCCAGTTTCAAAAATACAATTGGTCCCCACACTAATTTTTAGCGAACGACAAAGACAATTGACTCGGTCCACTAAGCATGTCGAATCCTCCCACTTTCGATCTTTTCCTTGCACTTGACTCCTGTAATTCTCGCGTCGCTAATTTTCACATCAATTTGCCACTGATTTCAGGCTCGTCTTTGCCACTTTGTCGTTCGTTGCCGAGATATTCATCTTCCTTTTACGTTGGAATGGAAGCGTGAGATTCTGATTGGTGGGGAGTTGTCAGCATAAGGTAAGGACAATTCCCTGTTACGTTCTACATTTGCCCGGCGAGATTGAATACAGGGAATTGAATTTCGATTTTCCTAATGGTTCGTTATTCTTCTTCGTTCATTTTCAGTCCTGGAAAATCGATCAAGGTCAGCTTGATATCTGTTGGGATTCGTTCCAGTTGGAAGCACCGCCTTCGTTTATCACCCGTGGTTCTTATCTGACTTGGCCAGGAAATCTAAATAGAAAAGATTGATTTTAAAGCAGCAGGTGAGAGATTAGAGTTTTCTTGTTGATTTTCCTGTGAATGAGGTAGTTGGCATGATGAAATTTCCAAATTTAACTCTGATATGTTCAGGCCAGGTAAAAAGATTGGACTACGCGCTTTTCTGGAGACTCTCCACACATGATACCGTGAGATTTTTTACAATTCTATGTATTAGTCACTAGAGATGCCTGGTTTTACTATGTTTCCTCATCTTAATCTGACGCATATGCTTGCCCTGTAGTTCATTTCTGCGGATGTAGTTTACTCGACCCAACGCGAAAATTGTGGGGCAATGCATTTATGATCACGAGTATCATCACAGTTATTCTGTTCAGGCAGGATGGCGTTTCATATATCAGAGTCTAGTTAGTGGCATAACGTGTAGCTTGTGCCTCAAGATATCATTCATCGATGCAGGTGTCTGGACTGTTGATGAGCCCTCCCATGAGAATCTTGCTCCCTTCTTCGCCCATTTGCTTTGCCAGCACGACATCTTCTGAGCATCGAGTCCCAAATCCTTCACTCAGCCACTGCCCTGCAAACTCCTACCGGGCAGTTTACGCAAGCTCCCAAGCACGCCTTCTCACACACTGCACCTTTATTGGCGGAAATTCAATGATGCCTTCATGGGAACCCTGTCAGGCAGGCGAGTTTTTGTGCCTTTCATTCTGTGCTCGCCCAGACGATCATCAGTCACTCCAACGAAAGCTGAGGGTGGCATCAAGAGCTAATGATTCTAACTTAACAAACAGGCCCTCTGCAGATCGCCAGGTTGTGCTGATGACACTCATGGCATACCTTTCAGATATGTTGGCTGAAGTAAGATAATCTTAGTACTTGTATGCTCGCATAACTATTCTTCAACAATAATTCTTTCTTCTCCTCTTTTCTTACTCCTCGTATTAAGAGTGGAAAACGCCATTCTCATTTTGCTCCTCTGTAAAAATTGTCATGCCACAGTACACATTGGATAACGTGACTGAGAGCTCAAGAGTGACCAACAAAGGAGGTCGAATCTACCCACTTTCTATCTTTTCCATTGACATAATTTCTGCTACTCTTGTGTCGCTAACGTTCACAATCTATTTGCCCATGATTGCAGGGACGTTTTTGCCACACTGTCCTTTGTTGCCAAGATCTTCATCTTCCTTCATGTTGTAAATGAGGCCTTAGATCTCGAGAAGTGGGGGGGTTGTTGGCAACAGGTAATGGTAAGTTTGATGCATTCTACATTTGCAAGGCAAGGTTGAATAACAGGAATCGAATTTCCGTTTTCCTAATGTTTCCCTTTTTTTAATTCTTTCTCAGCCCTGGAAAATCAATCAAGTTCAGCTCAATACTTTTTGGACTCATTCTGATTGAAAGAGCCGCCTCCATCTTTCGCTTATTGTTCTTATTTAAATTGGCCAGGAAGTATTAGGTACGAAAAGACTGACTTGAAGCAGCTGGTTAGAGACTGGAATTTTCTTGCAGATTCTCCTGCGTATGAGGTAGTTGGCATGATGGAGTTTCCTAATTTAACTCTGATATGTTCAGGTCACATGGCACTCGGTTACAACCAAGTAAAATGATCGGATAAAGTGCTTTTCTAGAGACCTTTACACGACACAGTGAAATTCTTTCTATTCCTAGCAATACCATGAATGCGGTCCCTAGAGATGCCTATTTTAAGACGGTTTACTATGTTTCCTCATGTAAATCCAATGCAAATGCTACCATGAAGTTGATTTTCTGTGCGTGCAGTTTCCTCAGTCTGATGTGAAATCGCAGAGCAATGCGTTTACAATTGAGTACCATCGCAGTCGTTCCGTTCAGCACCGTGGTAAGACTGGCGTTTCATATGCCGAGTCTAATTGGTGGCATGACATGTAGCTTGTGTCTCTAGATATCATTCACTGATACAATTGCTTCCTTCGTCCAAATGCTTTGCAGCATGACATCTTCCAAGCCATCACGTCCCAAATCCTCCTCTCAGCCGCCACCCAGCAGCGGACGCGACTCAGAGTCTCGCCAGAACGGCAAAAGCATACTCTGACCAAGCAGTTTGTGCAAGCTCCTGAGCACGCCTTCTCACACGGTGCACCATTACTGGTGAAAATTCGACCATGCTTTCATGAGGCCTGTGTTTGGCAGGCGAGGTTACGTGCCTTTCATTCCATGCTCGCCCACCGATCAAGACAATCATCCGTGGCTATTACGATATCAAGAGCTAATGATTTAGTTTGGAAATTTTTTGTTGTTTCTTTCTTTGGTCTTCGGCTTGTATTAAGTGAGTCAATGGCTTTTGTAATCTCCTTCTCACCCAAGATGATATCTGAATGTCTGAAATTTATTGCTTCATCAACTGCTGCTGATTTCCTTATTGAGCTGTTGAATCTGACCGTGTTTTTACGAAATTATCCGGTCATTGTGATATGTATAATCATTATTTTGAAAATATTCGAAGAGAAATGTGGAAAAAAAGATATATTTATGATTAGTTGTTAATCAGAAAAAAAAAAAAAAGATCCTTGAACAGCATGGAGCATTCGTCCTTATAGCGTGTGGGTAAGATTTTCACATTTGAATGAGGAAAAGGAAGATGAATGGCGTTTGCTCTTATTTAGAAAGAGTAGAGAAGATGGAGACTGAAATGTTTTAGTGTGAAGCCACGCTCTTGACATTCATATTCAAGGTTTAATATATAATACGTGTAAAGTAATATGCCCTGAAATTTTGTTTCATTTTTGACCCATTACCATTTCAACAATTCGAATTTTTAGAAAGTTGAATTCATTTAACAGAGCATCAAAGCACAGATCTGGTGCTCGAATTCTAACATTGCCTATCATCTTTCTCCTTTCTATTGTTTTTTTTTTAAACTAGGGATGCGGTCGTGTTAAGGAACTAGCATAAAAATCCATCATTATGACCCCCCACTCAAATATAAATTCCCCGTGACAATAATCGAGCCTGCAACCACGGTTTCACAGCCGAAAGCACGGGAAGCATATAATGCTATCGATCTTAACTCTTTCTTTGCCAAATTGACCAAGTTCACATTCATGAAGTCACATTTAGAGTCCAAGAGAAAGTCTTAAAGGAGGGATGTGGCTAGACTTAACCCCATTTTAAGCAGAATTGTGGCATCTCAAATAGCATTCAAGAACATGAAAGAAGAATGCAACTTCTTGGGGGAAAGTTCACAATCATGAAGTCACATTTTTTGTTCTTTCTTTTTTATTTCCCTTCATTTTGACCGGTGAGGGTTTTGGCCCTCGTCCAAGCCCTCACCAGTGGCCGGTTACCCTAACCGGCCAAAATGAAGAAAAAGAAAGTAAGAAAAAACACAAAAATTACAAAAAAAAGGACTAAATTGATACCAATGCAATATATTTAAGACTTTTTTGAAACATTTTCCCTTCTTTTTCCTGCAAAACAAGGACATTAGTTGATTTAAAATGTATTTAACAAAGAATAATAATTTAAGAGCTTTACCATTTTGCAATATGTAATGACAATTGGCAAGCTACTTAGATGTCATATGTAAATTATGACCATCACAAAAGAGACAAAACATGAGACAATATAAGAAAAAAAACAGAAAAGTTTACTCATTGGTAATAATGACGACGCATTATTAATTTTGCCCCCAAAAATAAAAAAATTCCTAAATTGATAGAATATAGTGATTTCTAATTGACCTTAAATCGTGTTGACACTTAAGAAATCGCGTTCATAAAAGAAGTTACATTAACTATGCAAGTTTGGGAAATAAGTATTATTCGTAAGATTTCAATGAATTGTGCACAAGATGTAAAAGAAGCTACGCGTCATTATTGAAGGAGTAACACATGTACTTAAAGCTACTTAGTATTATGTAAATAACTTTTACAGACCAAAAAAAAAGATTTTGTAAATAAATTCCGCCAAATGTCAACTATATAAGAGTGACCATGCAAATAAAATCTATCACAAATATCACTTGACTTTTGAAATCAACATCAATATGTCGAAAGGAATAGTAGAGAAGTATTAAAAAAAATAGAAGCAATACTTAGTCCATGTTAAAAGAAAAAAAGGACATCAGTTTATTTAAAAAATATTTAGTAGACAATCACAAAGAAATGATATTTTTTATCTTTCTTTTCAAAAGAACACCGTGGGAAGAAAATACATAGGATATGGACAACCTATTCAAAAATAAACTGTTGTTACTAATAGTAGACTTCTCAAAAATATATTTGGGGGAAATTAGTAATATTTACTCGCACTCATTTTTGGTCGATGTACTATCTTTCGTCGATGTTTAATCTCTCAACTTATCTCTAGTGATAATTTTAGGACAAAATTCAATTTTCAGTCCATATATGTTTGGAATATGCTAAGTGAGTACTAACAAATCGAAACGCGGTGCCTAAGTCTACAAGTTTCTTAAAAATGTATACTTTTAGTCCTTATTCTTTTAAATGTTCAAATTCAGTCCTTGTATTTTGTTTGATTACCCCAACTAGTCCTTACATTATTTTCCATGAGACTATAGTTTCTTTCATCACATCTCCCTTTGAAATCTTATTGTGACGACCTACCCTCAAGGGGCTGCCCTCGGGGGAATAGATTTATAGGTACTTACTTATAAAGCGTGGATTCTTCCAAGTTAGTACCTTGCATGACATTAGATGTTCAAGTTTCATTCAATTAAGAAGAGTCGCCACTAGCATCTTAAAGTTGGCTAGAAACCAAGTGAGATATAGGAGAATGTCTCCCTTTTTGTATAACTAGAGATATTAGGATTAGGAACTTTGATTACATTAGTTCTAGAATGAATGCCCTTTTGGTACCTAAACTTGACTATTTGCTAACCAAAGTGTCAAACAGCCTATCGAAGATTTTAAGATTCATCCTAACCATTCTAAAAAGTGAAAATAACACTCAATGTATGAAGAAGGCACAATAAAAAATAATTGAAATGAACAGTGCAAATAGCAACCTAGCATCATCTTACGGCATCTAAAAATTCCTATGGTAAAGCCTTAAAGGCTCATTCAATTGGATTTCAATTTTTATTAAAGGATTTTCACAAATTCTAAGAGGAATCTACTTAAAAAAACTGATTTTTAAGCTTTTTCCAAAGATTTCTGGTTTTTCCTGAAGTTTTTTTAATTTTAAAAAAAATATTTTTAATCCGAAAATTGGGGTCCGGGCCGGATCCTCGGGCCCGGTCCGAATATGGGCTGCGGTCTGGTCTCTCGAATTTGGGCTCAAGGGCATGAAATGGGCTCTACACATTAGGAGGCTTTTATTAAAAAGGAATTGGGCTCAACTCATAAAATTAAGCCCAATTCTTCCAGCATTTAATTAAGCCCAACATTAACACTCCAGCCTGAAATTCTGAGCGCCCATGACAAGCCTCCTTTCAATTCGCCCAACAAAACCCAACATGCTCATCTAAGCCCTAAGCCTATTAAACTAAACCAAGCCCATCCTATTCCCTAAGTCCTAATCCAGCCCACTAAATCAACTCAACTCCCACCTAGTCAAACCTTTCACACGACCAGCTTCCGGCCTTCTTCCTTTCATCATCGTCTTCCCCGACACAGCCACGAACGAGCGACCGCGACGGAGCTCCGTCTCCGGCTATTCTCGGCTTTCGCCGAACCAACGCAACTACTCGACCGACCATGGCATCTCCAGCCACCAACGACCTTCACCGGTCACCAAAGACTTCAACAACGATAAAACCTCTCTTAAAGAAACGCCGCCGCCACCCAACCTCACCGGCCACTACCCACAACAAAGAACAACAGAAACGTATTCTTAGATTCGAAACAGAGCGCATTGGCTCTGTTCAGGCATTTTAACAAACACATGTCGTGCGCTACCGAATCGAAAGGTTTCCGGTACATTCGGGACTCGAAACCGGGCCAGGATCCTCAGCAAACAACCAACAACACACAACGACCTAGCTAAGAACCTACGGGGCCGAAGTTTGCGTGAGCCGGCCGGCCACAAACCCCGGCCCGGCGTCCACAAACAGAGGGAAGAACAAAGGCTTACCAATTCGGGCTCGAGGACGTCTACCGGGAGCGGTCGTGGAACGGAGCTCGTGCGCGGCCGAGGTGTCGGCCGAGGCTCCCTCTTGCTCTCTGCTCGATCTCAGCTCTCACTCTCTCGACCTCTATCTCTCTCGGTCCTTCTCTTCTCTCCCCGAACGAGCGATCACCCCCTCTTGCTGGATTTCTCTCTCGGACTCACTAAAAACTCCCTCCCCCCCGAAGACTCACGCCCCTCTCTTGCTTTTAAGCAGCGACGCGCATGTCCTCCTGCCGTGCTAGCTGCTGCTGCCGCCGGTCTGCCCTCGACCGACGTGTCGCGCGACGTTCCCCGTGGCTGTACTGTACTGTTCTCCGTCGTACCTCGTCCTTTGCTGCAAAAGGCGTGAGGTGGAGGAGGAAGGAAGAGGCCGGCCTTTTTTTGGGGGGGCGGCCAGAGAAAAGGAAAAGGAAGCAAAAAAAAAAAAAAAAAAGATGGCCGGCTCGGCCTGGTGTTCTTTTTAAAATAAGAATAACATTTTTAATTAGTTTTTATTAAATTTATTTTATATTACAATTAGTGCAAATGCTCATAATGTCTATATACCATGCAATTTCATGTATTTTTTTTTTAGAAGTTAAAAATTAACTTCTAATTTTCTATGCCATTAAAACCTAAATAGGTAGGCAAAATTTAGATATCGACACTAATGAAAATGTCAAATTAAGGCCCACTACAAATTGGTGATTCTTACGTTTATAAGTGTGCCCAATTTTGATTGATAGCCCCATTAAGATTATTTTCTTTATATGTAATAATGGCATTGTTTTTTTCAGTATAGATTCATACAGAATTACCTAAGGACTACTTTTAATAAAGGTAGATAAGCGCCTTACTTACACAGGCGGCAGCTTTAACTCACTAATTTATGGACAAAATATCATAGATAATTCACTCAGAACTTCAAAATGAATCAAGCACGCACATGGTGGAATCTTGTGCATGGAACAAGCAGTTGCAAGTGGCAGGGGCCTAGGCCTTGATGCCCCTCTCACACACCCATATCAGAAAAAGTTTGGGGGACCCATACCAAGGATGGATGAAAACCAATCTTTCGTTCTTAAGGCTTCACTCCATGACCAAAAAAGGTCAATTGAACAGTCAGAATCAACTTTACTAAAGGAAACTAATAGTCTCTTGTTTTAAATGCGGTTATAATTATAATGTATCTCACAAGTTGTCAAATGGGTAACCGTGTGAAATTTTTGGTATGGAGATTGAAGAATGCCACAGAAATTGGAGATGTGTAGTTCTCTACGTTATTTTTACCAAGATGAAGTAAATCATCTATGGGAAACAAGTGGTAGAATTACTCTGTTAGGCTGTAAATCAGGTATTTGTACAGAGAATTTCAATATGAATTTGAACCTTCTAAGAGGTTAGTGCTAAAATCTCTGTAATATATGTTCACATATTCTCCGTCACTCAAGCCAATTGAAATCAGAAAGAACTTATGGAAATTGTACTTAGTACGGTTTTGTTCGATAAACAGACCATGATATTTGAAAAGCTGGACAGATCATATAAAGCTAAAAAGCTGGACAGATCATTCAAAGCCTTCTTGTTTTATTGATATAACGAGAATATCTTATTTGAGTGCTAAAAGCAATAAGAATGCAAATGTTCGGGTTAGACGTACCTTAGGAATACCTTCTTTTAGCCGGTAAATTTAGAGAGTTATCAGCACCAGAAACTTCGATGTGAGAGTTGAAGATGAATAACATAGTTAGAGATTGAAAAAAACGACATCCAAAATTACCTTGTATTGGGACATAACCTTATCATGTTTAATAATTTCATTATTGTACGATATATTGACACTCAATTTGGAGCTCAACTAGCATATTTGATCATTTACTCTACCAAATGGATGCTGAAGGTAAAATTTTGAAACCGGTAAAATTTTGAAACCACTCCCCGCTTAAACATCGAAAGCTCAATTAATATGTTAGATAAATGCCCCGTCTAATGTTTAACTACTCTAAATTTTTCAATACTCTAAACTCCCCTGTACATGTGAGAAAGTATTTCATATAACGGACATGCCACGTGAAAAATCCGACTAAAAAGAAAAGCTAGTTCTTAAGTTCAAACATAAATTTAGTTAGGATGGATATCATGCAAATGATTATACCTTGTCAATTGCGTGACTGATGGATGTAATTTTTTCATGCATATAGGCTCGTGATTTGGCGCAAGACTAAACCTTGAAACTCTAACTGAAAATGGGAATATAAATAAGGGATGTGAAAGATTAGAATGTCGAGTCCCTTATGCAGCTCGTCATAATGTAGAATTTTGTAAAATTACTGTCAAATTATCTAAAAACTTAAAATTACTAGACAAAAGTATGGTCCAATATTTTAGTGCAAATAACAAAATTATCCAAAAAATCATAAACTTATTATACGAATATCAACTCAGTTTTAAATTTTGTAATTTGACTAATGTAATCCATTCAACCAATTAAGACTGGAAATTGCCAATGTGACGGTTTTGTTAGTGCTAACCGTCTTACGTGATATAATCGGCATCCGATGAGGAAGAAATGAATCGAGATGATGTCATTTGCAATTTCTTTAAAATTTTCTAAATTTTTTCATTTTGTTCTTTTTCAACACGACTGTTCATCGCCGAGGCCAGCAGGGCTCGCCGGCCATTTCTTCGGGGGACTACCACTTGAGTGGTCGGGCTCACAAGGGGTTGGCCTGGTTTGCACTAAATTACAGCGTGCCAATTTTGCAGTACATCATTGCCTCTGATATTTTCGCTTCCAAATGCGTTGTCGCATGGCTACTTCTAAAGTGCGAGATCTCCGGTATTTTCTCTATCATCAAACGTCCGGTGTTCAATTCTGTGCATGTGAATGAGTGTGCATGTACGCGCAGATGATCACTATATGAAGATAACGAGGCATATTCAACCACAATGTCTTTGGCCGCAAACCAGAGCAGCTAGACCGTCAAAATCATGTCTTATGTTAAACCATTAATGATCACACTTATTTCGACCCAGATTCGAAGCAAAACACCAGTTACTTTCCTTTGACTGGAACATGTTTCAGACGAAGCAACAAATACTCTCTTACTTTGACTTAAAAATGCGAGTTTCTATTACCGGCACAGTATTAAACTTGGGACACAAATATTAAACTGGTGCAATTGTGTGTAATTTGTGTGAGCATCTCTCATTTGGTTCAGAGAAGTGCAAATATTAGAGAAATTGAACAGCTAGAGTATTCAGGGAAGGACACTAAGCATTGTGCAGTCAGAGCAAATAAGCCCGCTAAATACAAGAAGAAACGAAGAGGTAATCAAAGTGAGACTCCTACCATGAGATTTTCAATGGAATTTGCACGTAGGAGCCTCATCTTTTGCCGACTGAGCAACTATCAATCGGACAACTTAGCTGAAAGGTGACCATCTTCTATTTGGTATTGTTCGCTCAGGCCAAGTTGTACCATCAATAACCAAACCAAGGTGAGAAGTTCTCCACCTTTACTAAGTTGTTGAGCATGCATGAAAGGTTGGCAATGAATCGCAGCATACGCCAACAATTCCACCCAAACTTCACTCATGATGACCCACTTCTTGTCCTGAAATTTCTCCAACTCTTTAGCGAGAATACACGCATCAAAGAGCGCAGATTTGCTTCTGTCTCCTTTCACTACAGCTGGATTCAATTCTGTAGGAACAGAAAGTAGAAGTCGGCAGGCCTTCGCTTTGCTTGTTTTCCTCTTATACAAGATATTTTCATCGAAGAACCTATCTGCCTCAGCACAAGCGTCTCGAAACCTTATTTGGCCAATCCCAGCCACTGCAGACATCATACTAGGTTTTTTTATCATAAGATGAAGCATGTAATCTGACAAGACCTTACTGGTTTTCTTGAGGCTGTTTTCACTTTTATCAGTGTTGTAACAGAGTTCAGTGGCGATGTGCCACAGTAAAAGGCTCTTTCCATAATCAACATCACAGACGAATGGAAGCAATTTTTGGCATTTTTCGTCTGATTTAGTACGCTCCAAAGCCCATTTACCTCGAGAAGCACAAATGAGAGAATAAATCTCATTTGTGCTTCCTGGAGGTGCCTTCCGTTTCAGCTCTCCAAAAATCAGGTCACCTAAATCTTCACGAAACTGTTTTACTTGGCCAAACCTCAAGTCATCAAAAAAGTCCCCCAGACATATGAGATCCAGGAGTTTCTCAATCCGGTTTGGCCGCTTTCTCAGCCGAGAATCTAAGAAATTGTACTGGAAGATAGATTTAGACCATCTAGCATGTAGTAAATGCCATGCAAATGGTGAACTTTCAGGTTTGAATTTGAGGAGGAACTCGATGAAGGTGCTTCCAATTCCAATTAACAGTCTTTTAACATGTCCCCCCTTTTTTTTTTTGGGTCGGATGTAGCAAGTGTTGGGATTTCATGTATCATGTATAGGCAATTTAATATAAACGCAGCGGAAACAAAGATGAAATATTTCTATACATGTTTCTCCAAAGGCGTTGTTCGTGCGTTTTAATCAAAAATTTGATTATAAGAAGGGGGTTAAACGAATTACCTCTCGAAGCGTGCTTTAAACGAATTGGTTCAATGTTCTTCAGTTCGAGCCCCACAAACGTCGGGCCTCTAGTTCAGACACACCACCAATGGACGTTGAACGAAGAGAAAACTTGCGGATAATCACCACTACGATTGTACTAGCAACTTCGTGGAGATAATCCTTCGTATCTTTGATATTTTAGCCACAGCCCAAAATGAGAGAATCCTTCTTTTCTCTTTCTCGTTTGCGTACGTACACGCACAAAAACACACACTCATGTTTCTTATATAAGAACCGTGGGTAACCACCCACGATCCCACGTGCGGTTACGATCGGCAACGGTTGCCGATCGTGGGAAACCATCCCACGATCCCACGACCAGCAACTGTCGCTGATCGTGGGAAACTACCCCCACGACCAGCAACCGTTGCTGGTCGTGGGTCATGCATGATCCCACGACCAGCAACTGTCGCTGGTCGTGGGTTCATGCATGAAGATCATGCATGATGGTCATGCTTGTTGACCATCATGCCCCACAATTAAAACGTGCACATGAGTGCAATGCGCGCGGTCAGCAATTGACCGTGTGCATAATTTAATTGATTAACAAATTAACCAATTCCAAAAATAAATAAAAGGACATAATCTTTGTGTGCGCATTTAGGGTACATTAACATGTATCCACTTTGGGCATGCGTGTGCATCATATGCACGTGGGCTCGTGACTATAATACAAATTAAATTAAATCACATTTAATTTAATTTCATGTCGACTCAATGCGACCATAGTAATTGCAAACACATTTGCAAAATTATTTCTCTCTTGTTCCACGTTATCCTAATTGGTTATGGTGTGTGACATCCCTAGGTTCATCACTAAACTGGTAGTAAAACTTGTACTAACACATTAGTACTCCCAAAAGAATTAATTGTCCCGATTAATCTTTGGCTCCTACAAGTCATGATTGACATCTAGCAATATGTCATGGCTACCCAGATAGTGTGAATGCTTTAAGAACATAATGAACCTGTCGCTTTTGGCTACGGTGTAATTTAATCCCTCCATCTTACTATGTCCCGATCGAACAAAGACCATGGAATATTTGTCAAGTCACCAATTCGATCATATGCACAAATCTAATTGACATGTATTTTATTCGAGACATAAACAATTTATTCTCGGTTACAACCCCGGCCGAGGATTTCAATACATTGTCACAATTAGATTGCATAGGACATCATTATAATACCTTGTATGTAATAAGGAGACAGATTCCATATTGCGTACACGTGCAACTTCGTATATGAACAAACTATGACCATCGGGTATAAAGATGGATCAACGACCCGGCATTATATGCACCCGTGAACCATAGTTGCTCGATACACAAGTTAACGTTGTACCTCGGGTCTAAGGATTATTTACACAAGACCAAAGCATGAACAATTAGACATTGACCACGCTAAAAGCTTCCATGTTGCTAATCGTTCTATGTGCGTCACGTTCAGTGAATTTGTCTAATACAAACACCTGTGTTCTAACTCGGCATCGCAATACCTAATGACTTGCGACTCATCATTCCCTCAAGTATCCAATACTTAATGGTGAAGTTAAGAACTCACTGGTCTCAACAGGATTATAAATATCCACTCAATAATCCATTGACCAGAACAGTTTAAAGATTCGGTCTAACTATGAACCCGTCACAATATTCTTGACGTCTCAAGAATGGGTCTAGTCACAACTGATCTTATGGAATCATTCATAAAATAATTGGACAAATGAATGAATACGTCATTGCCATTAATTAAATAATAATAATGATAGTACAACCGAAATCCCTAATATGTAACTATTACATAGTAGCTTTAGGGCATACATCCAACAGCAAGTTCCTCAGATGTTGCTATTTTTGCAATTGTCCAGTCAGAGCAAATGAGCCTACCAAGAGCTACTAATTCCAGGCCAATTGCTCCAAGGAGCAAGGTGTATGTAATCCGCTTATCATATTCGTGAAAACCATGCTTGTTCAGGACATAGAAACTTGCAAAAGCAGAAACAACGGAGCCAATTGAGATAGCTCGGAAAGCGTACCCTGCTGGATGGTGAACAATGGCAGCTTTGGTATAAAGAACATCATAAAAGAAGTTGAGCTCAGCCTCAATGACCCGAAAAGCCTCCTCTGCGTTTCTGCTCCCAAAAAATCGGTTGCTTTTGTCGCGTTCATGGAAGCTGAAGATGAGATCCACAAGGAGGCCTTTAAAGGTTCCAAAGTAAGAAAACGCCTCTTTTATCACTGTTCTGTTGTCGAAGTCTTTTTTATCTTCCTCTCCAACATGTACCGAATTGGACTCTGGCATCATGGCCAAGTTCTTGGTGGTAACGTATTCTTCCACCAGCTTAGCATAGTTCGGCCCAGCATCAGCAGTTGGGAGCAAGGAGCTCCGAAATTTACTGAAGCTGGCGAGATGCAGAGCATGAGTTCGCTCTATGTATTTAAAAGTTCCACCAATAAACATGAGGATGGTTGGGACCATTAGCTTGCTACTGGGGAAGGATTGGTAAAATACATAGATTGCAACGACTAGCTGGAATAAGAGATTAAGCAAGTGCCTATACCACAACTCATTATCCTCGAGCGCAAAAGCAGTTATGGTGTCTGGTCCTCCGAGATGGAGCAGTAGAAATGGAGCCCAAAATGCCAAAAGGTCACCATATATATCAGCCTCGGAGTCTGAAGTACCACCAGCCATTTGGGCTCTGGAAATGAGTCCGAAGGCATAGTCAGCGACCAAGTCGGCAAGCAAGTAAGCTAACCAAATGGGAATCAAGATCCACTTGCTTGAAAACCTCTTTCGAATGGGTGCCAAAAAAATGAGAAAGACTTGTAGAGATAGGCTTGTAAGTATCGCCACTCGGACATTGAGCTTTGTCCACAAATTTGCAGCTTTTGCAAGGATTTTCATAGATCCCAATTTATCCTCACCTTCTCCCCAGATCCTGGAAGGAATCTTTTAGTCAGCATGAGTAAATTATTGAATAGATTTTCAAAATTGGAGAACATAATAAACGAGAAGGTGACTATTGAGGGCAGAGGGTCGACAATACCTTGAAATTAATCTACAATCAGATAGGAATGGAAACCAAGTGTCAAGCAATGCGTAGCTATAAATGAGTTTGGAGCGACGGGACTCGAGCTGAGGTTAGCACGGAGCAGAACTGAAGTCTGCATTGTCAAAAAGGGACCAACAGAAATATAAAGGGAAAAAAAGGGCACAGAAGAAGGGGGAAAGAAGAAGGGAAAAGAAGAAGAAATGAAAGATCTGAATCTGCGATCGAGAATCCTTATTTTCCTGTTCAAAACTAATTCTCCTTTGTCTTTTTCGGTAACATGTGTATGGATTTTATCACAAAATAGACTCATGGGATGCATGTCAATATAAAATAAATAATAATTATCGATCAATTAGAACGACACCGGGACATGATGAACCATCATTGACGGAATCTTAACATAAAAATAAATAATAATTGTCCGTGGAAATTGTCGTCTTTTTTGTCCATAGGACCCTGAGCCTTTGCTTTATCTTACCAAGATCCATAAAACAAAAGAGTCACATTAAACATTAATGTTACGGTCAACAAAAGTCGTTTGCTTGATCTGCGCCCTTAAAATGCAAAGTATGCGAGCTTTGTTTTTCTTATTAGAAACTGTGTCAGCTTGATGACTCCGACAAAGCAAAAGGAGTGCACGTTCACATGTTCATTTTTTCAACCTTTTGGCATTGATTTAATCTACTTCATTAGTTAGAATAATCTATCTCGATTCCTAACCAATCCTCATTTGTTTTCTCTCTCTAGAATTTGATTTTTTTGAGTCTATTTTTGGTGACCATTATTTTAATTTGTCATTGTTTAGATTTTAAAGAGTTTCGTCTAAATTCCTAACAAATCCTCCTTTGTCTTCTTCTCTTAGACTATAGACTTTTTGGCCTTGATTTAAACATTTTCATCATTTAGATTATCTTAATACCTAACCAATCCCCTTTGTCTTATTCCGTTAAACTATAATCTCTGTCAAACCTTTCATTATTGAGTATTCTTGATTCCTAGTCAATCCTCATTTGCCTCCTCCTTTTTAATTTCAGTCTATGCCATTTGACTTTACATACCAAAAAAATCATTTTCAGTTCCTATCAAATCCACATAGACATATGTCGATAAATGGCCTCCGAATGTAGTAAATAGCGAATATAAATACAACTATCTTTCAGCCATTCATTAGAATTATGTACAAAAAGTTAGCAGGTTCCGATCTCCTCAGTTGACTTATTTGCAAATTTTTGAACGGTTCTTTGGAATGACATGTAGTAATGTATATGATAGATTAACAACTTAATAATGGATTTACATATTTCGTTAGTTCACCCATGATGAGACATGTGACATCCTCAATTCGGACCCCTATCTCGGATGCAAGGAATGGCCTCAAACATCGATGCGCCAATAGCAGGAATAGACCATAAATTGATTCGAGGATCGTTAATGAGCCAACTATCCGATTGGGAAAGGCAATTAAGGATCAAGATACACTCGACTAGAGAATTCAACTATGAAAAGACAGTTAGACCAAAAGGATTGATGTGGGACGACCTTATGCCGTCACGAGTCAATTAGCTAATGGTTATAGATCGATTTGACATAAGTATATGTAACCGGATTGTGGGTGATTCCACGCGGTCATTATACTAATTGTGAATGACCTTAAGCCAATTCCGTGTGACCATGTATCTTGGGTAAGCAAATTGATTTCCCTCATGATTATATGACAACCGAGAGTTGTCTATAAATAAAATAGACTCAAATGTCGATTGATTTCAAATCAACCATGGGTCACATGCACGAAGCCCTGAAAGTCGCCCTCTTGTATAGGCCGCGACAAAGCCACTTCTAATTGATTTTAACCACAAATCTCAATCCGATTACGAGTGTCGATCCTTTGTTAATTAAGGAATAATGCTTCTTTAGAAGATGCTTAATTAGTGTAACATCCTTGAAACCGACCCCGTAAGGATCGGCCATAAGGTCCTAAATGAGTCGACCATGGGCTGCTGGCCATTGATCAATTGGTTCGAACAGTAAGGATCAAGGATCGGTCATGGTCCGATCGACCAACCGGTTATGAACTAGTTGAGGCGTCAGCCATGAAAAGTCTACCGACCATACCAATGGAAACGAATTACTAGCTCATAAGATGACTTTTTGGTCATGAGAATTGATCATGGGATGATTTTGGATCGGCGGATGGTCATGGGTCGATCTGACTGGTCATAACGCCTGGCCGCGAGTGATTTTGCCTGGCTATGCATCGGTACACGGACAATCCGACTTGACTAAAAGTGATCATCTTTCGACCAAAAATGCATCATTCCCTATTTAATTCTTAATGATCGGAAAGGATTCTCAAATTGGTGATGTCCAATCATGAATCGGTAACCAACCATGAACCATACGGATGGATCGGGCGCCGATCGAAATGAGCCCCTGGATAGACTCGGTTGTTCCGTTAATTCCTAAGGTCCATAAGTGCCTTGGCTTAGTGCTAGGCCATGGGTAGCCTTGAGATTGACCTCGACCCGATCCGAGGACTAAGGACCACATATAAAGGGTAAAGTCACACTAGGCTCAACAGTAGCCTCAGGGATCAGCCTGAGGGCTAGTCCTAGAGCCATCCAGGTCGACTGTGTCGACCCAAGGGCTGACCGTTTATAGTCGAATGGCCGCCCAAGGAAATGGTTTGGGCGAATTTGGGGTGCAAGGCCCGAACCTCGGGCATATGTGATTTGGTTTTCCAAGGTGTGCCAAATGA
Organism: Angophora floribunda; assembly: GCA_014182895.1. Lineage (NCBI taxonomy): Eukaryota > Viridiplantae > Streptophyta > Magnoliopsida > Myrtales > Myrtaceae > Angophora > Angophora floribunda. The sequence goes on along the minus strand of CM024706.1, from coordinate 11,441,016 downwards.
TCCCTTTTCCGGCCTCAGAATTGACTTGGATCGTGGAATTCTCCGAACCGCCTTCTTGAGGAAGGAAATGTCAAAAGAGAAGAATTCTCTAAATACCTTCATTAATGTTATTAGATAAGGCTTATCATTTACTTCTCAAAGGTCATGATGGTGGTCAAAAATATCTTAAGGGCCATGAAAAGGATGGATCACACATGACCCAATCGGAAGGCGACACCCGAACCCTCATTATGAACCTATGGAATTCTAGAGACCTAGTTGGCAATTTAGACATCTTCCTAGTCAAACTTCCATAAATGCCAATAAATGAGGGGGAACGAGTGGTCCAATAGGAAAGTGAAAGGCGGGCCGTCGTCGATGACGTCGACAAGCTAGATCGCCAAGCAAGATCTTTTAGCTATACCTAGTCATCCATTAGGTCCAATTATTGGTCATATAGGCCTGCCACTTAAGGACTCTAGGCAGGCCACTTGGAAAAGAAGGATTGGATAGTTAGAAGTGCAATGATGAGCTCAAGAGCTATAAATAAGAGGAGCCTCTCTTTCTCCCTCACCATTTGCACCATTCTCCTCCTTTCTCCTCCCTTCTCTCTTGGTCGCCCTCTCCTCATTCTCATGTTTCTCTCTCTTTCGGCCACAAGCAAGCCGCCATCTTTCTCAAGTTGATTTCTATAGTTTTGTGAGGTTTGTCCAGGTAAGTAGAATCTCCTCTCCTCTCCTCTATAGTATGATCATTTCTATCATGAGGACTAGATGGTCTTCTTTTGTTGAACCGTAATTGTATGGAAGATTATGTATACGTTGGCTCATATGTGAATCATATGCATGTGCGTGATCATTTCACGACCAAGATGATGCCATGGTTCGTCGTTGGTGTTCTACGCAAGTCGGGAATGCCCAAAGCCATAAGGCTTGAGTTGGTAACGAAATGTATAAACTCAAGTCTTGTATGGTACGAGGATCGCCCAAGGCCATGAGGTCTTGGATCGACATCAAGGCATGCCAAATCCTAGTCTCATTCGGTATAGGGATCACTCAAGCCCACAAGGTCTTGGTTGGCATTGAAGTATGCAGAGCTCATGTCTTGGATTTGGTGTAGGACCCTTGGTACTTAGCGTTTGAGCCAAACCTTAGACTTAGAATTATCACGGCATCATTAGACTTGGGTCGTAGAAAGCATGGCACAAATGATTATATATGAGCATGATGTTATTGTTGAGTCACGAATGAGTTGGCTAAGGAAAAGATAAGAACTGGCATAAGTGATATATTTATGAGATCACCTCATGAAAGATGGGAAAGATGATGATACCCCCGCAACGGGATGTTCGGGGTAACCCCTGGAAGCCTCGGGAAGCTGGCCCCGAGAAGCCTTGCCAAGAGTTGAGAGGGCCTGGTTGAGCCAGGACGACGCAAAGTGATATACACGAATGCTGGTTATGCTTAAGTATGGATGAGATGTGTTATGTGTTAGCCAACACGTGAGTAAGTGAAACCATTGTATATGTGCTCGAGTATGGGTGAGATATATTTATGTGTTGGTCAATGGGTGAGTAAGTAAAGCCCTCGCATTAGTCATGGTGTTACCTGTGAGTTGCAATTGATTTGTCATTGACACTATTTGCATGAGTTGCTCTTGCTAATAGTTAATAAAGGGATGTCATGCTAGCCGAGGGTAGAGGTTTTACTTACTAAGTTTCCCCAAAACTCACCTATTTACCTTTACAGGTTGGTAAGATGGCTAACCCTCCTCCTGTACGTTTTGGTCTGCCGATGAAAATAGAAGGGTCGACTGTAAACATCATACACGTCAAAGCAGGGATAACGTACCGGAAGTATACCTCAATTGTATGGGTTCACGAGGGACAAGTCGAGTTGGTCCCTCACCGTTACGAGGCATGGTACGTCTGGTTGAACAGTGAAATGATCAGGCCTATTCATGGCTTTAGAGGTCCAATGAACCCAAGTGGAGGGTCAACATCCAACGAGATGAATGCTAATTAGTAATACCGGCCCGTAATGGAAAAGGGTTCTCAATTTTGGAAGCCGTGGTGGTAGCGGAGATAGGGATACCCAAGCCTTTTATTGTGTGTAACATATGAAAGTTACTTGTACACGAGCTACTAATGAAAATAGTAGTGTTATATACTTGCGTTCCATGTTCTTCCAATGATGCTTGTCGGGGATGTTGTTGTTGTGTTTATGCTTCCGCATGTGTGTATAAATAAGATAAAATGAATCGGGACGGCGACAAGCCTAAGATGTTGTCAAAATAACCCGCAGCTCGAACCCTGGAAGGGGGTCATGACAAGTTTATGTTATCAGAGCCAGTTATTGTTATTATAACCGGGAGTCATAAGGTGCACTAGGAGTCATGGGATAGTGAGTTAGAAAGATCATATGTGCATATGATTGCTTGTATGATTGTTCTTCCTCTTGTGATAGTTATAAACACTAACCTTTGGCTGTGTTTGTAAAAGGAATCTTTCCTTAGGATTCCATAGTTGTGTCCCTTACAGCCAAAATGAGTACTCAGGACCAGGTGACCACGAGATGGAAATCGACTCAAGAGCAGTCGAGTTCAAGAGGAAAGTCGAAAGATGACCCCTGACTAGATGGGATTTTGCAAGCTCTGACGACCATTGGAAGCTTAATGCAACAGCAAGCTCAACAACAGCTAGGCTCTGCTTCCGCTAATGCCTCAATAGTTAGTAATGGAAATGGAAATGATGATTGTCTAAGGTATGGACTAGTTGAGCAATTTTTGAAATTGAAACCTCCAAAGTTTGTTGGAACCGAAAACCTCGAAGAGGTTGAATCTTGGATTGAAGGAATTGAAAAGATTTTTGCTCTCATGAGGTGTACAGATGAAGATAAGGTAACATTGACTGAGTATCAACTTCAAGGTAATGCTAATCATTGGTGGAAAGCTACGAAAAGAATTGTATTTCTTAAGGGTACTCCCATAACTTGGGACGTTTTCATCCAAGCTTTTAATGGCAAGTATTTTTGGGAATGCGCCCGAGACAAGAAGATAACCGAGTTTCTACAACTTTAGCAAAAGAATATGACAGTCGACCAATATGAGGCCAAATTTGCCAAGTTGTCAAGGTATGCTCCTCGATTGATCGAAGATCCGGTCGATCGAGCCAAAAGATTCCGAGACAATTTGAAACCAGAGATTCGAAGTCAATTGGTACCATTAAACCTTAAGGATTACAATGAGTTGTATGAATGAGCCCAATTGGTAGAGAAAGATTTCCTCAAACGAGCTACTGCAGCAACTTATCAAGGGAAATTTCCTTATTCAATATCTCAAGATAACCAACATTGTACCAAGAGGTCAATATAGGAAGGAAAACATCTCTACAAGAAGAACAAGAAACAAAGGCTGCAATCTACCCCAAATAAGGTATGTTGTCATTGTGGGAAGCGACATGGTAATGCCCCATGCTTAGCTCGAACTGGAGCCTGTTATGGTTGTGGTCAGCAAGGTCATATACTAAGAAATTGTCTAGAAAGGCAACAATTGATATCGTCTCAACAACCCCAAGTAATGCCACAAAATGGAACTCTATCACAGGGTTATCGTCCTCCAACTCAAGGAAAAGTGTATGCATTTACTCAAGAGAAAGCAGGAAATTTCAAGACCATTGTTACAGAGTGAAGTACTAGCTACTATGGAGTACTAAGAATGTAAGATTGTATGAGTAAGCTAAAATGACAGACTAGTTATGTTGGATATGTACAACTTCGCCATTATAATAAAAGAATAGTGGTTATTAGAGTGCGTAGCAGAAATGTGATGAAGTCAAAATGGCCATAGAAAGATTTGAGCATTACCAAATACAAAAGGTCAGACTAAAAGGAACTATCCAAAGCATTGGACAAATTACCACAAGTTTATATGGCAATTTCAATGAAAGTTGGAAAGAGTATATTTATCTTGTCAAATTTGCTCATAGCAACAGTTGCTAGCAAAGAAAATGGTATGGATTTATACAAGGCAGAGTATGAATGAGCTTGTAGAAACTCCAGTCGAATAGAAATGGGGTCGAAGAAAAGAAAGGCCACTGGTCCGAGTCAGCTCAATCTGGCAAGCATCGTTCAAGTAAGTAAGATTAGAACCTAAAATGGCCCAAAAGTGTTATGTAGACTAGAGACAGAAGCCTCTAGAAGTCCCAGTAGGAGACTTTGTGTTCTTTAAGATGTCTCCATAGAAAGATCTGTTTTGTCTTAGAGAGAAGGTAAGTTAAGCTCATGGTGCATAGGACCCTTTGAAATCCTAAAAATGATAGGGACTATGGCTAATCGGTTGGTATTGCCACCGAAACTTGCTCAAGTGCATTACGTATTTCATGTGCTTATGTTAAGAAAGTATGAGCCAAATCCGGCACATGTGCTTAACTTCGAAGAAATCGAGGTAGATGACCAAGGGTCGTATGTTGAGGAGCTAGTGCAGATCGTGGACAGACATAAGCAAGTAATCAAAAACAGAGCCATTCCCCTAGTCAAGTCCTATGGAGACACCATGAAACAGATGATGTGACCTGGGAAAGTGAAGAGATTATGTGACGCAAGTATTCGCATGTATTTGAATGCCTAGGTACGTTGTGAAATTTCGAGGATGAAATTTTTATAGGGGGGAGAATTGTAACATCCTCGAAACCAATCCTATAAGGATCGGCCATAAGGTCCTAAATGAGTTGACCATGGGCCGTTGGCCGTTGATCGATTGGTTCGATTGGTAAGGATCAAGGATCGGTCATGGTCTGATTGACCAACTGATCATGAACCGGTCGAGGCGTCGGCTATGAAAAGTCTACTGACCATACCGATGGAAACGGATTACCAGCTCATAAGATGACTTTTTGGTCATGAGAATTGGTCATGGGATGATTTTGGATTGGTGGATGGTCATGGGTCGATCCGACCGGTCATAACGCCTAGCCACGGGTGATTTCGCCCGGTTATGCACCGGTACATGGACAATCCGACTTGACCAAAAGTGATTATCTTTCGACCAAAAATACATTATTCCCTATTTAATTCTTATTGATCAGAAAGGAATTTTGAATTGGTGATGTCCAATCATGGATCAGTAATGCACTGACCATGAACCATGCGAATGGATTGGGCGCCCATTGGAATGAGCCTTGGGATAGACCCGGCTGTACCGTTGTAATTCCTAAGGTCCATAAGTGCCTTGACTTAGTGCTACACCATGATTTTCCTTGGGATTGACTTCGAACTGATCCGAGGACCAAAGACCACATATAAAGGGGAAAGTCGCACTAGGCTCGGCAGTAAGGCCAGTCCCAGAGCTGCCAAGGCCGACTATATCGACCCAAGTGCTGACCCTCTATGGCTGAATGGCCGCCCAAGGAAATGATTTGGGCGAATATGAGGTGCAAGGTCGAGACCTCGGGCATGTGATTTGGTTTTCCGAGGTGTGGCAAATGATCCATTTTCCAGCCCTGGAACCAACTTGGATGATGGAATTCTCTGGACTGCCTTCTTGAGAAAGGAAAGGTCAAAAAAAAAGAATTCTCTAGAAACCTTCATTAATATTATTGGATAAGGCTTATCATTTACTTCTCAAATGTCATGATAGTGGTCAAAAATATCTTGGGGGCCATGAAAAGGATGGATCACACATGGTCCAATCGGAAGGCGACATCCAAACCCTCATTATGAACCTATGGAATTCTAGAGACCTAGTTGGCAATTTAGACATCTTCTTAATCAAACTTCCATAAATGCCAATAAATGAGGGGGAACAAGTGGTCCAATAGGAAAGTGAAAGGCGGGCCGTTGTCGATGACATCGACAAGCTAGACCGCCAAGCAAGATCTTTTAACTATGCCCAGTCATCCCTTAGGTCCAATTATTGGTGGTTTTGTAAGAAGGAGGAGGAGGTGCCCACTTGAGGGAGGAATTGGGGAGGAAAAAGATCATTGGTCTTCAACCAAGTTTAGTTGCGCCTAAAGACTAGGCAATCGAAGGCTATGAGAGAGACTTAAGGGGGTAGTCTTGCTAAGGAGGGCTCTTGGCTTGACAAGTGGTAAGATTTGATCTTCCAAGATCAAGGCTGTAACATCTTCGAAACTGACCCTATGAGAATCAGCCATAAGGTCCTCAATGAGTCGACCATGGGCCATCAACCATGGATTGATGGGTTAGATCAGGGCATAAGTACAGCGGGAGTGCCATAACTTGGCACGGAGGGACACTTAAGTGCCACTTTTCAAAAAAAATGGATCACTTAAGTGCCAAGTGGTCGGAACCTTGCCGGAAATCCTACGTGGCATTTTTTATTAATTTTTTTGCCTACGTAGCTCGCCGGAAATACTAAATCGGTGAAAAATCAGCCAAAACGACGTCATTTTGGCTGACGTGGATTTATAAAAATTTTATTAATAAAATAATTTAAATAATAATAAAATTATTATTATAAAATCGATTTTATTTATAATAAAAAAAGAAGAAGGGAGGGGATCGGCGAGGCTGCACAGCCCTCGCCGCCGCCACCGTCGCCGCCCCACTCTCGCCAGGAAGGGCTCGGCGAAGGTGGGGAGGGTCGGCCAGGGTCGCCGGGCCCTTCCCGGCGAGGGTGGGGCAGCGACGGCGGCGGCGACAAGGGCTGTGCAGCCCTCGCCGATCCCCTCCTTCTTCTGTTTTTTTTTTAAAAATAAAATCGATTTTAAATTTTTAAATCTAACGTGGACAATTTTTTTTATTAAAATTGCCACGTGGATTTTTTATTTTGAAAAAAAATGCTCCGTCAGCAAATGAAGTCGCCGGAAAATGGACACATGGCAATTTGGCCGGATTTTCTCGCCGTTGGCACTTAAGTGATCATTTTTGCTCCGATTTTGGCACTTAAGTGTACCATTTGTAAGTTATGGCACTTAAGTGTCCCTTTGTGCCAAGTTATGGCACTTATGGGGTCCGTACGTCGTTAGATCAGTAAGGGATCAAGGATTAGTCATAGTCCAAATGAGCGACCAGCTATGAACTAGTCGAGGCGTCAATCATGAAAAGTCTATTGACCGTGTCACGATCCCCTTCCAGAGTCCAAGTTGCGGGTTATTTTTCGTGACATCCCAGGCTTGTCGTTAACCCAATTCTTTTTATCTTATTTATATGCACATTCAGAAGCATAAACACAACAACAACATCCCCGACAAACATCACTGGAAGAACATGGGACGTAACTATATAAAATACTACTATTTTCATTAGTAGATCATGTACAAACTAACTTCCATTTTACATAATATGAAAGGCCAGGGTATCCCTATCTTTGCTACCACTACGGCTTCCAAAATTAGGAACCCTTTCTGTTATGGGTCGATATTATTGGTTAGAATCCATCCCATCGAACATGGACCCTCCACTTTGGTTCATCAAGCCTCTAAAGCCATGAATGGGCTCAATAATTTCACCATCCGACCAAACATATCAAGCCTTGTAACGGTGAGGGACCAATTCGACTTGCCTCTCGTGAACCTATACGGTTAAGCTGCATTTCCAGTATGTTATTCCAGCTTCGATATGTATGACGTCTATGATCAACCCTTCTATTTTCATCGGTAGATCAAAACGTACAAGACGAGGGTTAGCCATGCTTACCACCTCCACCTATAAAGGTAAAGGGGTAAGTTTTGGGGAAAACATAGTAAGTAAAACATCTACTCTCGGCTAGCATGACATCTCTTTATCCAAGACTAGCCAAAGCAACTCAAGCAAACGGTGTCAATGGCAAATCAATTGCAAACTCACATATAATACCATGACTAATATAAGGGTTTCACTTACTCATTGGTCAGCTAACACATAAACACATCTCACTCATGCTTGGGCATAAATACAAGGGTTTTACTTACTTATGTGTCGGCTAACACATAAACCTATATTGCCCATACTTGAGCATAACCGGCATTCGTGTAGATCATTTTACATCGTCCTGGCTCAACCAAGCCCTTTTGACTCTTGTTAAGGCTTTTCGAGGCCAGCTTCCTGATGCTTCCGAGGGTAACTTAGGACATCCTGTTGCGGGGGGTACTAATTGACATTGTCCTAGCTCAACTAAGCCTTCTCAACTCTTTCCAAGGCCTTTCAAGGCCAACTTCTCAAGACTTTCGAGTGTGACTCAAGACAGCCCGTTGCGGAGGTAACATCATCGTTCCCATCTTTCATGGAATGAAATAAATTTATCTTAAATATATTAATTTAGAGTTATTCGTAGTGTTATGTTAATTTCTAAAGATTCAAAAGCCCATGGTCTTTCTATCTGAAAACGCAGAGGAGGAGAAAGAAGACAAATGTGGCGTGGAAGCTAAAAATAAGAAAAAGAGCAAAGTAATAGTTAATAGTCAGCCATGGTCGAGTTAAGTTACTTTTTAACCATGCCAGTGCAATTATTACGCTTCATTTTTTGTCAACTTCGTGATGCAGATGGAGTACGTCTTCGTACATGTGACACTAATACTAGGCCTAAATGCATGTCCGTGGGACCCAACTCCACCTTACCCGTCCTATCTCTCTTCGATTACAAAACCTTTTTGGTTTTATTTTATTTTATTAATTTGAATAATTGATGTATACAAATCGTCATTTCTTTTACTTACATACTCTTATATGATAATGACATGTGAAAATTAAGGGCACGAGGTCGACAAAGGCAGACATTAAATTATATAAAGAAAAAACATATACGAAAGTACGCAACAAAACATATATCGTGAAAGTTGTGTGGCTAAGAAACGACCAAAACCTGCAGATTAAAAGCTGGGCTTCGAAGGGCAATGCAAAGATATGCATCTACTGGTGTGGCTTGACAAAGGAAATTCGTATCTTTTGAGAGATGAGATTTGTTTTGGGATGCAATTTCAGCAATCGAATGGTTTAGCGGAAATTGGCGAATAACCTTCACCATCACCTGTTGGCTGACCAGTTGCTCAAGACTTTTCGCTAAACCTTATGGTAACTCTCTTGCTTCCATAATGGAAAAAATAAACAAAAAAGAAGAGGGAATGCGTTAGAGAGACACCAACGGCAAATGAATAGCGACACCACCATAGTCGTAGTAATTGTCGGGAAACAGATCGTTGGAAAGGGAAGATGAGAATTATGTTCTTTTCGGAAGGGTTACAAATTTCACTTATTTATTTAAAGAATATGAGAAAATAAATGAGGTTGATAGTAAATCTTTAGATATTACAATTTTAACAGAAAAAAGAATTGCAAACATTGCCCGGTGGAATGAGCAAGGACAAAATAACTGATAATAGACAAACCTTCAAGCAAAAGACATAGGAAATTCATAATGCACAAGCCTATTCGACTGATTTGAACACAAAATAAATGGTAACGCCAAAAACTTGTTTAAAGCTATTTAATTTTCCATTGAAACAAAATTATAGATGATTTTAATGGATGTCTCTAATGGACTCTTGAGGGAAGAAGATTGTCTTCTCTCAATTAAGTCGCCAAGCTGTTGCATCCTAGCATCGCCTCTAAAGGAAAATGGAATTCAAAAATTCATATAATAAAGTTCTAAGAGTTTATTCAATTTTGAATTCAATTTTCATCAAAATATTTTCATAAATTTTATACTAAATTAATTCGAATTAATACTAAAATCTAGTAAAACTACTCAAAATCTAAAATTTTAATTTTTTTTTCTAAATTTATGAATTTTTTATTTCATTTTTATTCCAAAAATGGAGACTCTAATCGAGTTAGGAGACTTGGTCCAGATGTGGGTCTCACCCAAACCTTGTATTGATTTTGTAAAGACGAGAATTAGATTATGTTGAGTTTTGTTTTTTTAAAATGACGTCATTTCTTTTTTAATTTGTGAAAATAAAAATAAAAAGTAGATTATTTTACTTATTACTTATCTATTCAAAAAAATAAAAAAAACTAATAGATGTATATAAACGCATTTCAATTTTTTTGAGGAAAATAATAGAAAGGTAGAGAAATAGAAATATTATCAAGATATTAATTTCTACATTTTCAAAAGAGCATGATCTCTCTCTCTAAAAATGCAGAGGAGGCAGCACAAAAAGAAAAAAAAACAAAAGAGCAAGGGGATGGTTAATAATTAATCATGGTAGAGTTAAGTTGCTTTGTGGCCATGTCTTCTGTCAACCTCGTGCTGTGGATTTTAGGATGGCTTCATTGATATGGACCCTAGGTTAGGCCTTCGCGATAGGCATCGGACCCAACTCCATCATCTCGTCCTATCTGTCCTTTGCACACGTTGTCTTATTCAGCTTCCCCACGTACCAAAGGTATCTCTCGACCCCAAGGTGTGATCACAGTTCTAACTGAAGGATGCTTTTACTCCCTACTTTTTTGTTTGCTTTGCTTCGTCAAGCGGGTCAATTCCAAAAAAACCCCCAAACTTTAGGTCCAGTCTCAAATATATCCCGAACTTTTTTTTCTCTCAAGAAAAATCTCAAACTTTAGGTTTAGTTCCAAATATGCCCCGAACTTTTCTTTTGTCTAAAAAAAAATCCTAAACTTTAATTTTAGTTCCAAATCTACCCTGAATTTTGTTTTGTCTAAAAAAATCTCAAATTGGTACACATATGACAAATTTACCCAAAATTATTTTTTTGACCACCAAAACAAATTACCATATATTATTTTCCGTTAAATTTTACTGTCAAATTTCTAAATTAAATAACACGTCGTAATTAACGGATATACTAATTTGGGGTTTTACCATCCGTTTGTACTAAAAAAATCACCAATGTTTTATATGTTCTCAAATATACCCCATGATCTAGTCTCAACTTAACATGGCATTTCCACATAGATAATAAATACACATAAACAAGATGTCATAGAAAATTATTTTCAAAATAAAACCATTTTAGGAAATAAAAAATTAGGGATTACTAATACGGTTTTTACACAAAGGCTAACGAGGGCAAATTTAGGATTAGAGTAAAATTTGCTGATTTTTTTTGACAAAAAAATTAGGATAGATTTGGAAATAGACTAAGAGTTTGGGGTTTTTTCTGAAACAAAAAAAAATTTGGGGTAGATTTGAGACTAAATCTAAAGTTTGGGGTTTTTTCTGAGACAAAGAAAAGTTCGAGACAGATTTGGGACAGAATCTAAAGTTTAGGGTTTTTCTTGAGACAAAAAAAAATTCGGGATATATTTGAGACTGAACCTAAAGTTTTGAGTTTTTTTTGGAATTGACCCTTCGTCAAGCCTGTTACCTTTACCCTTTCATAATTACCTTTTAGACAAACAGGTGAAGAGTGCACACATCAAATCAAAGGACAATGATAATACCACTATGCAGTGAATTTCAAGTCCTGCGTCGTCACGGATCTCAACAAAATATTTAAGGGCAGTGTTGATATATATATATATATATATATATATATATATATATATATATATATATATATATTGAACAAGTTTTTTTGAGAAAAAAACTTGCTTGAAACAAGTGAAATTTTCATCACCATTAATTATTGATATGTAACTTTTGCATAATTTTTTTTCAAATATTTTTAATTGTGCATTTTAGAAACATAAATAAATAAATCCTAAGAAAACTCAGCTAACTCCGTTATGTATATTATTTATATAATGAGAAACTAAATCAGGTAGTTGACCATTGATGAGTGACAATTGATATATAAATATTTGCTATTAGTCTATATCATTTAAAGAGTTAACAACATGAAAAACTAAAATAAGCACACATAATTATTAAAAAGTCCAAATTGGTACATTTTTAACAAATTTATTATCCATTAAATTTTGTTAAATTTTGTCAAATTGTTAAGTTGAATGTCATATAGCAATTGCCGAATGTATCAATTTGAGATTTTACTCTCCATTTGTCATAAGTGTATCAATATATGATTTTTGTGATATCAATCCAAATGGGTAAATTTGTTACAATGTATCAATTTAGAGTTTTTTTATGGTCAAAAAACTAGTTTGTGATGACTTTTATAAGTTTCCAATTTGTGATATTTATAATAATAAAATTAATTAAAAATAAATTTATTATAAATATAACAGTTTGAAATTTTCATTATATTAACTCATCATTTAAATTCATTTTATTTTCTATCATTACAATGCGCTTATATTATTTTTAAATTTTTTGAATGAATGAGGTGATTGTCCATTAATGATAAGAGCTAATAAATCAACAACTGATTTTTAATTTCTTGAGTTTCAAAATTGCATGATCTCACAACGGAGGAAGAGGGAGAAGACATACGTGGTACAAAAAGGAAAGAAAAACTAAACAAAAGAACAAGGTGATGGTTAATAGTTAACTATCGTGAGTTAAGGTCCTCTTTGGGAGAAAATATTCAGTGGTTAGAAAACACCACGTCATCTGCCTACGTGGCACGCGTGAGCTTAAGTGGCTCCACTCAGAGGGCAACATCTGGCGCGTGACGTGGAATTAAAGAAAGAAATGGTAGCCACTTTTTTCTCTCTCCTCTGGCGTGATGGACTGAGAAGAAGCATCATTTAATGCTGACATTTATTGCATTCTCTCTCCTCTTTAAAACAAAACACATGGAGTCTTCCTCTTCACGTTCCCACCTCTCTTTTCCTCTTCCGAGCCCATCACTCTCTCATCTCCATCTCTCCCCTTCTCCTCCTTCTTCGCCTCTATTCTCATCGCCGTCGTCGACTTTCCGGCTCCAAAAATAGCCGATTGGCTTCTCAAACTCCTCTTCATCTTCTACTCCTTATTCGGTCCCGATTTCGAGCTCGAGTGCGTCGCCAACTATTTTGAAGTGAAGGAGGCTTGCGAGGCTGGATATCTTGGTGGTCACACTGAGTTTTGGGGTTTTGGCGACGCCCGCAACACCCGCGAGGGATATTGCAGCGGAGGTGAGAGAGGTGCATGGTTCCGTGAGACCTCTCTCTTTCCTGTTCCGTTTTTTTTTTTTCCTTTTCTTTTGGCTCTGTTCGTGGTAGTGTCAACTCCCATTAGGGTGGTATTTTAAATCCTAGTGAAGACCTAGAGATTGTTTTGCAGATATTGAGATTCCTGCTGAAAAGAAAAGAAAGATGTCCGAGATTTCGAATAATGATGGCTTGGGCACGTCGAGGGTTGCTGCTAAAATTAACAACCACAGTAGAGTGAAGGATCTTGACGAAGATGACGACGTTTTTTCATCTCCGATGGAGACTCAAGACACTAGCAAGAAGAGAAAGATGCACTAGTTCTCACATCCTAATTTTATATTGACTGAGAGACAATATTCTTTTGGCACATAGTTGTTGGTGTCCCATATAATCTGTAGTCAGTGGCTTGAGTTAGACGTAGCCCAATTGTCAAGCCGTGTACTTGATCTTAGATGTGAGAAGCCAGCCCTCATTTTTGCACTAGAAACGTGCATAAGTAACTCAACTTGTAATGTGTGAATTAACAAAGCATGACACCCATTTTACTTATGATCCTTTGTTCATGTAATTGGCAGTTTCATGTCCATTTTCTAAATCTCTCAAGTTTGTGTAGGGTTCCGAACATAAAAAAACAAAAACAAAAAGTTTGTGCAGGGTTTTGCGCGTGCTATGAACTTCAGCGGGCACCCATGAAGCTTGGAAAAAGAAGGTGCGCAACAGATTGACATAACAGAAGTTTGCTTTGTGCTTGGCTTTTTTTGAACAACCACATCATCAACTGCACTTGATTTCATTGGACAGAGTCTTTACTAAGGGAGAAAACTCATGAAAACATTTGATTGATTTCAAGCTTCTGATAAAGATATATATGACACGAGGTATGAAAATATGGACTTTATGAAGGAAATCTGTCTCGATCCAATTCTGTCAAGGTCCAATTTTGTCGCCAATTCATTCAAATTTTGGTTTATGTACAACATGAACAAGTAGAGAGAGATGCCTCAAGTAATCTATGGTATCTACACGCCGATGCAACTATTGAGACATTGGGTGCTGCTAGATGCAATTCGACATGGGTATGGAGGAATGGTGCTCCTTTCCTCTTCAAGTACTTCATTTTCTTGACGGCACTATGCCGATCCCAAGCTCCCTGAAAATTTGAGAAGATTGCAAAGAACGAAAAAAGAAACTCCACCAGGTTAAATCCAAGTGTCCGACATACTAATTAGAATGGACCAACGTATGAAGGTTTGCAGTCTACTAGGAAGACCATGGACAGAATTTTCCTCCACTTTTTTCTTGCAAATATTTTGAGAAATTACAATAGAGCAAGCAATGTACCTACAGAGAGGGACGATTTCTTGCTTAATGTCACGAGTCCAGAAAGACCACTTGATTTGTAAGGCAGTGATGGGATGAACCTCCTACGCTCTCCTATGGTGTCTAGGCTGGCTTGTGACAAGCAAATATACTTCACTTTTCCCTCTTTCACCAACTTCTTCTCTTCCTTCATCTGCAAGCTCAACAGACCACCCCAAGGGAGTTGACACCACCATGAACAGAGCCAAAAGAAAAGGAAAAAGAAAGAAAGAGAGAGGTCTCACGGAACCATACACCCTCTCTCACCTCCGCTGCAATATCCCTCCCGGGGTGTCGCTAAAACCCCAAAACTTAGTACGACCACTAGCATATCCAACCTCGCAAGGCTTCTTCGCTTCAAAATAGTTGTAGAGGAGTTTGAGAGGCCAGTTGGCCATTTCTGGAGCCGGAAAGTTGACGACGGCGTTGAGAACAGAGGCCAAGAAGAAGGAGAAGGGGAGCGCTGAGGTGAGAGAGTGATGGGCTCAAAAGAAGAAGAGAGAGGCGGGAACGTGAAGAGGAAGACTCCTCGTGTTTTGTTTCAAAGAGGAGAGAGAGTGTAGTAAATGCCAACATTAAATGCTGCTTTTTCTCAGTCCATCACGCCAGAGGAGAGAGAAAAAAGTGGCTACCATTTCTTTCTTTAATTCCACGTCACGCGCCAGATGTCGCCCTTTGAGTGGAGCCACTTAAGCTCACGCATGCCACGTAGGCAGATGACGTGGTGCTTTCTAACCACTGAATATTTTCTCCCTCTTTGGGCATGTCTTCTGTCAACCTGTTGCTGTAGATGGCAGTACGAATTCAGAGACGTGGAGGTTGGAAGCAACTCTCCGTACTCGTCCTACCTGTGTTTGCACCCATTCTCCAATCCAGCTTCCGCACGTACCAACAATTGCTACATGCCTAAGTGCGATCGTGGCCCCACGTGAAAGATGCTTTTTATTCTGCTTTTTGTTTGGCTTTGCCTCTCCAGACCCGTTATCTTCTTACCCACTTTATGATTGCTTTGGAAAAATGCAGAAGGTTAGGAAAAAGAGGACAAGGGTAACAGAGGACATATCAAGTCCGAGGATAATGATACCACCTCCAGTGAATTTTCAAGCTTTGCGTTGTCATTATCACAATCTCGGAAACAATCTCTATCCATAAATTATTTTTTTATTTTGATTTCATAAGCGATTTTTGAATAAAAATGTATTTGATAAATATATAAAATTTCCATTCTCCAAATAAAAAAACAAAAATACATTTGATACGACCTAAAAAATTTCACTTCCCAATTATTTTAATTAATAATAAAAATATTAGTAAAGGCTTAACAATTTATGTTTGGATAAAACTAAAATTTTGTCAGGATTTAATTAATCAAGATAATCTAAAATGGCTTTAGAAAAATAGTTAGTCAAAAATAGATGGTTAGAAATGACATTAGAAAGTTTTAATAGTTTATAATTTACAAAATAAGGAGGTTAACAGTAAATTTTTGAATATCACAATAAACAAGTGCATAAAATATTTTGAGCTTTTTTAACTACAAGAAGAACAACAAACGTTACCTGGTGCAATGGGCAAAAATAAAACAACCAATAATGTACAAACTTTCAAGCAAATAATATCAAAAATTTATGGAGCACGAGACTTATTCGATCTGCTATAAATACAAGATAGATGATAACGTAAAATATTTGTTTAGAGTAGATGATTTTAAACGATATCTCCAATAGAAATCTAAGGGAAGAAGATTGTCTTCTCTTAGTCAAGTCGTCAAGCTATTGCGACCTTGAATTGTTTCTAAAAGAAAATAGTACTAAAAAATTCATATAGTAAAGCCCTAAGAACTTATTCAATTTAGAATTCAATTTTTATCAAAATATTTTCACATTTTTATGCCAAACTAATTCTAAACTAGAATTAATATTAAAATATAGTAAAACTACTCAAAATCTAATTTCTAAATTTTTCCCAAACTTTTGGATTTTTTTATTTTTTTATTCCAAAAAATGGGGACTCTGATCGAATTAGGAGACCTGATCTTGATATGGGTCTCATTCGGACCTTGTGTTGATTGTGTAAAGATGAGCATTAGATTACACTAAGTATGCTTCACTAAAATGATATTGTTTCTCCTTTTGTTATAGGAAAAAAATAGATTTTTTTTACTTCTTACTTTTATAATAAATTTATTCTGGTTAATAGTTTATTCCGAGTAATAAAATAATTAATTAACATCCGCAAGCATATTTCAATTTTTTTTCTTTTTTGGAGTGGAAAAGAACATAAAATTGAAAAATAGAAGTGTTATTATATATGTCCTTAATTTCTAAAGTTTGAAAAGGACATCGTCTCTCTCTCTCAAAACGCAGAGGTGGAAGGAGATGACAAACGTGGCACAAAAAGGACAAACAAAACAAAAAACAAAAGAGCAAAGTGATGGTTAATAATTAACCATAATAGAGTTAAGTTGCTTTCTGGCCATGCCTTCTATCAACATTACGCTATAGATTGCAGTATGGCTTCAATGATATAGACCCTAGCTTAGGCCTTCGTGATAGTTGTGGGACCCAAATTTCATGTCCGTCGTACCTATCTTTGTACCCGTTGTCCAATCCAGCTTCCCACGTACCAAGTCTATACACATGATCTCACTCGGCCAGCCTATGACCCCTCCATAAATTCTTGCGCCGCAAGAAAGCTGCGACCAACTCCCACCGCTAGCTTTGTTTTCCCTACTCATTAGTTTATAGCACCAAAAAAATTCAGGAGCATCACAGATACAAACTACAGTGGCTGGACGCTAAGAATGGGAAAGACTCCAAAACCCTAGCTTCAAGAA
Organism: Angophora floribunda; assembly: GCA_014182895.1. Taxonomy (NCBI): domain Eukaryota; kingdom Viridiplantae; phylum Streptophyta; class Magnoliopsida; order Myrtales; family Myrtaceae; genus Angophora; species Angophora floribunda. The sequence goes on along the minus strand of CM024706.1, from coordinate 11,423,907 downwards.
GGGTCTTTCATTCCTCTCGGGAAACAATACCCGATAAAATTGAGTAGAGAATTAGAAAACTGATTTATCAGTGTCACGGCTCGAGTGCAAACTCATGCCCGAGCATCATGAGTAACACATCATCCTATGACGTTAGTGTTCACTGTTTTCGTCCTGACAGCAGATTCGTCCAAAGCGAGAGTTCCAAAAGCGCCCGGTCCCTCTTTTCCTAAAAAACGCAGAGGAGGAGGAGGAAGAAGACAGATATGGTGTGCAGCCTTAAAAAGAAAAATGAAAAAGAAAAAAAGCGATGGTTAATAGTTAAAAACGATCGAGTCGAGTTAAGTTGCTTTTAGCCATGTCAAGTCACGTGGTAATTATTATGCTTGGTCTTCTGTCCACCTCATGGTCGAATCGAGTTAAATTGCTTTTTGGTCACATGGTAATTATTATGCCTAGTCTTCCGTCAATCTCATGCTGCAGATGGCAGTTCGACCTCATACACGTGGACCCTAATACTAGGCCTCACCGATTAGCCATGGCTCCCCACCGTGCTCATCCTCTGTCTTTGTATTGTGTAACCATTTTTGGTTTTTATTTATTTATTTGAATAATTGAATTATACATATCGTTCCTTCTTTTGCTTAGGTGCTCTGTATGATAATGACACGTGCAAAGTAAGGACATGTGTTCACCAAAAGCATACCTATAATTATAAAAAATCGTAAACGAAGTACGTGCCAAAATTTATATATTATGAAAATCATGTGACTGAGGAGCGCCGAACTCCTACAGACAAAAAGTCAATCTTCAAAGAACAGGGCAAAGATCAGGGCAAAGATATACATCTATTGGTGTGGTCAGTCTTGACAAAGGAAATTTAAATCTTTTGGGAGACAAGGTTTGTTGGGCTGCATGCTCAGCAATTGGTTGGTTTCGTGGGAATTGGCGAGTCACTTTCGCCCCGTGTTGGCTAATCGGTTGCTTAGGACTTTTAACTTTACCGTCCTTTAACTCTCTTGTTTCTATAATGAAAAGAGGAAAAGCATTAGAGAGGAAGTGATTGTCGAGAAACATGTAGTTGGAAAGGGAAGATGAGAATTACATTCTTTCTGGTAGAGTTGCAAATTTCATCCTTGCACATGATTATGAAGGGTACTTCACACATAGCGTGCACACATACACGTGGATAAACATGTCTCCACTATAAAAGATGCTCCAAAATATGTTTGAGGGTACTTCCCGTGATCTAGGCAAAAACTAAAGTATTTATGCAAGAAACCTGCACGTGTTGTTTAAGACTCCTAATTTTTGGACGATGTAAAAAGATGCTTTGAGTATTCTCGCCATGCCTCAAGAATCCATACAACCATCTGCTGTTATACCTTTGAAATGCAACATTAGTAGTGACGAGTTCTGCTCGACTTGTGTCATTGAGTAGAGTTAGTGGTGCCCATCTAGGAGTTGCGATTGTCTTGTAAGTACTATTAGAAAAACATTAATAAGGAAATTTGGCAAAGATATGATTGTGTATATTGAAATTTATGAAAAAAGAGTGACATACATAAAATGCCTAAATATTGAAATTTTACATTGCATAAATGTGCAAGTTTCGGTGTTGCCTTTATTGGAGAGAGATCTTTAAAATAGTTCCATCTATTTATTTAGAGAATATGAAAAAATAAAGTTAGAAAGAAATAATCTAGAAGCATTTTATACACAAAAAAAAAGCAAATAATTTTTAGAGATTGGCAAGGAGAATGAACTTCCTTAATCAAAAAGTAAGATTCAGTAAAATAATATCAATAATGTCAAGTGAAGATATGAAGCAAAGTTTTGAATTGAGAGGTGTAGTGTTGGCAATGGAATGTTAACAAATCTATTGTTATCTATGAATATAAAGCTTTTTATTTTAACGGAAATAATCTCTCTCCTAACATGTATTGTATATGTATCAATATATCTACACATATGCACAAGTCACTAATGAATCATATCTCACATCTCATAGTGCCCCGAGTGAAAGCAAACTAATATGACCTAGGTTTTTTTTTTCCACCTTTGTCATACCTCAAAATCCATCCCAAGAAATTAGACAATTACCTCCATCATTTAGAGAGAGAGAGAGAGAGAGAGAGAGAGAGAGAGAGAGAGAGAGAGAGAGAGAGAGAGCCTTAAGAAAAAATGAAGTGTTTTGTCCTTGGATTGCCTTTCCCAACTTTGTCCTTTCTCCTTTGTTTCTCTGCCTCTAAAACTGTCAGATAAAACTTAGATAAAACTTAGTCTGCGAAATAAATGTCAATGTTAGTGGGTCCCAGATGCATTATTCCACTAAGCTTCATCTTCTATTATGCGTGGCCGATGAGAAACGCTATTTTCAACGTAAACACGCCATACATGTCCTGAAAAGTCTTTAGATTTGGAGCCATTGGACTAATTATTTTCTAATCCTTAGAGAGAGACACACACACAGTGATAGAGAAATAGAGAGAGATAATTTCACAAATGATTTATGAGCTTTGGGTCAATATATAATTTGATTCATGAATTTTTAATTTATTCAAAATGGTCCTTAAATTTTAGTCCAATGTACAATTCGGTCCATGAACTTTTAATTTGTTCAATGTAATCCATCAAAGAGTTTTAATTAAAAATTCACGAAGCAAATTATATATGGAACCAAAGTTCAAAGGCCATTTGCGTCATTTTTCCAAATAGAGAAAGAGAGAACAAAAACAATGGAAGCTGTCTTACAGGGGCATTGCTGAAGAGATCATTGCTAAAGCTAATATACATATATCTTTGAATAATGAGAAAGTAAGAATGGAGCTCAATGGTTAAGCTATATCACGACAAAACTTCATTCCTTCCCACTTTCCTTAACATTAATTAGAAATATTACTTTACATATTCTTTTCAATATATACATTTATACATAGGTTTTGCGATTGGCATTTGTAATTCAAATATTTTTTATTGTTTACTATTATTGTGCTATTTTATTATCTTTAAGATGTTTCTTCACAATAAATGAGGTAGGTGCTTACGTTAAGTCTTATATAATAAATGAGGTGGTGGGCCATCGATGAGTGACAATTGACATATTAATATTTAGCTTTTGTTATGAAATACATGTATGAATATTCATTATATTCATGTACTTATTATGGTACATTTGTATCATACATTTTAAGTACATTTCCCTATCCGATGAATGTCTATCTCCCTATCCAATACATGTATCCTCCGATCTAAGTACATCTTCCTATCCAATAAATGTTCATCTCCCTATCCAATACATGTATGAATATTCATGTACCTATTATGATACATTTGTATCTTACGTTCTAAGTACATGTCATTATCCGATGAATGTTCATCTCCCTATCCAATACATATATTATTAGATACATTGATAAGTGCATCCTTATTTCCTTATAAATAGGAGCACAAACAGTGATAAATAATATGATTTTCGCTCCCGGCTTTTTCTCTACTATCTTTGGTGTCATTTGCTTTCTCTACTTAATCTCCATATATTCTCTCTATTATATTCTTGCGACGCGATATTTTACAACACGTTATCAGCACGATAATCTACCAACTGAGTAAGTAATTTTGCAAGGTAGGTGTTTTCCTTTGTTTCATCTTCTTCTATCAATTCTTCATTTTTCCCCCATAGCCTTAAACCAATTTCAATTCTCAAAGTATGCTTCCGCTCCTGAAGTGGCGGTGGATATTTGGAAATCCTTCTAATTAATTTAAGGATTTTTGTTTTGCAAGAATTATGGCAAATATTGAAAAGCCCAAATTCCACATTCTGGAAGTGGGTGGAAATAATTATCTATCTTGGTGCCTAGACATGGAAATGCAACTCCAAGGGCAAGGTCTCGCTAATGCAATTGCGGAAGACGGAACCTCAAATTCAAGGGATAAAGCAAATGCACTGATTTTTATTCGTCGTCATTTGCATGAGAGCCTACAGACTCAATATTTATCCGTTCGAGACCCTCAGACCCTGTGGAAGAGGTTGAAGGATATGTATGATCATACCAAGACTGTTATCCTCCCTCAGGCACAATATGATTGGCAAAATCTCAGACTGCAAGATTTTAAATCAATGTGTGACTATAACTCCGCTTTATTTGATGTCGTTTCTCGACTTAAGTTATGCGGTATCAAGCTCACTGATGCGGAGCTATTAGAGAAAACTTTCTCCACCTTCCATGCTTCGAATATTGTATTGCAACAGCAATACCGGCAATGTCAATTTGCCACATATTATGAATTAATTTCTGTGCTCCTCACCGCTGAGCAAACTAATGAATTGTTGCTAAAAAATCATGATCTTAGACCTGCTGGCTCAAAAGCATTGCCTGAAGCACATGCTAATTTTAAGAAAAATACTGGCCATATTAAGGTTTATAAGCGCAGGCAAGAACATAATTTTCGAAAGGATGGCAGGAAATTTAACCGCCCTAAGAAATTTAACTTTGGCCCGAATAATGATAAAGAAAAGAAGCACAAGAAGGTGGTTAATGAAAGTATTTGCCATCGATGTGGTATGATTGGGCACTGGTCACGTACTTGTCGTACGCCAAAGCACTTTGTTGATCTATACCAAGCATCTTTGAAAAATACGGGCAAACGTGGTGAATCTCATGTCATTGAAATTAATCCTACTGCCATGACTACTATTGAAGCCAACAATATCTCTGTTGATGGGACTCCTCTTGCTCCTGAAGTAGCAAATGCATCCCTGGATGTCTATGATTTCTTTAAGGACCTTTGATTATTTTGATGAGGCATCAGACTAGTGGATGACAACTTATATTTCGCATTTTATGATTCTAATAATTTCTTTTATAGTTGCTTTTCTTTAAATGCATTACCTTTTATTATTCTATAATATGGTTATGTAATGCAATACTTATGAACCTTCTGTTTATTATCTTGAGATTTTACTTGACCTTATAACTAATATGCAAATTTTATGATATTTGACACCTGAAGTTGTCAATATAAATGCAAATGGAAAATACCGAGAAAAAGGGAGAAGTTTGTTTGCTTGATAGTACATCAACGCATACTATATTTCGTAGCAAACACTTTTTCTCGAGTATGACGTTGCGTAAGGCACATGTCCATACAATATCAGGTCTTGTTCCGATTATTGATGGTTTTGGGAATGCCACAATTATTTTGCCAAATGGCACCATCCTGCATATTGAGGATGCGTTTCTAAGTAGTAGATCAAAAATGAATCTACTCAGGTTCAAAGATGTACGCTGTAATGGGTACCATGTTGAAACTATTTATGAGCAAAATAAGGAATATATTGGCATTACCTCTTATAAGATGGGCCTGAAAACCATCCATGAGAGCCTAGAAGCTTCTTCTACGGGTTTGTATTGTGTCATGATTAAGGCTATTGAAACCTATGCCACTATGTCCTGGAGACTGGTAAACCCTGATCAGTTTGGGTTATGGCATGATCACCTTGGTCATCCTAGCGCTTCAATGATGCGTAGAATAATTCATAATACAAAAGGACATCCTTTAAAGGATACAAAGGTATTGTTGTCCAAAGATTATAATTGTGAAGCTTGTTCACAAGGAAAACTCATTATCAAACCTTCTATAACAAAGGTTAATCTTGAATCCCCTGTATTCCTGCAAAGAATTCAGGGTGATATATGTGGACAAATACAACTACCAAGTGGACCGTTTCGATATTTTATGGTACTAGTGGATGCATCCCGTAGATGGTCCCATGTTTGCCTATTATCTACGCGCAATGTCGCCTTTGCACGTTTACTTGCGCAGATTATAAAGTTTCGGGCACAATTCCCTGATTATCCAATTAAAAGCATAAGGATGGATAATGCTGGAGAATTTACATCAAAGAGTTTTGATACATATTGTGCTTCACTCGGAATTGAGGTTGAGCACCCAGTTGCATATGTTCATACTCAAAATAGATTGGCAGAGTCCTTGATTAAACGTGTCCAAATCATTGCCCGCACTTTATTATTGAGAACTAATCTCAACGATACAGCATGGGGTCATGCAGTTTTGCATGCGGCAACTCTAATAAGATTGCGCCGTACTACTAGTCTTTTACAACTCCCCTTCAAATGGTTCTTTGCTATGAACCTGATATTTCACATTTACGCACATTTGGTTGTGCAGTACAGGTGCCTATAGCACCACCAAAAAGAACAAAAATGGGTCCCCAACGCCGTTTGGGTATTTATGTAGGGTTTAATTCACCGTCCATCATTAGGTTCTTGGAACCAACTACTGGTGATCTTTTTACTGCTAGATTTGCAGATTGTCATTTTGATGAGACTACGTTTCCATTAATTGGGACACCTACAATTTCCATAGCTGCAAAGCAGAAACCAGTTAAGGTTTTCTCCTAGAATGAGAAGAGTTTATTTCAATTAGACCAAAGAACTCCGGAATGTGAAAACGAGGTACAGCGTATAATCCATTTAGAGGAAATGGCTAATAGACTTCCTGACGCATTTAATAATGCTACTAAAGTAACAAAGTCTCATATTCTAGCTGCAAATGTTCCAGCTAGGATAGTTGTTCCTGAAGGACAAACTAAAATGGATTAAAATCCCCCACACTTGAAGCGTGGTAGACCGATAGGATCAAAAGACATTGTTCCTCGAAAACGAAGGGGAAAGAATCAAGAATCCGCTCCAGAAGAGCCTGGTGTTGTACTTGCTCCCAAAGAGCTTATTGCCCCTGAAGAGGCACAAACCCATGAAAAGATTACAAACCCTCAAAACATTGAAAATTCCATTATATATTGTAATGAAATTTGGGATCGGAATTGTTAGAAGTATAAAAGGGTAGAATGGTCTTTAGGCCTATCTTCAGTTGACTTGTATATATTAGACTATTGTGTAATGGGGACCACTTTACTTTTTCAGTCAACATGGTATCAGAGCGAACCCTAATACCCACCACCTCCGACTACCCACCTCTGGTGACCCGCGCGACCTAGATCGCGCGTCGCGCGGGTCTTCTCCAGGCGACCCACCCGTGAGCCACGCCACCCAGCTCACGAGTCAGTCGCGAGCCGCACGAGCCAGCTCGCGCCCAAGCTAGCTCACGTCCCAGCCAGTGCGCGACGCACGACCCAGCCCGCGCAACCCAGCCAGCACGACCCAGCCCGCGCGACCCAGCCAACTCGCGTCTCCTCTCTCACTCTGTTGCTCTGGGGAACTTCTTGAAGCGGAGTTTCTAGACAGCTTACTCTGCGGAAACCTTTTTTTTTTGGGGGTGTGTTTAGGTCGTTCGTGGAGAAGAACTACAGGGAACTGAAGACAGCTTGTTCCCCCTACTTAGGTTACAGACTTGCGTTGCTGATTGGGTTACAGACTTGCGTTGCTGATTGTGTTACAGACTTGAGTGAGGAGCAGATCTTCAAGTCTGGCCAGGTCTCTTGTGTTTATGTCTCTTGTTTTTATGATTGCTGATTGTGGGTGGTGAAGTCCGGTGGTGAAGCTATTTGTGGGTGCTGATTATGGGTGGTGAAGCCCTTTGTTTTTTATGCATGTAATGTGTTGAATTAAGCGTCTGAAGGAAAATATTGTGAGGATAGTATTGAAACAAGATGGGTGATCCTGTGAGTAGTAAAAACCGGAAGTGATTTTGTTACGACAGGTGATTTCCTCCTCGTCTAACCGAATTATTGACAAGAAGCTTGAGGGTATTTCAAATTTCTTTCAATGGAAGAAAATTGTGAAGCTTACTTTGACAGGTAGGAATCAACATAGGCACTTAACTGAGCCTAAACCTAAAGATGATGAAGGTTGGGATGTTATTGATGCACGTATCCTTAGTTAGCTGTTAAACTCTATGGAAAGTACTATAGTGGATCTAGTAACCCATATTGACACGGTCAAGGAACTGTGGGAGTACTTGGATGTGTTATATTCTGGTCAAAATAACATGACACGTGTTTATGAGCTTTCGCAAGAGTTTTATCGGTTTCAAAGGAAGGGACGTCCAATTACCCAATACTTTGTTGAATTTAAGAAAATGTATGAGGAATTGAATGCTCTTCTCCCTATTTCTACCAATGTTCAGCAAATGCGACTTCGAGAGAACAATTAGGTAATGGGATTCCTAGGGGTCTAGGCTCGGAATATGAAGCCATTGGTCTCGAGATTCTTGGAGGAGAGACTATTGCATCACTCCCGGATACATTTGCTCGTGTTCTTCGAGTGTCTCGTGAGTCTTCTCAGGACACTACATCTATGGCACATAATTCAGCACTTGTGTCTCAGTCTCGCACTAGTGGTAGTGGTAGGAGTGATGGAGGAAATCGTGGAGGATATAGTGGACGTGGTGGCCGAGGGGAGGCCGAGCTACGGGACCGGGGGAGAGCCAAGGCCAACAGCACCGGTATGGACAATTACATGTGTCTACGACTGCGAGGCTACGCGAACTTGTCATCATTGTGGCAAACCTGGTCATATCAAGAAATTTTGTTACAAGTTACATGGAAGACCGTCTGCAACAACAGCTTGCCCACACCGCATCCCGCACTCACTCTTTTCCACAACCCGCCGACTCTTTGTCACGACTACTACTTCTTCCACAGCTACTTTGGTCCATACAGGTAATGCATGCCTTTCAGCTGCTTCACGCCCTTGGGTCATTGATTCAGGGGCTTCTGATCACATGTCAGGTCTTCCAGGTATATTCTCCTCTCTTACTTCGTCTTCATCCACGGTTACCCTTGCCGATGGATCATCTACATGTGTTAAGGGGGTTGGCACTGTCCATCCAATTCCTTCATTGCCATTGTCCTCCGTACTTTATCTTCCACAACTTCCCTTTAACCTCATGTCTGTTAGTAAGTTAACCAAAAATTTTAAGTGTTCGGTAACATTCTATCCTGATTCTTGTATTTTCCAGGACACTGTTACGAAGAGGACGATTGGTAGAGGACGTGAGGAAGGGGGACTATATGTGCTTGATGACGCTCCTTCCATTGCATGCTCTAGTGTTGCATCCCTACATCAAATCCATTGTCATCTTGGTCACCCTTCTCTCCATAGTCTTAAGAAGTTAGATTCTAGTTTTCAGTCTATCTCCAATTTAGAATGTGAGTCATGCCAATTTGGCAAATTACATCGTATCAATTACCCACCTCGTGTTATTCAACGAGCGGACCCTTTTTTTGTTAGTTCATTCAGATATTTGGGGTCCTTGTCCTGTGATTTCTAACTTGGGTTTCAGATATTTTGTCACTTTTGTTGATGACTATTCTAGAGTCACTTGGTTATATCTAATGAAAAGTCGTTCAGAACTGTTTTCTATATTTCGTGCATTTATATATGATATCCATACTCAGTTTGGCGTGCATGTTAAGGTTTTGCATTCTGACAATGCAAAGGAATACTTTTCTGCACAATTTTCTGAATTTATGACTCAACATGGTATGATTCATGAATCTTCTTGTCCCGATACACCACGGCGAGAATGGTGTTGCTTGAAAGGAAGAATAGACATTTATTGGAAGTTACAAGGTCCATGCTATTTGAGATGAAGGTTCCCAAAACTTTTGGTCGATCTTTTTTGACTTGCATGCTATCTCATTAATCGCATGCCTTCTTCTGTTTTGCGAGGTGGTATTCCATTTTCTACTTTGTTTCCACATGAGTCACTATTTATTCTACCTCCTCGTATTTTTGGGTGTACCTGTTTTATTCGTGATCATCGACACAGTATTGAAGCTTGATTCTAGGGCCATCAAGTGTATGTTTTTGGGTTATTCCCGTACTCAAAAGGGCTATCGATGTTATTCTCCATTACGAGAAAATACTTTATAACTGCTGATGTTTCATTCTTTGAATCCACACCGTATCATGATGTTCCTATTACTGTGTCTGAGCTAGATGAAGACTTATCTGTGACCATCATTCGGTCCCCTGCTCCAACTGGTTCGTCGGTCTCTACACAGGAATCACCTCCTCTACAGGTTTATTCTCGATGTCCTCGAGTAGCTACTGTTCCCCCCTTTCCTCCAGTCACTACTACGTCATCTTCTGTTCCAGATCCTCTAGTAGCAGCCTCTCCTCTTCCTTCTGAGCTTGATATCCCTATTGCTCATCGCAAAGGTAAACGTGCTTGCACTCAACATTCCATTGCCAACTTTATCTCATATTCTTCTGTCTCTCCTTCTTTTCGGTCCTTCTTATCTACGGTTGAACAATATCCTGTTCCCAAGTCTGTACATGAGGCGTTACAAAGTTTTGGCTGGAGGACAGCAATGGAAGAAGAATTAAAGGCCTCCAAGTTAATCAAACTTGGGAGTTAGTACCTCTTCCCTCAGGCAAAACTGCTATTGGTTGCCGCTGGGTTTTTGCTGTGAAAGTCAATCCTGATAGCTCTCTTGCTCGTTTAAAAGCAAGACTTGTTGCAAAAAGGGTATGCGCAAGTGTATGGGGTTGACTATCTAGACACATTTTCTCCCTGTTGCCAAACTTAGTTCTATTCGTATTTTAATTTCTCTAGCTGCCATGTACAACTGGCCCCTATTCCAACTTGATGTCAAGAATGCTTTCTTGCATGGTACTCTTCAAGAAGAAGTTTATATGGAGCAACCTTCGGGGTTTGTTGCTCGGGGGAGTCTGAGAGATTAGTTTGCAAACTAAACAAGTCTTTATATGGTTTGAAGCAATCCCCACGGGCATGGTTTGGAAGATTTTCTGAAGCTGTACTTGCTTTTGGATTGTCTAGATGTGGAAATGATCACTCTTTCTTTTATAAACAGTCAGGGGGAGGCAAACTATTCTTGATTGTGTATGTTGATGATATTATCATCACGGGAGATGACTTGGTTGGTATATCTAAACTAAAGATTTATCTTCAGCAACAGTTTCAGACTAAGGATTCAGGAAAGTTGAAGTATTTCTTAGGAATTGAAGTGGCACAATCACATAAAGGTATTGTTCGTCACAAATAAAAATATGTCTTAGATTTGCTTACGAGACTGGTATGTTGGGATCAAAGCCTCTTGATTCACCCATGGAACGAGGGGCTAAACTAATTGCTTTGAGGAAGGAGAGATTCTTGAGAATCCCGAGAGATATAGAAGATTGGTAGGTAAGCTGAATTATCTCACGGTTACTCGACCGAGACATTGCCTTTTCAGTGAGTGTGGTAAGCCAGTTTCTATCTTCCCCTCGTACGTCTCACTGGGATGCAGTTATTCGAATATTGAGATACTTGAAGAAGACTCCATGGAAAGGAATTGTTTATCAAAACTATGGTCATAGCAAGGTTGAAGGATTCTCTGATGCCGATTGGGCAGGGTCTCCAAATGATCGGAAATCAACCACTGGCTATTGTACATTTGTTGGAGTAAATCTAGTATCATGGAAGAGTAAGAAGCGAGTGTTGTTGCCCGCTCTAGTGCTGAGTCGAAATATAGAGCCATGGCTCAAGTTACTTGTGAATTAGTGTGGGTTCGGCAATTATTGAGTGAGTTAGGCTTTGAAGCTTCAGTATCCATGCCTCTATGGTGTGATAATAAAGCTGCAATGCATATAGCTTCCAACCCTGTATTTCATGAGAGAACAAAGCACATTGAGGTTGATTGTCATTTTATTCGAGAGAAGTTGCAAAGTGGAATTATTCTTCCCAGTCACATCCGAACCGGTGAACAACTTGCAGATGTTTTTACTAAACCTTTGGGTTGTGGAAGGATAGAATATATTTGTAACAAGCTGGGCATGATTAATATTTATGCTCCAGCTTGAGGGGGAGTGTTAGAAGTATAAAAGGGTAGAATGGTCTTTAGGCCTATCTTCAGTTGACTTGTATATATTAGACTATTGTGTAATGGGGACCACTTTACTTTTTCAGTCAACAGGAATGAAATCATCATTGATGATGCTTTTGCATTCTTTGTTGCTAATAAAATTATGGATGATGATTTTGAACCGTAATCTATTATTGAATGCCGTCAAAGGCAAGATTGGCCTAAGTGGGAGGAAGCGATTAAGATTGAATTAGCTTCCCTAGCTAAACGAGAGGTTTTTGGACCTATAACTCGAATCCCCAATAATGTAAAACCCGCTGGATATAAATGGGTATTTGTCCGAAAACGAAATGAGAAAAACGAGATTGTCAGGTATAAAGCCAGACTCGTTGCCTAAGGATTCTCCCAAAGACCTGGGATTGATTATGATGAGACATATTCACCTGTGATGGATATGATTACATTTCGCTTTCTCATTAGTCTGGCACTATTTAAAATATTGGAAATGCATCTTATGGACGTTGTGGCGGCATATCTATATGGTCATTAGATTCTGATATCTATATGAAAATTCCTGAGGGATTTAAAATGCCTGATGCATGCACTCCCCGTAACTTATTCTCAATAAAATTGCAAAGATCTTTATACGGGTTAAAGCAATCTGGTCGCATGTGGTATCAACGCTTGAGTGAGTACCTAATAAAAGAAAGGTACAAGAATGATCATATATGCCCATGTGTGTTTATTAAGAAATCAGAAACCGGATTTGCTATTATAGCAGTTTATGTTGACGATATAAATTTAATTGGAACTCCTAAAGAGTTAGCCAAAACTGCTGAGTATTTGAAAAGAGAGTTTGAAGTTAAAGATTTGGGTAAAACCAAAATTTGTCTTGGTCTTGAGCTTGAGCACAAAGCAAATGGAATAATTGTCCATCAATCAGCATATATTGAAAGATTACTTAAACACTTCAACATGGACAATGCTCACCCATTGAGCACCCCTATGGTTGTAAGGTCTCTAGATCCCCAAAAGGATCCATTTCGTCCTAGAGAATCTGATGAAGAGATACTTGGTCTTGAAGTACCATATCTCAATACAATTGGGGCATTGATGTACTTGGCACAATGTACGAAACCAGATATCGCTTTTGCAGTAAATTTATTCGCACGTTTTAGTTTTGAGCCAACTCGGAGACATTGGAATGGAGTTAAACATATTTTTCGTTATCTCCGAGGAACCATAGATTTGGGATTATACTATTCCAATAATACCACTACCTCTGGGTTAGTTGGATATGCTGATACTGGATATAGATTTGATCCACATAAGGCTCGCTTTCAAACAGGTTATTTATTTTGTTATAATGGCACTGCCATTTCTTGGCGTTCTACGAAGCGATCGCTCGTAGCTACATCTTATAACCACTCTGAGATTATTGCTCTATATGAAGCTGGAAGATAGTGTATTTGGTTAAGATCTGTTATAACTCATATTCACAATTCTTGTTGTTTAAAACCGGTTACAAATTCTCCTACTATAATTTATGAGAATAATGTTGCTTGTGTTGCACAAGTTAGGAGAGGATATATTAAAGGTGATAGGACCAAGCATATCTCGCCAAAATTTTTCTATACTCATGAACTTCAAAAAAGTCAACAGATTAATGTTAAACAAATTCAATCCGTAAATAATCTTGCAGATCTTTTTACCAAATCATTGCCGACATCAACTTTTGAGAAATTAGTATATGGCATTGGTATGCGGCGAGTACACAAGACACAAGATTGATTAGCTCCAGTAGTGGCTATATAACTCAATTGAGGGGGAGATATTATTAATTATGCATTGCACTCTTTTTTCTTTTTGTCCGGTTTTTTCCCATAGGGTTTTCCGGCTTAAAGTTTTTAACGAGGCAATTAATGCATCCATAAAAGGGAGAAATCATAAAATTTGTGCTCTGTACTCTTTTTTCCTTTTGTCCGGTTTTTAATGAGGCGGTATTATTCAATGCACATTCATAATATAATACAATAAATATTCAAGGGGGAGTGTTATGAAATACATGTATGAATATTCATTATATTCATATACTTATTATGGTACATTTGTATCATACATTTTAAGTACATCTCCCTATCCGATGAATGTCTATCTCCCTATCCAATACATGTATCCTCCGATCTAAGTACATCTTCCTATCCAATAAATGTTCATCTCCCTATCCAATACATGTATGAATATCCATGTACCTATTATGATACATTTGTATCTTACATTCTAAGTACATATCCTTATCCGATGAATGTTCATCTCCCTATCCAATACATGTATTATTAGATACATTGATAAGTGCATCCTTATTTCCTTATAAATAGGAGCACAAACAGTGAGAAATAATATGATTTTCGCTCATGGCTTTTTCTCTATTATCTTTGGTGTCATCTGCTTTCTCTACTTAATCTCCATATATTCTCTCTATTATATTCTTGCGACGCGATATTTTACAACAGCTTTTGATATCTAGAGTTCTAAAAGCGTTGGTGTCTCTATCTTTAAAACACAAAGGAGGAAGAAGGAGACAAAAGTGGCGCAAAGCCCAAAAAGAAAAATTACAAAGAAAAAAAGAGCAAAGTAATGTTAATAAGGATACATTTAATAACCATTCCGTTTTTGAAGATAATTTTTACTTACAAATTTATTTTTTTTTTTTTTTTTAGACGAGTTTTTGAGCATTTGAAAGCTTTTGATAGCTATCTTAAATTTTTATTTATGAAATAAAAATGTGTTTGGTATGATCCTTAAATTTTTTTGTGATTTAAAATTTCTTTTAATTTTAAATTTTTATTATATTTTTCTCTTTTAAATTTTTAATAATTGTATTATATAATTTTATCATAATTTAATATAATTTTATTATATTTTTAATATTTTATGTTATAATTTTATTATATTTTTTTAAAATTTATTTTAATTTTATTAATAATTTTTGAATAATTTTGTTATATCTTAAATAAATTTTATTATATATTTTTATCATGTTTTTAGTATAGTTTTATTATGTAATTTTATCATATTTTCAATATAATTTTATGTTACAATTTTATCATTTTAAAAAAAAATTATTATATTTTTGCAACTAGCTAGAGAAAAGAGAAGAGAAAAGGAAAGAAAAGAGAAAAGAAAAGAGAAAAGAAAAGAGAAAATGAGTATGATTTGGCTTAATTATGAAGTTATTGTTGAAAGCAAAGAAATAATTTTTTTACTTCTTAATATCATGTGAGATTTTGGTAGGATCACCGTCGATTGTTTTAAAAGTTTAAACTCTTAGATGAATGTGTAGTTTATTAGTCAACCATTCTAACATAAGTTATTAGATGAAGACGTGATTTATTAGTTAAATATTTTAATATGCTTTTATATGAAATGTTACTAATTATGTAAACAAGTTAGTGATTGTTCATAGATCGAAAATTGAATTTCTTATAAAAGTTCATAATCATATCAAAAATCATTAATTACGTGTACAATTACAAGTAACAACAATTTCTTTTGGAAATTCTAATAGAGCAAGGAGGGGTTAGAAAGAAAAGGAATGACCTAATTAAATTAGCATCCATAAAAATGTTGAACATGCAACTAATGTGGAAGGGGGAGTTATGAGATATAACAGCTAATCATGATTAGTTGTGACTAAGAATGTGCAACTTATGTTATCCTTATTATGAATCTCGGTTATCTTACCCAATGTTATGTGAACATTGCATTAATGTCTACTTGCCTTATTTATTCAAGTAGAAAGTCTACAATAATGACAAATACTAGTGTTGGAAATTTCATATAATGGACTTACATTAATTAATTAATCTTCTATTTTAAATAATCGGGTTAATGGATATTCCAATATATGTTAAATCCTTAAGTGATATTATTGAATTTGGTTATGGCATCTATTAATAATGGATCAAGTTGAGTAGTAAAGTGTAGGCAATTATGTTTAACTAAAGCCTGTAATAGGAGGAGCCCAGTTGACACGCTATTTATTAGAATTTGCTAGATTCCCTCTCTAGCATATAAAAGAATAGGTTATACTTATCATTCACTTGAATCTCATTAAAAGCTGATATACTAAAATAGGTTATAGAGAGGTAAATCAGATCGCTGATTACAATCAGTCTGATATATTTTTTTAACTTTCTTCAAGTAAATTTATGGCTCAAACATGTATGTTTTAATTTCAATGTGTGTATCGATTTTGGTGTTTTACATTCATATATGGATCTAGTTATTTATATAGATAATTTCTATAATGTGGTATCAGAGCGGGTCATTTATGATTGTAAAACCCAAATTTTTTTTTAACAAATCCGGTATGTTGTTTACTGTGTTTGTTCCTTTTAGTTTTGAGCTTCTTTCAGTTTGTGATTTATAAGCTCTTATGCGATTTCTGTCAATCAAAGTACTTTTTTTTTGGGTCAAATCAAATCAAAGTACTTATTAAATAGGTAAAAATAATGCATTAGAATGGAAGAGATAAGCTATGATGATGATATGTTTGATTTCTAGGATGATCATGTTCTGCAATTTCGGATGTATGATAGACCTCTCTGTGCATATGTCTGGAAACGAGCTAGTAAACAAGCTTTTTTTATGTTTGATGTCTTCATAACATTTGAAGTCAACTTGAAGAGCTTTCCAACAAGCCATAGAATGCCCTGATCCAATGTCAGTTGTTATCCGAAATCATCGTCCAAAGTCAGTTCAGTAATCCGTTATAATGTTCCGTTTAGTTTTGATATGCACGTTGTCTGCCTGTTGCTTTTGTTGATTTTTTTGCCAATTTTTGTGTTGAGATCTGGAGGTCGACTCCTTCATGAAAAATCTTCATATAGATCTTAACTTCTACATATAATTTTTTTTGGATTTTTTGGAGCACGATTAGTGGATGAAAACCTTTTGCATAGATCAATCGATTCTGAAATTTTAGGGTTTTTGTTCTACATGTCGAGATCGTTCTCACCATATATAGTTTGTATAATTTTATTGAGTATTGAGTGAGAATAGGGGTTCATAATTTTGAAAGAGGTTCTAAAAATTTAGATTTTTTTTTATTGAATGATGTATGTTAGAAATTGCTATATGGGTATTGTTATATACATGTTTTAGAACAACTTGGTTGCATTAGACTGAGTTTTTTTGGCTCAAAATTGAGAAAATCAAATTTTCGGCCATGAATGTTAGATTCGAAACTTTGAAACTTGAATGTGGACGATTTAGTTCAGTTTTTCTTGAATTAATTCATCTTTGATTTTGATTGGATGCAAAATTGTCTTAAATAAACGTGAATTCACTTTCTTGATTTTGTTGAACTCACCGTCAAGAAAAGGGAAAGTCCAAATTGGACTTGTTGACCAAATTATATGGTTTCCTACTCTAAGTTGCAATCGGTCTTTGTAAGTATTATTTTTTTGGCAACGGTGATTCCTGTGTTGTTGCAACGTGGGCATTCAATGACTTTTTTCTGTGTTTTTTTTTTCACTCTTCATGATTGCTTGCATGAACTCGGAATCAAATCAAAGTTGGATTCCTAGAATTGTAGTAGAGAATCGTATGTTCTTGCTATTGGAATTTGCAATTTTTTTTTAAGTTTTTGTAATTTTGCTAATTGTAGTCAAGTGTTTTGGGCATTAACAAAAACGACAAAAGGGAATTGGGCGGTCACGATGATTTTCATCCTATAATGGTCAAATTTGGTCGATTGATGGTCTTGGAGGAAAAGTTTCAATATTGTAAAGATAGCATAACGGCTAGGGTTTTGGGTTTTTTATATATTACACTATTTCATGCCAAACCATTGCTAAGGAATCAAACTTCGTTTAACTTGGTGGTCTAGCCAAGAGGAAGAATCACAATTGTACTTCTGGACTCTTCTGAAATCCTACTCCAAGTTGAAGTAGCAAATCTGAGTAAAGATGAGATTATTAATTCGACTATGAAAAGAATATTAATCCAAAATAGGGCCTTCGTGGGGACTATGGAGCAATATGGCACTTGATTTTCATGAAGGATTTTGTGTTGTAATTGGGACTTGTTCATTTAGTCTCACAGTTGATAGTCTGTGAGGAGCTTATAATAGGATTGTTGACCTACTTTGTGGTTTTGCTATGATTAAAATATAAACTATTTGATAAAAAAGATAGTTTTCATGAAGGATTGGTAACATTGTTGCTATTTGAACAAATATCAACTTCATTAATTTCTTGGGCTACATCAGTGGGGATGGACTTACTTTTCACTTGGCTTTTGTCTATGCCTAATATAAAGCCACGTATGAGAAGTGGTCAATTGCCCACTACTTCCCGAAACATTAGTATTACATAATACCGTAGAGAAAATAGTGTTATGTAGTGCTAATAAGTGCTATACCGTATCAGTAAATTTATCCATGTGCATCAACGAGCTCCCTTTATCTTCCATTGTTATCGTCATATCTTAGTCAGGCTATCAAATTAGTTTGGTTTCGAGTCTCTCTATTGATTGGTGTTAATGAGATTGAGCTAATTTGAAAAGCACCTGAGATAAAGGATTTTGAGTTGTCCTCACTTTTCCTTTGGACACTGTAAAATTTAGTTGTCATGCTCATGTGCCTATAGCTAGTGTAGGATTGCATTCCTCCATGTGTTTGCTTCCATCATTTGCAAAGTGTAAGGTCTTAAATGAATTATAACATTCTCCACTAGTTTGCCTTGATATCAACAAGACTTATTGATGTAGTGTAGCCAAGTTGTTAGCCCCATGTGCACAGAATCGTGCGAGGGCGAGTGTAGGGTCCTCCAAGGCCTGTTTCAATTTTTTTTAATATGCCTAATTTTTAATTTATGATTTTTTGGTATGGTAAATTTTAATTTTGGCATATTTAAATATTTATTTGGAATTATTTATTGTTATCCATATTTAATTCCATGAAAAATAATTTTGTGCCTATTTTTCCAATTTTTAATTTATGGAAATTTATTATAGTGTATGAGGAATATGATGACAATATTCACTTTCCCTAGTTTAGCATAGATTATCTATACTTTCTTGCTTTAATTTAGCTAGATAATCTTACATGCTTAATTGTAGAAATAGGCACATAAAATTGTGGCAAAAATTGTTGATTGATAAATGCAATATGATCTTGGAAAGCACATGTGGTAAAGTATTTCATATTGTTTGATGAATTTTTAGGCATTGATTAAATGGAACATTATTTACAAATTGTTGAAGTTCCTTATTGATAAAAATTAGTATATACAATCACCTGCCCAAAAGGGGTTATTATGCATATTAATTTGAAAATTGCATGAAGATAAATTCCAAAATTAAAAGATGAGGATGTATGACTCAAAAAAAAATTAGCTACCCAAAGGAGATAAATTTTTGAAAGTTATGTGTAATTCCCCTTATATTGATATATTAAATATGATTGATGGAGATATGTGACTCAAAAGGTTTATCTGCCTAAATGGGATAAATTTTGAGAATTATATGTGATTTCCCTCTATGTTAAGATAATGGAAATGTGTACTTTTAAGGATTTGTCTACTCAAACGGGATGGATCCTTGAAAATTATATATAATTCTCCTTATCGTCTCTATATATATTGATATCATGGAGATATATAATTTAAAGGATTTGTCTACTTAAAAGGGATGGATCGTTGACAACTATATGTAATTCTCCTTGTTGTCATTTCGTAATTTTCATGTTGTGAAAAATAATGGTGTATTATACACTCTGCCCCAAAGGGGAGTTTGTGATGTGCTAATTATTTTGTTGAATTGCTCATTGCCCATAATTGATCTTATTGCATTATATGTGACAACACTGGAGCTGTGTTTTATTTTAAGAATGACAAGATTATCAATGCGCCCAAATACATGGAGATCAAATATTATAACGTTAAGGATTTGGTCAAAAAGGGAGATATTATGATTGAACATATTAGAACTAAGTCCATGTTAGCTGATCCTCTAACAAAAGATTTACGACCCATTTTGTTTAAAGGCCATGTATAAGAGTATGGGTGTTTTAGACTCTTTTAATCACTTTTGTTAGTGGGAGCTATATATAGTTTGTCTTTCTGAATATTATAGTTATATGCAAACCGATAATGCTTTTATGATATTTATTAAAGTATTTGCTTTTGATGATCATCACTATTGATTTTATTGTTATCATTTCTCCTGTTAATTGAGAATTGGAAATATAAAACTGTATCTTTAAACAAATTTTAGTTTAAAGATGGCTAGATGTCACTATTTTGAAATCTCACGTTGGAGTGTGACATAATTGTGCAATTTCATGTTGTTTAAAAATTGCGCTAATACAGTTTCATGTCGTTGAGAAATTGCATTGAGAACCGATAAGAAATAGTGTACATTTTGATCACATGTCGGCATTATTTCTTACTACACTACTAGGCCCATGATCCATGAAAATATAATATGTGATTAAGGAATGTCATGTGTTGTAGTATTTTCTTAATACATTGATCTCTATAGTCCTATAATGATGTTATATAGAATTAGATTGGTTTTGAGATATCGTTATTGGAATATTATTTTTCAAAATTATGGCAACATAAAACAAATTTTTAGTTATTAACCCGAGAATGTCGTTTTTAAAATAAAATCGTTTTCAAAAATAAAACAAGTTAATTAATGTAGCCCAAGTGGAAGAATGTTGGAAATTTCCTATAATTGGCTTACATTAATTAATTAATTTTCTATTTTAAATAATTTGGTTAATGGATATTCCAATATATGTTAAACCCTTAAGTAATCTTATTGAATTGGGTTATGGCATCTATTAATAAGCGGTCTAGTTGAGCAGCAAAGTGTAGGCAGTTGTGTTTAATTGAAACCCGTAATGGGAGGGTCCTAGTTGACACGCTATTGATTAGGGTTTGCTAGGTCTTCTCTCTAGCCTATAAAATGATAAGTTATACCTATCAATCATTTGAATCCCATTAAAAGCTGCTATACTGAAATATGTCGTAGAGAGGAAGATCTGAATAGATCGCTAATTACAGTTAATCTGATCTGTTTTCTTCACTTTCTTCAAGTGAAGTTATGGCTCAAATAGGTATGTTTTAATTCCGTTGTGTGTATCGATTTTGGTGTTTTACATTCATATATGGATCTGGTTGTTCTTGATTAATTAGTTACTTGTGTAGAGAATTTCTACAACTAGAAAATATTTAAATGAGAAAAACTAATTGCAAAACTTCATGCATATATATTAACGATAAGAATAAACCGTGCAACCTATCCCAAGTCATTCTTGCATGAAGCAATACTCACTTGAAATAAACCTATAACAAATCCCGAACAATGACATCAGTAAATTTAAGGAATTGTATAAGGAATAATATATTTATTAAAAATGAAAGGACACCCTGCATGAGAATCCATTGAAATATGCGAAAAGGGTTGTCATGCGTAGAGATAAATGCATTAAAAAATAATCATTAAGACAATTCCTATTATTGGTGGGACGATGAGCGTGTTGCAGATTTAACAAAAGTAGATGTGCAACGTGCATAATAAAATATTATGAAGAAGACTTGTAATACTTCGTATTAAAAAAATTGCTGTATTTTTTATATGTAAAAAGGATGATAGAAGTTGCCGTAATGTCTCAAATTTGAACTTACAGAGGAAATAAGAGAAATATCTTGTCTGATAGTCATTTATTTAAAAAGTAAAGATTTGATTATGTATATTGAATGGAGCTAAATTAGAAGAGGAATATGCTGGCGGATAGAAAGAAGAGCCTGACTTAACAGATCAAAGAGAAACCTGTCATGTAGACATCGGTCAAGAAAAGATACAAAAATTGAATTAATCAAAGGATTCCAAACTAATTGATATGATTGCAGTAGGAAACTGAAATAGTAAAAGATTGTGTACAATTATACATGCTAGAAAAAGTGGTAGGTATGTCCGTCAGTTTGCTCTCGCTTAGGAATCCTTTTCAAGTTTTGGAAAAGCTTACTACGGGAAGAGATCTTTAAGACAGTTTTTTTAATTATATAGAGAATAGGAAAAAATGAAGAAAAAAAATGCAGAAGCTTTGATAATAGGAAGCAAAAGATTTGGAGAGATTAGCAAGGGGCATGTCTTAGTAAAATAGTAGCAATAATGTCACGTGACAATGTGAAGGAGAGTTTTGGATTGAAAGGTCTTTTAATAGATAAAGCTCAAATCCGATTGAGAACTACGGGGAAGATGACTAACAGGCATATCAGTTTGCTTTCTTTTGATCTGCCAAGCAGCCCCTTTTTTTCTACAAGCAAGCGACTTTCTGTTCCTAGGGTTCTTCCTCCATGTTGAATTACACAAAATTGGTCATTTGGCAAAAAAATTTCCTTTTCTTTTAATCCGGAAAGAGTCTTAGCTATATTATATTCCTATCTTAATATCAACGGTCCTAACTAATTACGCCTGTGTGTTTGGTTGAAGGAGTTTCAGTAGCTATAAGTAAGTTACAGAGTATAGGTGTTGACACCCAAAAATACCTATCATCACGTGTTGGTCATGAGGGCAGTAACAAGAGCAATACACTCCATTTTGCTCATTGAAGTTAAGAACCGCCAGCATTCTTGAAGGGATTTAGAGCTAGGTGTCGATAGGATTCCATATGAATATACCTAAGTCAATGGCGAGGTAAATAATTGCCATGTGTGAGGCTATGGGAATAATGTATTAGATTTGGAAATCAAGCAAAATTAGCATTAAATTCCAAGCAAGAATAACTACCCCGTGAAAGACGTGTGAAAATACGGATGCAATTATTTACTTGGGCAAGTCATGCAAACGTCGTTGACAAGTCAGAAAACGGTCAGATATGGATATGGTGGCCAAGGAGAGAAGAAAAACGTGGGAAAAACCAGAAGTGTTGCTCAAGGAAAGCAATTGACCAAAGTTACACTATAAATAGCACAAGTCACACAGTTGAGAATCCCCCGAACATTACAATAACTATCTTTACTTTATCGCATTTTAGCTGTAGTTTTCAAGATCCCCGTTGTTAATTAAATTCCAGTGTATATCTTTATTCGATTCAGTATCGTCGACTAAATTCCGGTGGTGTTTCACAAGTTTAGTATCGTCGATTAAATTTCGATGTTGAGTTTCCTATCCATAAGTATTGCTATTAATTAAATTTCATCTATATGCCTAAATCAGCTATGTTGTAGATTCCGGCATAATTTAAGTCAAAATTATATGGTTGTATATATAGATTGGAAATAAAATTTGTATTTGCATTTGATATTCTTTGTCCATACTCAACATAGAACTTGAGTACTCTAAAATAAAAATCAATACGCACCGTTCAGTTAAAAAAATTTCGCAGGAAGATAAACTGGTGAAAGAATAGGTAAGGTAATAAATGGGTAGTCTTATGCTCGGCTTGGCTCCTATTTTGGGCGTAATTTGTTACGCAAATCCTGTTAATTTATTTGAGCTTTGTTGTGATCTTATGATCTTCTTCAAAGGTTACAAGGCTTATTATCTTTAAATTTTAAATCTTCGGCAATTTCAACAAATTACCGAGTTGAAGCTTAATCCTTGAAGATGACTAAGAAAAAATTAATTGCTACAAGTAAATGACATTATAAGAGGCGTGTTGCCTATTATATACCTATAACTTCCTTTAGTATCCGGCAAAGCTTAGTGACAAAGATTGGAAACCACTTGTTGAAGCGATAACCGTAGGAATGTCAAGTAATTCCGTGGAAATTAGCTTGCTCCTTAAAATGCTTCCGAAGATTGGTAACGAGGGTTGGCTCCATTTGGATTGTTTTAGTGCAGCTTTATCAGTTAAAAGGACCAAAGAATTTGGGTTTTGAATCTAAGAGTGACTTTACTTACACTTGGTGGAAACTTTTGAAGGTAAGCACCATACTTAAGCCTCATGTCAAACGTATTATCGAGAACCACAAATACTCTAACTCTTCTCATGCTTAGGCTGAACTTTTGCCTTAGCCTAAAGTGTGGAAATATGCAATCGATGAGGTAGATAAAGGCCTAGAAGATTTGAACTTACGACTTCATGCTCTAACATCATGCAAGATGTTTGTTTGTGGGATCATTATTAAATGTTCTAAAAGCTTAAATTATTATATGATTGTATTTATTTAAATATTCTGACATTCTTGTTGAAATCTAAGCAAGGTTATGCGATTTAATCTTGCCATGCTCTAATGCCATTTCTTGATGCTTGGGAATAGAAATAGGAGGTCCAAGTTGATATGGCATAGACTTATTCGGTTTAATCCCAATGTTCGTAAGTTTGAATTGATATCCTGAACAAGGTGGTTAGTATTGATGGATAGCCAATGTTGTCATACAAGCTACACTTGTTATTTATGCGATGCTTTATTTTTAATCTATGTGTCACCTTTTGTTTGACTACTCTTTCTACAGGACAAGAGACACTTTCGAGACAAAGCCTTTTTTTATGACACTGACAGGACTATTGAATGTGGGGATATTGAATTTCAGTGAGCCTTACAATACCTCAAAAGAAAAAAAAATTCTAAAATTCTATTGGAGCTTTGCTTGGAGCAATGCTATATATTTTATTTAGATCAAAAAGAACTACGTACTTCATGATGGTCCTTCCCTTTCTGTTAATCAAATGATTAGTTTCATTGTAGTTGCCGTTAGAACCCAAATGTAACATTTTATGTTCGAGCATAGACTGATTTTCCACAGAATACGAGAGATTGTGCAGCCATTGGGGCATTCCCCATGTTGCTGATATTGTCTAAGCTTGCAACAAGATGGTTGATGGGCTTGGATGACTGTGCGAGATGGAGTGTTGCCTTCGTAAGTGGATGGTTATTCCAATTTGTCTACTGACTAGTTTGAAAAGGCGTGGTTTTGCTTCATCGACACATTATCTCACTTTTTCTAGTCAGCTTTTGGAAAATGGAAAAGTAAGATAAAAAGGAAAAGGCGTGGTTTTGCTTCACCGACACATTATCTCACTTTTTCTAGTCAGCTTTTGGAAAATGGAAAAGTAAGATAAAAAGGAAAAGACGAAAAGCTGGCATATCAAATCAAAGGACAATGATAAGTTGGATTTCAAGCTCTACTCTTCCACAAATATCAACAAAACCTTATTTGTTTAATTAAATTAATCTTAATTTGAAATCATTAATTTTTCAGCCCGAAACATGTAAAATTTTCACAAACATAATTTATATATATTTTTCAACATTTTTTGTATTTAAATAATATTTTAAATTTTAATAGAAAAGTTAACGATCGTTTTTGCATTTTAAAAAACACAAACAAGTGAGTGCTAAGAAAATTCAGCTATTCTATGTTATTTGTGAAACCAAACTGTGACGTCCTGAAATTCAAAGCATTTTTGAGAGGGAATAATCGCGAATCCTCCGAATGGCCGGTCGGTATGGGTCGTAGCAAAAGTCATCGGGAGAAATTAACAAGGCATGAGGATTCGAGATTTAACTTCGAATTGTTGGGAACGCCCGGGATGGACTTTCGCACGATGCTTTCTCGGCAATCGACGGTGTCGGTTGAGCCGAGTTTTTGAGAAAGGGATCTTGGACCGAAAACCGAGCCTATGAGGACGTGGGCCGGGCAAGAACAGTGAGGGCCCCACGCCCAAGGTAGGATGGCCACCATGGAAGACCGAGACAACGAGCAAGCCCGTTGGACCCGAACCGACCCTCACCCGTCCTAGCCGGTCATCCAAACTCGAGCCAATTCGAGCCCAACAAATTCCCGAGCCCGTTCCTATTCATTTTCCGGTCCGTTTCCTAGGCCCGCCTTTCACTTTCAGCCCAAGGGCACATTGGGAAATGTGCAAGGTGGAAATGACCAAAATACCCTTGGATATTTTGGAGAAAAGTCAAAAAGGAAGAGAGAGAAGATGATGTCATGTTTTTGGGACTTGAGCCAAGCAATTAATGCCATTAATTGAGGCTTATCTTCAGCCTCACTTCACTCTCTCTCTCCTCTTGATCTTCTCCAAAACCGCACCACCTCTCTCCCCTTGTTTTCCTTCTTCCTGCGATTTTCAGCTTCTGACCTCTCGCCGAAAATGGAGTTGTTCATGGCCTTCCCGGTGGAATCTCGGGCCGTGCCACATATCAATCTGTTCAGCACAGAAAAACCGTTCAAATAGCGTCGGCTGATCGGAGAAAGGAGTCTCCGGTCGATCCGTACGGCCGCCGGAAGCCGGCTGCTCGCCGACCGCCTACTGTTCACGCGGTACTGCACAGTTTCGCCTTTGCTGCTGTTTTCCTCCATTTCCGACCAAACCACCACCCATCCCAGCCATAAGTGGTTCCCCCTCGACCCCAGGTGCCGTTGGTCGCTGGTCCACCACTCACCGGAGCTCCGGCCAGCCCGTTCAACTCCGGTCAGCCCCTGTCCTCCTCCTGCAGTGCTGTTTTCTGAAGTTCAGTGGGAATCCGAGTTTGTTGCTGCTATGTTGAGCCCGGGACCACCTTGGAGTGTCGTGGGAGAAGTCCCCGGGTGTCGGGTTCATCGCCGCCGCCGCGCACGTGTCGCCGGCCCGCTTAACGGGTGAGTTTAGCCCTAATCCCTATTTAGTGCCTAAACTTGCTTAGGGTTGGATTAATTAGTGCTAAGGGCTGATTAATGTGTTTAATTAAGTGTATTAGCCCTAAGATAGGTGGTTAGATAGTGGATTAAGATTAGCTTAGCTTAATCTTGCTTATTTATGCTTAATTGTGCTTAATTAGGCTTAATTGTGTGTTTGGTGCTAATTAATCATGTTTTCCTTAATTGCTTGATTAATGTGATTAATTGTTTAATTTATTGATTAAATTAATTTCTGCATTTAATTAAATCATTATTTAATTATTTAATTTTCGGAATTTATTTATTTAATTATTTATAATTTCTGAATTTAATTATTTATTATTAAATTCGGAAATTACTGTTCATCCGGAAATTAAATTGTGTAATTTCATGTGTATTGATCATATGAAGTGAATTAAATGTGGCATTGCATAAGCATCCGCTTGAATTGTGTGATTTTCACAAAAAAAGAAAATGGTTTGTCCGAGGGACACCTGAATGGACCGCCTTTATGAGAAAGAAAGTGATTTGTCCAAGGGACACTTGGAAATGGACCGCTTTTATGAGAAAGGCGGGAAAAATGGTTTGTCCAAGGGACACCGGAAATTGACCGCTTTTGTGAGAAATGATTTGGGGTTTCATATGCAAGCGTGTGTGCATTGGCTAATGCTCAAAGATAATAAGTGGGTCGTGATGGTTTGCTTGCGTGATCACTAAATTGAAATCGCCGTCTCGGGAGAGTATCCCTTGACGTTTGTTGGGCATGCAGTCTTGGGAGAGTATCCCTTGACATTCATTGGGCATGCGGTCTCGGAGAGTATCCCTTGACGTTTGTTGGGCATGCGGTCCAGGAGAGTATCCCTTGACATTCATTGGGCATGCGGTCTCGGGAGAGTATCCCTTGACGTTTGTTGGACATGCAGTCTCGGGAGAGTATCCCTTGACGTTCATTGGGCATGCGGTCTTGGGAGAGTATCCCTTGACGTCTTTTGGGCACGGAAGGGCACGGTTGCGCCTCTGCGGAGGAAGGGCGCCGTAGCGCCGTTACGCCTTGGTTGTAGCAACGTGGGGCGTAATAATCGGAACACGTGTGGATGCGAGAGTGCATGAGAAAACATGGCATCATTGGTTCCGATTATGCATGAGGTGATCATATCATTTATGGCACGCACGCATGAATTGATAACATGCGGGGGTGGCAATGGCCGGGTGAGATCGCTTGTGACGCGACTCGCATGTGATCGATGAACCATCATCTAACGGCCATGTGCATTGCGTGTATTGTGCTGACTTATAACGTGCGGGGTATGGCATACCGGGTAAGGTTGCATGCGAACCGACTATTCGATTGTTGGTTGCATTGCTTGCATTGAATGAGATTTAACGTGCAGGGTATGGCATACCGGGTAAGGTTGCATGCGAATCGACCTCTGATTGTTGATTGAACCTGTCTCGTGGTTTGATTGCGATTGCTTTGGGTGTTTGTGGTCGGGTTGAGTGAGGAGGGTTCTGGAGAGATACCCCGGGTTGAGTTGGTGTACTAACCGGGGCTTAGGGGAAGAACTCGCTGAGATTTTATCTCAACCCGTCGTTGTTAACCATTTTCAGGCCCCTAGAATGGCGCACCCGCAGTGGAGAATCCTGCCCTTGCTTCTCCAGTGATCGACCTGACGGAATCGAATCTGATGGGTCCGAGTGACCGTGGTGCTTGAACCCGAGAGTTCATTTTGTACAGCTAGATTAGCCCAGCCTAGTTCCTTTTTGGTTTGGCTTAGAGGATGGATCGGTCCCCGTTGTCGGGCTTGTAAATCGGAAAACGATCCTCCATTGGTTAATCTAGTAATTTGTATAAATGAGTAGTTGAGGTTTCGATGTTCATCCCTCTATCCCCGATTGACGCTTGATTGTCTGTTTGGGTGGGGATGGTTCGTCTTCCGCTTGCGCATAACGAAAGATTAAAATGAATGATCGTCGACGATTCATGGGACGTCGCTTTCAATCGACCAAGAGAAGGGGTTGTCGTGTGCTTGGAGTTCGGGGCGTGACATCCCCGTCGGTTTTGGTATCAGAGTAAGGTCGAGACTTGGAGTGATAAGGTGTGTGGGATTTTGGGATAGTGAGATAGGGATGGCTTTTAATTATGTGCCCGTGATTGCTTTTGTGGCCTTGTGTGGCTTTGTGTGGTGGCGGGTTGCTCATAGTCCAGAGTGATGAGCAATCCTGAGCAGAGAGAGCCCTTAGGCGTAGGGCAGCGTTTGGTCAGACCAGTGCTAGAGGTAGCATGCAGTCAGATCCTAGGTTAGACAGGATCCTACAGGCACTAGAGACCTTGTTAGGGCAGCAAGCTGAGTGCTTCTGCTGTGGTCCTTGTGGTTCCCCTAGTGAGAGGACAGGTCTGTGAGAGACTGATGCCTAGGCTGGTAGAGCAGTTCCCGAGACTGAAGCCACCGAGATTTAGTGGCGTGGGCGACCACCGAAGCCGCGACCCTTTGGATAAGGGATAGTGAGAGGACCTTTTCGGTCTTTGAGGTGTTCGAGTAAGACAGTACTTCGGCGGTTTATCGCCTTCAAGGTAATGCTAGTACTTGGTGGGAAGTCACTCAAGGAAGAGTGTTCCTAAAGGCACGGTTCGAGACATGGGGTGCCTTTCGTGAAGCTTTCAATGGGAAGTGCTTCTTAGACAGTTCGAGAAAGTCAAAGATGACGAGTTTCGGTAGTTTTGTCGAATCGGATGTTAGTGGATCAGTATGAGGCGAAGTTCACTGAGTCGGCGCATATTGGGCCGAGATTGGTAAAGGACCTTGTGGATAGGGCGAGACGTTTCAGAGATATCTTGAAACCATGATTGAAAGCCCAGCTAGTGCCCTTGAACTTAAAGAGCTTTGATGAGATGTACGAGAGGGCTCGGATGATAGGAAAGAATATGATTGAGAGAGCGACCGCATTTGGCTCGCAATTCGTGCCTAATAGAGACAATCGTTGGTTTGGAAAGGAACCGATGATGGGGAGAAGGAATCCCATCCCACCTAATAGAAAGAATTACGTGGGAAAGCCGACCGCCCGAAATTAGGTCGCAAAGAAGTCATTGCATATGGTGGATTGTCATGGAAAGACAATTCAGTTTAACCCAGTAGTGGGTGGTAGTTTTGAGTTTGTGGGAAATCGAGGAGGACCCTCCGTCCTTCTGATTTCGTCACTTGAGGTGACTCGGTTGTTGGAATCTGAGTGCCAAGGGTATTGGGCATGGTGGCAGACACGATTGTGAAAGAACCAAAGGTAGAGGATATTGCTGTGGTACAAGAGTACATGGATGTGTTTTTAGAGGAATTGCCGGGATTGCCCTAGAGGAGGAAATTGAGTTTGTGATCGAGTTGGCCCCTGGGATTGAATTGATTTCCAAGGCACCTTATAGGATGGCTTTGTCAGAATTGAAAGAACTTAAGGTATAGACGCACTACAATGAGCGTCCCCTTGGGGAGCACTGGTATTGTTGGTAAGGAATAATGATGGGTCTTTGCGTCTCTATATTGATTACCGGCAGCTTAATCAAGTGACGATTAAGAACAAGTATCCATTGCCAAGTGTTGATGATATTCTGGTGTACTTGAGTCCCGAGGATTATGAGAAATACCGAGATCGATCTTGCGCAAACCTTGAGGAAGCATGAACTTTATGCTAAGTTAGCAAGTGCGAGTTTTGGCTATCTCGCGTGGCATTTTTAGGGCATGTAATTTCAGGTAAAGGGATTGTCGTTGACCTGACTAAGATCGAGGCGGTCATGAATTGGCCGAGACCTATGACGGTAACTGATATTCGAAGTTTCTTGGCATTGGCGGGATATTACAGATGTTTCATTGAGAAGTTTCTTTGCGATAGCCATGCCATTGACGAGGTTATTAAAGAAAGAGGAAATGTTTAATTGGACGGACAAGTGCGAGCGTAGTTTCCAAGAGCTCAAGAGTAAATTGACTATCGCACCTTGTTCGACAATACCGTCCTAGCTCGGTCCCGGTGGGTACGAAATCTATAGTGACGCATGATTTGGAATTAGCGGCGATCATCTTTACCTCATGTTCAACGACGATGGATGGAACTTCTTAAGGACTATGATTGTGAAATTTTGTATTATCCGGGGAAGGCGAATAAAGTGGCAGATGCACTTAGTCGAAAGTCGACAATTGCTCAGATGATAGTACGAGAATGGATTCTTTTGGAGGGAGTCGGGGACTCGGATTTTAAAACGAGGTCGGCCATCTTGCTAGTCTAATGGCCACTCTCAAGGTGGAACCCGAGATGCAAAGTAGGATTAAGAGTGCCAAGCGACAGATTCTGAAATTGTTAAGATCCCGCAGGATCGGGCAAAGAGGAAAGCAAACTTTCAAGTGTTCAAGGATGGGACGTTAAGGTTTCGAGAACGATTGTGCGTTCCGAAAGATGTAGAGCTTATAGAAGCAGTCTTGTCGGAAGCTCATCATAGTTGAGATTCCCGAGTGGAAGTGGGAACACATTATGATGGATTTTGTGATAGGATTGCCAAGGAGTCAGCAAGGCAATGACTCGATTTGGGTAGTAGTTGACAGATTGACGAAGTCAGCTCACTTCATTGCGGTACGAAAAGATTTCACGTTGGATAGGAATGCGGAATTGTATGTGTGTCGATTGTACGCATTCATAGAGTTCCAAAGTGACGATCACATCTGATCGTGATCCTAAGTTTACGACAACCTTCTGGAAAAGTTTGCAGTCGACCTTGGGGACGAAATTGCAATATAGTATGGCGTACCATCTGTAGACGGACGGTCAATCAGAAAAGAATTGAAGAAGTATTCGAAAGCCTTTAGTACGATAAATGACATTTGGTTTGCACTAATTTTTATGTGGTTGAGGCGAATTCTTGGTTTGGTTATTAAATGGACATGAAAGGAATATTGAAAGAAAAATCAGTAGTTTGTGGAATTTGGATGGTGGTTCGATGGAAATTCGGTGAATCGGGAGTTGAAGTGTCGATAAGTGACCTCGTGGAAACGAACTCGTGGGTTGACGAGCTGGAGAAAGTTTTGCACTTTGAGGTGCTCGGACGAGGTTAAAACCGTGAGGCTTGGTATGGGACATGCCAAAGCGGATAATACCTCGTGAGATGGTGCATGTTAAAAAAGGGACTAGTAGTTGTGCAGTTCGAAGATGCCCATAACGACTAATCCGACGAGGGCGGGGAGTGGTCGCCGGGGCTAGAGTGCCTGAGCAAGGAGCGACTCCCAGCAGGCTTCTAGGATGTCGAAAGAGGCATAAATGAACTGAACTACGCACTGTGCAAAAAGAGAGTGCTTGTGAGATAAGATTTTATCGAAATGGTATAGCCGTAATGTGATCAAGTTTGTGGAACTCCGCTTATAGAACGAGGTCGAGAACGGGGAATCGCTGGTTCAAAATTCGGTTTTGTAGTTATTGAATGCAGTTCATATTATCTGAGTCAGACTAAAGACCGCTCAGAGTCGTCAGAAGAGCTATGCAGACAAACGTCGTAGACCGTTGGAGTTTAAGGTGGGCGACCACGTATTTTTGAAAGTACCGCCGATGAGAGGCACTTCTAGATTCGGCAAGAAAGGAAAGTTAAGTCCAAGGTACGTTGGACCCTTTGAAATTTTGGAAAGGATCGGAGTTTTAGCGTACCGTCTTGCATTGCCACCGAAGCTTGCTCAAGTACATGATGTTTTCCATGTGTCCATGTTGAGAAAATATGAACCAGACCCGACTCATGTTTTGAACTTTGAAGAATTGGACATAGACGACAGGGTGTCGTATGTAGAGAGGTCGATACGAATAGAGGACCGTAAAGCGCAAGTACTTCAAACCAAGACTATCGCCTTAGTTAAGGTGATTTGGCAGCATCACGGAACAGAGGGAGCGACATGGGAAAGTGAAGAAGTGATGAAGCAGCGGTACCCCCATCTTTTTGAGGAAGTGTAAACAGTTGCAAATTTCGAGGACGAAATTTTTATAAGAGGGGAAGAATTGTGACGTCCTGAAATTCAAAGCATTTTTGAGAGGGAATAATCGCGAATCCTCCGAATGGCCGGTCAGTATGGGTCGTAGCAAAAGTCATCGGGAGAAATTAACAAGGCATGAGGATTCGAGATTTAACTTCGAATTGTTGGGAACGCCCGGGATGGACTTTCGCACGATGCTTTCTCGACAGTCGACGGTGTCGGTTGAGCCGAGTTTTTGAGAAAGGGATCTTGGACCGAAAAACCGAGCCTATGAGGACGTGGGCCGGGCAAGAACAGTGAGGGCCCCACGCCCAAGGTAGGATGGCCACCATGGAAGACCGAGACAACGAGCAAGCCCGTTGGACCGAACCGACCCCTCACCCGTCCTAGCCGGTCATCCAAACTCGAGCCAATTCGAGCCCAACAAATTCCCGAGCCCGTTCCTATTCATTTTCCGGTCCGTTTCCTAGGCCCGCCTTTCACTTTCAGCCCAAGGGCACATTGGGAAATGTGCAAGGTGGAAATGACCAAAATACCCTTGGATATTTTGGAGAAAAGTCAAAAAGGAAGAGAGAGAAGATGATGTCATGTTTTTGGGACTTGAGCCAAGCAATTAATGCCATTAATTGAGGCTTATCTTCAGCCTCACTTCACTCTCTCTCTCCTCTTGATCTTCTCCAAAACCGCACCACCTCTCTCCCCTTGTTTTCCTTCTTCCTGCGATTTTCAGCTTCTGACCTCTCGCCGAAAATGGAGTTGTTCATGGCCTTCCCGGTGGAATCTCGGGCCGTGCCACATATCAATCTGTTCAGCACAGAAAAACCGTTCAAATAGCGTCGGCTGATCGGAGAAAGGAGTCTCCGGTCGATCCGTACGGCCGCCGGAAGCCGGCTGCTCGCCGACCGCCTACTGTTCACGCGGTACTGCACAGTTTCGCCTTTGCTGCTGTTTTCCTCCATTTCCGACCAAACCACCACCCATCCCAGCCATAAGTGGTTCCCCCTCGACCCCAGGTGCCGTTGGTCGCTGGTCCACCACTCACCGGAGCTCCGGCCAGCCCGTTCAACTCCGGTCAGCCCCTGTCCTCCTCCTGCAGTGCTGTTTTCTGAAGTTCAGTGGGAATCCGAGTTTGTTGCTGCTATGTTGAGCCCGGGACCACCTTGGAGTGTCGTGGGAGAAGTCCCCGGTGTCGGGTTCATCGCCGCCGCCGCGCACGTGTCGCCGGCCCGCTTAACGGGTGAGTTTAGCCCCTAATCCCTATTTAGTGCCTAAACTTGCTTAGGGTTGGATTAATTAGTGCTAAGGGCTGATTAATGTGTTTAATTAAGTGTATTAGCCCTAAGATAGGTGGTTAGATAGTGGATTAAGATTAGCTTAGCTTAATCTTGCTTATTTATGCTTAATTGTGCTTAATTAGGCTTAATTGTGTGTTTGGTGCTAATTAATCATGTTTTCCTTAATTGCTTGATTAATGTGATTAATTGTTTAATTTATTGATTAAATTAATTTCTGCATTTAATTAAATCATTATTTAATTATTTAATTTTCGGAATTTATTTATTTAATTATTTATAATTTCTGAATTTAATTATTTATTATTAAATTCGGAAATTACTGTTCATCCGGAAATTAAATTGTGTAATTTCATGTGTATTGATCATATGAAGTGAATTAAATGTGGCATTGCATAAGCATCCGCTTGAATTGTGTGATTTTCACAAAAGAAAGAAAATGGTTTGTCCGAGGGACACCGGAAATGGACCGCCTTTATGAGAAAGAAAGTGATTTGTCCAAGACACCTGAAATGGACCGCTTTTATGAGAAAGGCGGGAAAAATGGTTTGTCCAAGGGACACCGGAAATTGACCGCTTTTGTGAGAAATGATTTGGGGTTTCATATGCAAGCGTGTGTGCATTGGCTAATGCTCAAAGATAATAAGTGGGTCGTGATGGTTTGCTTGCGTGATCACTAAATTGAAATCGCCGTCTCGGGAGAGTATCCCTTGACGTTTGTTGGGCATGCAGTCTTGGGAGAGTATCCCTTGACATTCATGGGCATGCGGTCTCGGGAGAGTATCCCTTGACGTTTGTTGGGCATGCGGTGCAGGGAGAGTATCCCTTGACATTCATTGGGCATGCGGTCTCGGGAGAGTATCCCTTGACGTTTGTTGGACATGCAGTCTCGGAGAGTATCCCTTGACGTTCATTGGGCATGCGGTCTTGGGAGAGTATCCCTTGACGTCTTTTGGGCACGGAAGGGCACGGTTGCGCCTCTGCGGAGGAAGGGCGCCGTAGCGCCGTTACGCCTTGGTTGTAGCACTGTGGGGCAGTAATAATCGGAACACGTGTGGATGCGAGAGTGCATGAGAAAACATGGCATCATTGGTTCCGATTATGCATGAGGTGATCATATCATTTATGGCACGCACGCATGAATTGATAACATGCGGGGGTGGCAATGGCCGTGAGAGATCGCTTGTGACGCGACTCGCATGTGATCGATGAACTGCATCATCTAACGGCCATGTGCATTGCGTGTATTGTGCTGACTTATAACGTGCAGGGTATGGCATACCGGGTAAGGTTGCATGCGAACCGACTATTCGATTGTTGGTTGCATTGCTTGCATTGAATGAGATTTAACGTGCAGGGTATGGCATACCGGGTAAGGTTGCATGCGAATCGACCTCTGATTGTTGATTGAACCTGTCTGTGGTTTGATTACTGATTGCTGGGTGTTTGTGGTCGGGTTGAGTGAGGAGGGTTCTGGAGAGATACCCCGGGTTGAGTTGGTGTACTAACCGGGGCTTAGGGGAAGAACTCGCTGAGATTTTATCTCAACCCGTCGTTGTTAACCATTTTCAGGCCCCTAGAATGGCGCACCCGCAGTGGAGAATCCTGCCCTTGCTTCTCCAGTGATCGACCTGACGGAATCGAATCTGATGGGTCCGAGTGACCGTGGTGCTGAACCCGAGAGTTCATTTTGTACAGCTAGATTAGCCCAGCCTAGTTCCTTTTTGGTTTGGCTTAGAGGATGGATCGGTCCCTGTTGTCGGGCTTGTAAATCGGAAAACGATCCTCCATTGGTTAATCTAGTAATTTGTATAAATGAGTAGTTGAGGTTTCGATGTTCATCCCTCTATCCCCGATTGATCGCTTGATTGTCTGTTTGGGACGGGATGGTTCGTCTTCGCTTGCGCATAACGAAAGATTAAAATGAATGGTCGTCGACGAGTCCTGGGACGTCGCTTTCAATCGACCAAGAGAAGGGGTTGTCGCGTGCTCGGGGTTCGGGGCGTGACACAAACTATGCATATGTACATACATACATATCTATCAATGATAGGTAGGTTAGGTTGAGGGCAATTTAATGGTTGAATCGTAGTATCACAATACAATATTCTTTCTCCACTCTCTTAAATTAGTTAGACATATTATGTTAGAATAAAATAGATAAAACTCCAAAGAAAAGCCATTAAAAACTCTAAATTATATTCATTGTGATATATTTATTCTAAACTATTTTGTAATGCCAAAAATCTCAAATTTGTACATATATGACTCATTTAAATATATTGCAGTTGGTATAATTTAAAATTGGGAAAATTCCAAAAAAGGTCTCCAAGTGCCTTTAGTTTCTCAAATAAGGGCTTGAAGTTGATATTATTTTAAATAAAGGCCTAAAGTGGCCATAATTGTTTCAAATGAGGGCCCAATCTTTCCAGTCACCGGCGAGCTAAATTTTTCGATCGATCATGGGCATTTTTGTCATTTGCCACTTTTCTTTTCTTTTTTCTTTCCTTTTTTCTTTTGTTTCATCTTCTTCATCATCGCCAGTGGCCGGCCGAGCACCGACAATGCCCACAGAGGGTTGGGCGAGGGTCGCCCTCACCCGATCCAACAAGGGCACCCTCACCAGCCACAGACAAGGGACGGGCGAGGCCGTCTCTCGCCCTAAGGAGGCCGCCTCGTGGCCATCCACGAGGTCAGCCCTTGCTGGCCGCAGATGAGGCCAACCTCGCCAGATCTAGCCAGGGTCGGCCATTCTCGCCACCCCTAGGCGAGGGACAGGCAAGGCCGTCTCTCGCCCGTCTCTCGCCCTAAGGGAGGCTACCATCGCGGTCGTCCATGAGGTCGGCCCTCGTTGGTCACAGGCGAGGCCAACCTTGCGAATGACTGTAAGGGGCAACCTTCCCCAGGGCAAGGGTTGCCTCGCCCATGCGAGGCTGTCCCTTGCCCAGCCCTGTGTGTGCTTCACCGGTGGTCGACCCGGCCGACCATCGATGATGGAGAAGAAGATGACCAAAAAAAAGGAAAAAAAAGAAAAAGAAAAATAGTAAATGACAAAAATGCCCTTGATCACCGGAAAGTCAAGTCCTTATTTGAAACAAATATAACCACTTTAGGCCCTTATTTGGAACAATATTCACTTCAAGTCGTTATTTGAAAAAGTGATAACACTTCAGGCTCTTATTTGAAATAAAGTCAATTCCGAGCCCTTATTTAAAAAATTGAGAGCACTTGGGGCCTTTTTTTGGAATTTTCCCTTTAAAATTTTTTATATCACAACAATTTTCTAAATAAATATGTCATATTGAATATAATTATTTCTAGAACGACATAAGAACATCAACTTACCTTACATATTAAGTGGATGTCATCTTTCTCGTTTACACGCACTGGGAGCATTGATGAAATGGGATGTTTTACTATTAGTATTTGTCATTTAAGGGTTAATAACACGAAAAATCTCAATACATGTATGATAAATTTACTCTAAAGTAATTTTTTGACTACCGAAATATTTAAATTGATGACAAATTTATCTTATGTTAATTTTCATTAAATTATACTTGTCAAATTATTCAGTTGGATGACACGTGATAATTGACGGATATATAAGTTTATGCTTTTACCCTTCGTTTATCACAAGTGTACCAATGTATGGTTTTTCGTGAACGAAGATAAATTAATCACAAATGTACTAATTTAGGATTTTTGAAGGTCAAAAAATTAATTTAAAGTAAAGTTATCACGGATGTCCCAATTTGAGGTTTTTAATAGTTAAAAAATTAATTTGAAATAAAAATTATCATAAATATACTAATTTAAGGTTTTACTTGGTATTACCTAATCATTTAAATACATCTATTATCTATTATTACCATGCACGTATATTGTCTTTTAAGTTTTATGCAACGAATGAGGTGATCGGCCACTAACGAGGACAGCTAACAAGTCAACATTTGATTTTTAATTTCTAGAGTTTCAAAAAATGCATGATCTCTCTGAACCATAAAAAAAAAAAAAAAAAGAACAAGGTGATGGGTGAGTTAAGTTCCTTTATGACCATGTCTTTGTGAACCGCCGTAGATGGCGGTACGAATTCAAAGACGTGGACCCAATTCTCCCGTTCTCGTCCTACCTATCTTTGTACACGTTGTCCAATCTAGCTTCCCCATGAACCAACAGTTACTCCCCTTCCAAGTGCAATCGTGGCCCCACTTGAAAGATGCTTTCTACTGTCTTTCGTTGGGCTTTGCTTTTCCAAACGGGATATCGGCCCCGTTTGGTTCAGCATTCCCAAGGGGCTTTCAGCCCTGAAAGCCCCTTGGGAAAATGCAAACCTGTTTGGGAAATTTTTTAAAGAGCCTTGGGGAAATGCACTTGCATTTCCAAAGAGCCTAAAGGCCTTTGAGCCAATGGACCTCCGGAGCAAAGATTCCCATTCTAGCATTCTCGGAATGCCGAGAGGGAGTTAATGAATTTTTTTATTTCCCATCTTACCCTCATTTAATAATTGGAATTCCCGTTTTACCCCTTTTATCCTCTCACAAAGCTTCTTCATCCGTCTTCTTCATCTTCCCCGCGTGGCGCCGACGACCGCCAACGACCGCCGCCTTTGGTCGCGCGACCTCAGCGGTCGCGCGATCCAGGCGTCGCCTGAGGTCCGGTGACCTCAGGCGGTCGAGCGCCTCGGTTGCGTGAACCAGGCGGTCGAGCGCCTCGGTTGCGTGAACCAGGCGGTCGCGCGACTCGGGTCGCTCGACCACCGCCTGGGTCGCGCACCCAGCGACGGAGGCGACCCAGGCGGCCGCCTCCGTCGCCTGGGTTCACGAGACCTGTGACCGTCCGCCCGGGTCGCGCACCAGCCGACGGAGGCGACCCGTGGCCGCCTCCGTCGCCCGGTTCGCGAGACCCGGGCGGCCGCCTCCGTCGCCCGGGTTCGCGAGACCCGGCGGCCGCCTCCGTCGCCCGGGTTCGCGAGACCTGTGCGGCCGCCTCCGTCGCCCGGGTTCGCGAGACCCAGGGCGGCCGCCTCCGTCG
Organism: Angophora floribunda; assembly: GCA_014182895.1. Lineage (NCBI taxonomy): Eukaryota > Viridiplantae > Streptophyta > Magnoliopsida > Myrtales > Myrtaceae > Angophora > Angophora floribunda. Next base: position 11,385,190 of record CM024706.1, on the reverse strand, counting down.
CCGGGTTCGCGAGACCCGGCGACCGTCCGCCCGGCCGCGCGACCAGCGACCGTCCGCCGGGCCGCGCGAAACCAGCGACGGAGGCGTCCCGCCCGGGCGTCGGCCGGGCGATCGCCGCTTGAGGTCGCCCGACCTCGCCGCCTCGCCCGAGGTCGCGCGACCTCGAGCCAGCCTTTCGGTGGCCGATCGCCGCCGGAGCTTGACTAGCGGCCGAGATCCGCGCCGGAAGCTAAACCGAAAAAAAAAAAATTATTTACAAATTTTTTATTAAAAAAATTTCTCAAAAGTCCATTTACAAAACGTAATATTTACCAAACGGCATTTAGGCCAAAGTTGTTTCACAATACAAAATTTACCAAACGGTATTTGCATTTCGAAAAACCCCTTTAGCCCAAATGTATTTGCATTTTCCCAAATGCATTTCCCCAAAGCCGAACCAAACGCACCCATCTTCTTACCCACTTTAGGGTTGCCTTTGGAAAAAAAGGAGAAAGTAAGTAAAAAGAAGACCGGGAAAAAGAGGACACATCAAATCGTGGGACGGTAATACCACCTACAGTGAATTTTCAAGCTTTCGTTATTGCAAACCCGAAAAATGCAATTTCAATTCAAAAATTATTTTTTCATTTTTATTTCTTAAACGAATTTTTAAAAAAAAGAACGTATTTAATAATTGTATAAAATTTACAAAAATACATTTGATACGACTTTAAAAATTTCTATTTCTAATTTTTCATGTAATTATAAAATTGTGAGTGAAGACTTAATAAGACCGGACTTTTATAATGATTTAACTAAACAAGATATTCTAAAATGGTTTTAGAAAATCCAACATAATAATTAGTTAAAGATGAATGGCTGGAAATGATAGAGTCTTAGTAGTTTATAACTAATAATATGAAAATGTTGCAAGTAACTCTTTTGGCATTACAATAAATAAGTGCAAAGAAAATTTGAGTTCTTTTTAACTGTAAGAAAAAGAGCAAACGTTGCACAGTGGAATGAACAAGGACAAAACAATTAATAATAGACAAATGGTAATGCAAAATAATTATCAAAGCCATCTAATTTTTTTATTAGAACAGAATTGCATATGATCTTACAAGATGTCTCTAGTGGAATCTTAATGAAGAAGATTGTCTTCTCTGAGTCAAGTTGCTGAGCTATTACCACCAAGCGTTGTCTCTAAAAGAAAATAGCATTCAAAAATTCATACAGTAAAACCCTCAAAGCTTATTCAATTTTGGATCCAATTTTAATCAAAATATTTTCACATTTTTTACACTAAACTAATTCTAGACAAGAATTAATACTACAATATAGTCAAACCACTCAAAATTTAACTTCTAAAATTTTTCCTTAATTTTTTAAATTTTAAATTTTTTGTTTAATTTTTTATTTCGAAAAATGGGAACTCCGATCGTGGGTAGGAGATCAATATAGATGTGGGTCTCCATTAGATCTTGTGTTGATTTTGTAAATACAAGTATTAGATTATGCCGAGCTTTGTTTCTAAGTGGATGGTTATTCAGATCTGTCTACTGACTAGTTTGAAAAGTTGCGGTTTTGCTTCACCGACAAGTTATCTCACTTTTTCTAGTCGGCTTTTGGAAAAAGGAAAAATAAGATAAAAAGGAAAAGGGCAAAAAGACGACATATCAAATCAAAGAACAATGATATGATGGATTTCAAGCACTACTCTTCCACAAACATCAACAAAACCTTATTTGTTTAATCAAATTAATCTTAATTTGAAATCAGTAATTTTTCGGCCCGAAACATGTAAAATCTTCACAAACATAATTTCTATATTTTTTCAACATTTTTTGTATTTAAATAAAATTTTAAATATTAATAGAAAAGTTAACGATTGTTTTTGCATTTTGAAAAACACAAACAAATGAGTGCGAGATGGAGTGCTGCCTTTGTAAGTGGATGGTAATTCCAATTTGACTACCCACTAGCTTGAAAAGTCGTGGTTTTGCTTCACCGACAAGTTATTTCACTTTTTCTTGTCGACTTTTAGAAAAAGGAAAAGAAACATAAAAAGGAAAAGGGCAAAAAGAAGACATATCAAATCAAAGGACAATGATATGATGGATTTCATGCACTACTCTTCTACAAACATCAACAAAACCTTATTTGTTTAATCAAATTAATCTTAATTTGAAATCAGTAATTTTTCGGCCCGAAACATGTAAAATCTTCACAAACATAATTTCTATATATTTTTCAACATTTTTTGTATTTAAATAAAATTTTAAATTTTAATAGAAAAGTTAACGATTGTTTTTGCATTTTCAAAAACACAAACAAATGAGTGCGAGATGGAGTGCTGCCTTTGTAACTGGATGGTTATTCCAATTTCTCTACCGACTAGTTTGAAAAGTCGTGGTTTTGCTTCACCGACAAGTTACCTCACTTTTTCTGATCGGCTTTTGGAAAAAGGAAAAAGTAAGATAAAAAGGAAAAGGGGAAAAGATGACACATCAGATCAAAGGACAATGATATGATGGATTTCAAGCACTACTCTTCCACAAACATCAACAAAACCTTATTTGTTTAATCAAATTAATCTTAATTTGAAATCAGTAATTTTTCGGCCCGAAACATGTAAAATCTTCACAAACATAATTTATATATATTTTTCAACATTTTTTGTATTTCTATAAAATTTTAATTTTAATAGAAAAGTTAACGTTTGTTTTTGCATTTTGAAAAACACAAACAAATGAGTGCGAGATGGAGTGCTGCCTTTGTAAGTGGATGGTTATTCCAATTTGACTACCCACTAGCTTGAAAAGTCGTGGTTTTGCTTCACCGACAAGTTATTTCACTTTTTCTTGTCGGCTTTTAGAAAAAGGAAAAGAAAGATAAAAAGGAAAAGGGCAAAAAGACGACATATCAAATCAAAGGACAATGATATGATGAATTTCATGCACTACTCTTCCACAAACATCAACAAAACCTTATTTGTTTAATCAAATTAATCTTAATTTGAAATCAGTAATTTTTCGGCCCGAAACATGTAAAATCTTCACAAACATAATTTATATATATTTTTCAACATTTTTTGTATTTAAATAAAATTTTAAATTTTAATAGAAAAGTTAACGATTGTTTTTGCATTTTGAAAAACACAAACAAATGAGTGCGAGATGGTGTGCTGCCTTTGTAAGTGGATGGTTATTCCAATTTGACTACCCACTAGCTTGAAAAGTCATGGTTTTGCTTCACCGACAAGTTATCTCACTTTTTCTAGTCGGCTTTTGGAAAAAGGAAAAGTAAGATAAAAAGGAAAAGGGCAAAAAGACGACATATCAAATCAAAGGACAATGATATGATGGATTTCAAGCACTACTCTTCCACAATCATCAACAAAACCTTATTTGTTTAATCAAATTAATCTTAATTTGAAATCAGTAATTTTTCGGCCCGAAACATGTAAAATCTTCACAAAGATAATTTCTATATATTTTTCAACATTTTTTGTATTTAAATAAAATTTTAAATTTTAATAAAAAAGTTAATGATTGTTTTTGCATTTTGAAAAACACAAACAAAAGAGTGCGAGATGGAGTGCTGCCTTTATAAGTGGATGGTTATTCCAATTTGACTACCCACTAGCTTGACAAGTCGTGGTTTTGCTTCACCGACAAGTTCTCTCACTTTTTTCTGGTCGGCTTTTGGAAAAAGGAAAAGTAAGATAAAAAGGAAAAGGGCAAAAAGACGACATATCAAATCAAAGGACAATGATAGGATGGATTTCAAGCACTACTCTTCCACAAACATCAACAAAACCTTATTTGTTTAATCAAATTAATCTTAATTTGAATTCAGTAATTTTTCGGCCCGAAACATGTAAAATCTTCACAAACATAATTTATATATATTTTTCAACATTTTTTGTATTTATATAAAATTTTAAATTTTAATAGAAAAGTTAACGTTTGTTTTTGCATTTTGAAAAACACAAACAAATGAGTGCGAGATGGAGTGCTGCCTTTGTAAGTGGATGGTTATTCCAATTTGACTACCCACTAGCTTGAAAAGTCGTGGTTTTGCTTCACCGACAAGTTATTTCACTTTTTCTTGTCGGCTTTTAGAAAAAGGAAAAGAAAGATAAAAAGGAAAAGGGCAAAAAGACGACATATCAAATCAAAGGACAATGATATGATGAATTTCAAGCACTACTCTTCCACAAACATCAACAAAACCTTATTTGTTTAATCAAATTAATCTTAACTTGAATTCAGTAATTTTTCGGCCCGAAACATGTAAAATCTTCACAAACATAATTTATATATATTTTTCAACATTTTTTGTATTTATATAAAATTTTAAATTTTAATAGAAAAGTTAACGTTTGTTTTTGCATTTTGAAAAACACAAACAAATGAGTGCGAGATGGAGTGCTGCCTTTGTAAGTGGATGGTTATTCCAATTTGACTACCCACTAGCTTGAAAAGTCGTGGTTTTGCTTCACCGACAAGTTATTTCACTTTTTCTTGTCGGCTTTTAGAAAAAGGAAAAGAAAGATAAAAAGGAAAAGGGCAAAAAGACGACATATCAAATCAAAGGACAATGATATGATGAATTTCATGCACTACTCTTCCACAAACATCAACAAAACCTTATTTGTTTAATCAAATTAATCTTAATTTGAAATCAGTAATTTTTCGGCCCGAAACATGTAAAATCTTCACAAACATAATTTATATATATTTTTCAACATTTTTTGTATTTAAATAAAATTTTAAATTTTAATAGAAAAGTTAACGATTGTTTTTGCATTTTGAAAACACAAACAAATGAGTGCGAGATGGAGTGCTGCCTTTATAAGTGGATGGTTATTCCAATTTGACTACCCACTAGCTTGAAAAGTCGTGGTTTTGCTTCACCGACAAGTTATCTCACTTTTTCTAGTCGGCTTTTGGAAAAAGGAAAAGTAAGATAAAAAGGAAAAGGGCAAAAAGACGACATATCAAATCAAAGGACAATGATATGATGGATTTCAAGCACTACTCTTCCACAAACATCAACAAAACCTTATTTGTTTAATCAAATTAATCTTAATTTGAAATCAGTAATTTTTCGGCCCGAAACATGTAAAATCTTCACAAACATAATTTCTATATATTTTTCAACATTTTTTGTATTTAAATAAAATTTTAAATTTTAATAGAAAAGTTAACGATTGTTTTTGCATTTTGAAAAACACAAACAAATGAGTGCGAGATGGTGTGCTGCCTTTGTAAGTGGATGGTTATTCCAATTTGACTACCCACTAGCTTGAAAAGTCGTGGTTTTGCTTCACCGACAAGTTATCTCACTTTTTCTGGTCGGCTTTTGGAAAAAGGAAAAGTAAGATAAAAAGGAAAAGGGCAAAAAGATGACATATCAAATCAAAGGACAATGATAGGATGGATTTCAAGCACTACTCTTCCACAAACATCAACAAAACCTTATTTGTTTAATCAAATTAATATTAATTTGAAATCAGTAATTTTTCGGCCCGAAACATGTAAAATCTTCACAAACATAATTTATATATATTTTTCAACATTTTTTGTATTTATATAAAATTTTAATTTTAATAGAAAAGTTAACGTTTGTTTTTGCATTTTGAAAAACACAAACAAATGAGTGCGAGATGGAGTGCTGCCTTTGTAAGTGGATGGTTATTCCAATTTGACTACCCACTAGCTTGAAAAGTCGTGGTTTTGCTTCACCGACAAGTTATTTCACTTTTTCTTGTCGGCTTTTAGAAAAAGGAAAAGAAAGATAAAAAGGAAAAGGGCAAAAAGACGACATATCAAATCAAAGGACAATGATATGATGGATTTCAAGCACTACTCTTCCACAATCATCAACAAAACCTTATTTGTTTAATCAAATTAATCTTAATTTGAAATCAGTAATTTTTCGGCCCGAAACATGTAAAATCTTCACAAACATAATTTCTATATATTTTTCAACATTTTTTGTATTTAAATAAAATTTTAAATTTTAATAGAAAAGTTAACGATTGTTTTTGCATTTTGAAAAACACAAACAAATGAGTGCGAGATGGTGTGCTGCCTTTGTAAGTGGATGGTTATTCCAATTTGACTACCCACTAGCTTGAAAAGTCGTGGTTTTGCTTCACCGACAAGTTATCTCACTTTTTCTGGTCGGCTTTTAGAAAAAGGAAAAGTAAGATAAAAAGGAAAAGGGCAAAAAGATGACATATCAAATCAAAGGACAATGATAGGATGGATTTCAAGCACTACTCTTCCACAAACATCAACAAAACCTTATTTGTTTACTCAAATTAATATTAATTTGAAATCAGTAATTTTTCGGCCCGAAACATGTAAAATCTTCACAAACATAATTTATATATATTTTTCAACATTTTTTGTATTTATATAAAATTTTAAATTTTAATAGAAAAGTTAACGATTGTTTTTGCATTTTGAAAAACACAAACAAATGAGTGCGAGATGGTGTGCTGCCTTTGTAAGTGGATGGTTATTCCAATTTGACTACCCACTAGCTTGAAAAGTCATGGTTTTGCTTCACCGACAAGTTATCTCACTTTTTCTAGTCGGCTTTTGGAAAAAGGAAAAGTAAGATAAAAAGGAAAAGGGCAAAAAGACGACATATCAAATCAAAGGACAATGATATGATGGATTTCAAGCACTACTCTTCCACAAACATCAACAAAACCTTATTTGTTTAATCAAATTAATCTTAATTTGAAACCAGTAATTTTTCGGCCCGAAACATGTAAAATCTTCACAAACATAATTTCTATATATTTTTCAACATTTTTTGTATTTAAATAAAATTTTAAATTTTAATAAAAAAGTTAATGATTGTTTTATCATTTTGAAAAACACAAACAAAAGAGTGCGAGATGGAGTGCTGCCTTTATAAGTGGATGGTTATTCCAATTTGACTACCCACTAGCTTGACAAGTCGTGGTTTTGCTTCACCGACAAGTTATCTCACTTTTTCTGGTCGGCTTTTGGAAAAAGGAAAAGTAAGATAAAAAGGAAAAGGGCAAAAAGACAACATATCAAATCAAAGGACAATGATAGGATGGATTTCAAGCACTACTCTTCCACAAACATCAACAAAACCTTATTTGTTTAATCAAATTAATCTTAATTTGAAATCAGTAATTTTTCGGCCCGAAACATGTAAAATCTTCACAAACATAATTTCTATATATTTTTCAACATTTTTTGTATTTAAATAAAATTTTAAATTTTAATAGAAAAGTTAACGATTGTTTTTGCATTTTCAAAAACACAAACAAATGAGTGCGAGATGGAGTGCTGCCTTTGTAACTGGATGGTTATTCCAATTTCTCTACCGACTAGTTTGAAAAGTCGTGGTTTTGCTTCACCGACAAGTTACCTCACTTTTTCTTGTCGGCTTTTGGAAAAAGGAAAAGTAAGATAAAAAGGAAAAGGGCAAAAAGACGACATATCAAATCAAAAGACAATGATATGATGGATTTCAAGCACTACTCTTCCACAAACATCAACAAAACCTTATTTGTTTAATCAAATTAATCTTAATTTGAAATCAGTAATTTTTCGGCCCGAAACATGTAAAATCTTCACAAACATAATTTATATATATTTTTCAACATTTTTTGTATTTATATAAAATTTTAATTTTAATAGAAAAGTTAACGTTTGTTTTTGCATTTTGAAAAACACAAACAAATGAGTGCGAGATGGAGTGCTGCCTTTGTAAGTGGATGGTTATTCCAATTTGACTACCCACTAGCTTGAAAAGTCGTGGTTTTGCTTCACCGACAAGTTATTTCACTTTTTCTTGTCGGCTTTTAGAAAAAGGAAAAGAAAGATAAAAAGGAAAAGGGCAAAAAGACGACATATCAAATCAAAGGACAATGATATGATGAATTTCATGCACTACTCTTCCACAAACATCAACAAAACCTTATTTGTTTAATCAAATTAATCTTAATTTGAAATCAGTAATTTTTCGGCCCGAAACATGTAAAATCTTCACAAACATAATTTATATATATTTTTCAACATTTTTTGTATTTAAATAAAATTTTAAATTTTAATAGAAAAGTTAACGATTGTTTTTGCATTTTGAAAAACACAAACAAATGAGTGCGAGATGGTGTGCTGCCTTTGTAAGTGGATGGTTATTCCAATTTGACTACCCACTAGCTTGAAAAGTCATGGTTTTGCTTCACCGACAAGTTATCTCACTTTTTCTAGTCGGCTTTTGGAAAAAGGAAAAGTAAGATAAAAAAAGGAAAAGGGCAAAAAGACGACATATCAAATCAAAGGACAATGATATGATGGATTTCAAGCACTACTCTTCCACAAACATCAACAAAACCTTATTTGTTTAATCAAATTAATCTTAATTTGAAACCAGTAATTTTTCGGCCCGAAACATGTAAAATCTTCACAAACATAATTTCTATATATTTTTCAACATTTTTTGTATTTAAATAAAATTTTAAATTTTAATAAAAAGTTAATGATTGTTTTTGCATTTTGAAAAACACAAACAAAAGAGTGCGAGATGGAGTGCTGCCTTTATAAGTGGATGGTTATTCCAATTTGACTACCCACTAGCTTGACAAGTCGTGGTTTTGCTTCACCGACAAGTTATCTCACTTTTTCTGGTCGGCTTTTGGAAAAAGGAAAAGTAAGATAAAAAGGAAAAGGGCAAAAAGACAACATATCAAATCAAAGGACAATGATATGATGAATTTCAAGCACTACTCTTCCACAAACATCAACAAAACCTTATTTGTTTAATCAAATTAATCTTAATTTGAAATCAGTAATTTTTCGGCCCGAAACATGTAAAATCTTCACAAACATAATTTATATATATTTTTCAACATTTTTTGTATTTATATAAAATTTTAATTTTAATAGAAAAGTTAACGTTTGTTTTTGCATTTTGAAAAACACAAACAAATGAGTGCGAGATGGAGTGCTGCCTTTGTAAGTGGATGGTTATTCCAATTTGACTACCCACTAGCTTGAAAAGTCGTGGTTTTGCTTCACCGACAAGTTATTTCACTTTTTCTTGTCGGCTTTTAGAAAAAGGAAAAGAAAGATAAAAAGGAAAAGGGCAAAAAGACGACATATCAAATCAAAGGACAATGATATGATGAATTTCATGCACTACTCTTCCACAAACATCAACAAAACCTTATTTGTTTAATCAAATTAATCTTAATTTGAAATCAGTAATTTTTCTGCCCGAAACATGTAAAATCTTCACAAACATAATTTATATATATTTTTCAACATTTTTTGTATTTAAATAAAATTTTAAATTTTAATAGAAAAGTTAACGATTGTTTTTGCATTTTGAAAAACACAAACAAATGAGTGCGAGATGGTGTGCTGCCTTTGTAAGTGGATGGTTATTCCAATTTGACTACCCACTAGCTTGAAAAGTCATGGTTTTGCTTCACCGACAAGTTATCTCACTTTTTCTAGTCGGCTTTTGGAAAAAGGAAAAGTAAGATAAAAAGGAAAAGGGCAAAAAAGACGACATATCAAATCAAAGGACAATGATATGATGGATTTCAAGCACTACTCTTCCACAAACATCAACAAAACCTTATTTGTTTAATCAAATTAATCTTAATTTGAAATCAGTAATTTTTCGGCCCGAAACATGTAAAATCTTCACAAACATAATTTCTATATATTTTTCAACATTTTTTGTATTTGAATAAAATTTTAAATTTTAATAAAAAAGTTAATGATTGTTTTTGCATTTTGAAAAACACAAACAAAAGAGTGCGAGATGGAGTGCTGCCTTTATAAGTGGATGGTTATTCCAATTTGACTACCCACTAGCTTGACAAGTCGTGGTTTTGCTTCACCGACAAGTTATCTCACTTTTTCTGGTCGGCTTTTGGAAAAAGGAAAAGTAAGATAAAAAGGAAAAGGGCAAAAAGACAACATATCAAATCAAAGGACAATGATAGGATGGATTTCAAGCACTACTCTTCCACAAACATCAACAAAACCTTATTTGTTTAATCAAATTAATCTTAATTTGAAATCAGTAATTTTTCGGCCCGAAACATGTAAAATCTTCACAAACATAATTTCTATATATTTTTCAACATTTTTTGTATTTAAATAAAATTTTAAATTTTAATAGAAAAGTTAACGATTGTTTTTGCATTTTCAAAAACACAAACAAATGAGTGCGAGATGGAGTGCTGCCTTTGTAACTGGATGGTTATTCCAATTTCTCTACCGACTAGTTTGAAAAGTCGTGGTTTTGCTTCACCGACAAGTTACCTCACTTTTTCTAGTCGGCTTTTGGAAAAAGGAAAAGTAAGATAAAAAGGAAAAGGGCAAAAAGACGACATATCAAATCAAAGGACAATGATATGATGGATTTCAAGCACTACTCTTCCACAAACATCAACAAAACCTTATTTGTTTAATCAAATTAATCTTAATTTGAAATCAGTAATTTTTCGGCCCGAAACATGTAAAATCTTCACAAACATAATTTATATATATTTTTCAACATTTTTTGTATTTCTATAAAATTTTAATTTTAATAGAAAAGTTAACGTTTGTTTTTGCATTTTGAAAAACACAAACAAATGAGTGCGAGATGGAGTGCTGCCTTTGTAAGTGGATGGTTATTCCAATTTGACTACCCACTAGCTTGAAAAGTCGTGGTTTTGCTTCACCGACAAGTTATTTCACTTTTTCTTGTCGGCTTTTAGAAAAAGGAAAAGAAAGATAAAAAGGAAAAGGGCAAAAAGACGACATATCAAATCAAAGGACAATGATATGATGAATTTCATGCACTACTCTTCCACAAACATCAACAAAACCTTATTTGTTTAATCAAATTAATCTTAATTTGAAATCAGTAATTTTTCGGCCCGAAACATGTAAAATCTTCACAAACATAATTTATATATATTTTTCAACATTTTTTGTATTTAAATAAAATTTTAAATTTTAATAGAAAAGTTAACGATTGTTTTTGCATTTTGAAAAACACAAACAAATGAGTGCGAGATGGTGTGCTGCCTTTGTAAGTGGATGGTTATTCCAATTTGACTACCCACTAGCTTGAAAAGTCGTGGTTTTGCTTCACCGACAAGTTATCTCACTTTTTCTAGTCGGCTTTTGGAAAAAGGAAAAGTAAGATAAAAAGGAAAAGGGCAAAAAGACGACATATCAAATCAAAGGACAATGATATGATGGATTTCAAGCACTACTCTTCCACAATCATCAACAAAACCTTATTTGTTTAATCAAATTAATCTTAATTTGAAATCAGTAATTTTTCGGCCCGAAACATGTAAAATCTTCACAAACATAATTTATATATATTTTTCAACATTTTTTGTATTTAAATAAAATTTTAAATTTTAATAGAAAAGTTAACGATTGTTTTTGCATTTTGAAAAACACAAACAAATGAGTGCGAGATGGTGTGCTGCCTTTGTAAGTGGATGGTTATTCCAATTTGACTACCCACTAGCTTGAAAAGTCATGGTTTTGCTTCACCGACAAGTTATTTCACTTTTTCTTGTCGGCTTTTAGAAAAAGGAAAAGAAAGATAAAAAGGAAAAGGGCAAAAAGACGACATATCAAATCAAAGGACAATGATATGATGAATTTCATGCACTACTCTTCCACAAACATCAACAAAACCTTATTTGTTTAATCAAATTAATCTTAATTTGAAATCAGTAATTTTTCGGCCCGAAACATGTAAAATCTTCACAAACATAATTTATATATATTTTTCAACATTTTTTGTATTTAAATAAAATTTTAAATTTTAATAGAAAAGTTAACGATTGTTTTTGCATTTTGAAAAACACAAACAAATGAGTGCGAGATGGTGTGCTGCCTTTGTAAGTGGATGGTTATTCCAATTTCTCTACCCACTAGTTTGAAAAGTCGTGGTTTTGCTTCACCGACAAGTTATCTCACTTTTTCTAGTCGGCTTTTGGAAAAAGGAAAAGTAAGATAAAAAGGAAAAGGGCAAAAAGACGACATATCAAATCAAAGGACAATGATATGATGGATTTCAAGCACTACTCTTCCACAAACATCAACAAAACCTTATTTGTTTAATCAAATTAATCTTAATTTGAAATCAGTAATTTTTCGGCCCGAAACATGTAAAATCTTCACAAACATAATTTCTATATATTTTTCAACATTTTTTGTATTTAAATAAAATTTTAAATTTTAATAGAAAAGTTAACGATTGTTTTTGCATTTTGAAAAACACAAACAAATGAGTGCGAGATGGTGTGCTGCCTTTGTAAGTGGATGGTTATTCCAATTTGACTACCCACTAGCTTGAAAAGTCATGGTTTTGCTTCACCGACAAGTTATCTCACTTTTTCTAGTCGGCTTTTGGAAAAAGGAAAAGTAAGATAAAAAGGAAAAGGGCAAAAAGACGACATATCAAATCAAAGGACAATGATATGATGGATTTCAAGCACTACTCTTCCACAAACATCAACAAAACCTTATTTGTTTAATCAAATTAATCTTAATTTGAAATCAGTAATTTTTCGGCCCGAAACATGTAAAATCTTCACAAACATAATTTCTATATATTTTTCAACATTTTTTGTATTTGAATAAAATTTTAAATTTTAATAAAAAAGTTAATGATTGTTTTTGCATTTTGAAAAACACAAACAAAAGAGTGCGAGATGGAGTGCTGCCTTTATAAGTGGATGGTTATTCCAATTTGACTACCCACTAGCTTGACAAGTCGTGGTTTTGCTTCACCGACAAGTTATCTCACTTTTTCTTGGTCGGCTTTTGGAAAAAGGAAAAGTAAGATAAAAAGGAAAAGGGCAAAAAGACAACATATCAAATCAAAGGACAATGATAGGATGGATTTCAAGCACTACTCTTCCACAAACATCAACAAAACCTTATTTGTTTAATCAAATTAATCTTAATTTGAAATCAGTAATTTTTCGGCCCGAAACATGTAAAATCTTCACAAACATAATTTCTATATATTTTTTTCAACATTTTTTGTATTTAAATAAAATTTTAAATTTTAATAGAAAAGTTAACGATTGTTTTTGCATTTTCAAAAACACAAACAAATGAGTGCGAGATGGAGTGCTGCCTTTGTAAGTGGATGGTTATTCCAATTTCTACCCACTAGTTTGAAAAGTCGTGGTTTTGCTTCACCGACAAGTTATTTCACTTTTTCTTGTCGGCTTTTGAAAAAGGAAAAGTAAGATAAAAAGGAAAAGGGCAAAAAGACGACATATCAAATCAAAGGACAATGATATGATGGATTTCAAGCACTACTCTTCCACAAACATCAACAAAACCTTATTTGTTTAATCAAATTAATCTTAATTTGAAATCAGTAATTTTTCGGCCCGAAACATGTAAAATCTTCACAAACATAATTTATATATATTTTTCAACATTTTTTGTATTTAAATAAAATTTTAAATTTTAATAGAAAAGTTAACGATTGTTTTTGCATTTTGAAAAACACAAACAAATGAGTGCGAGATGGTGTGCTGCCTTTGTAAGTGGATGGTTATTCCAATTTGACTACCCACTAGCTTGAAAAGTCATGGTTTTGCTTCACCGACAAGTTATCTCACTTTTTTGTCGGCTTTTGGAAAAAGGAAAAGTAAGATAAAAAGGAAAAGGGCAAAAAGACGACATATCAAATCAAAGGACAATGATATGATGGATTTCAAGCACTACTCTTCCACAATCATCAACAAAACCTTATTTGTTTAATCAAATTAATCTTAATTTGAAATCAGTAATTTTTCGGCCCGAAACATGTAAAATCTTCACAAACATAATTTATATATATTTTTCAACATTTTTTGTATTTAAATAAAATTTTAAATTTTAATAGAAAAGTTAACGATTGTTTTTGCATTTTGAAAAACACAAACAAATGAGTGCGAGATGGTGTGCTGCCTTTGTAAGTGGATGGTTATTCCAATTTGACTACCCACTAGCTTGAAAAGTCATGGTTTTGCTTCACCGACAAGTTATCTCACTTTTTCTAGTCGGCTTTTGGAAAAAGGAAAAGTAAGATAAAAAGGAAAAGGGCAAAAAAAAGACGACATATCAAATCAAAGGACAATGATATGATGGATTTCAAGCACTACTCTTCCACAAACATCAACAAAACCTTATTTGTTTAATCAAATTAATCTTAATTTGAAATCCAGTAATTTTTCGGCCCGAAACATGTAAAATCTTCACAAACATAATTTCTATATATTTTTCAACATTTTTTGTATTTAAATAAAATTTTAAATTTTAATAAAAAGTTAATGATTGTTTTTGCATTTTGAAAAACACAAACAAAAGAGTGCGAGATGGAGTGCTGCCTTTATAAGTGGATGGTTATTCCAATTTGACTACCCACTAGCTTGACAAGTCGTGGTTTTGCTTCACCGACAAGTTATTTCACTTTTTCTTGTCGGCTTTTAGAAAAAGGAAAAGAAAGATAAAAAGGAAAAGGGCAAAAAGACGACATATCAAATCAAAGGACAATGATATGATGAATTTCAAGCACTACTCTTCCACAAACATCAACAAAACCTTATTTGTTTAATCAAATTAATCTTAATTTGAAATCAGTAATTTTTCGGCCCGAAACATGTAAAATCTTCACAAACATAATTTATATATATTTTTCAACATTTTTTGTATTTAAATAAAATTTTAAATTTTAATAGAAAAGTTAACGATTGTTTTTGCATTTTGAAAAACACAAACAAATGAGTGCGAGATGGTGTGCTGCCTTTGTAAGTGGATGGTTATTCCAATTTGACTACCCACTAGCTTGAAAAGTCGTGGTTTTGCTTCACCGACAAGTTATTTCACTTTTTCTTGTCGGCTTTTGAAAAAAGGAAAAGTAAGATAAAAAGGAAAAGGGCAAAAAGACGACATATCAAATCAAAGGACAATGATATGATGAATTTCAAGCACTACTCTTCCACAAACATCAACAAAACCTTATTTGTTTAATCAAATTAATCTTAATTTGAAATCAGTAATTTTTCGGCCCGAAACATGTAAAATCTTCACAAACATAATTTATATATATTTTTCAACATTTTTTGTATTTAAATAAAATTTTAAATTTTAATAGAAAAGTTAACGATTGTTTTTGCATTTTGAAAAACACAAACAAATGAGTGCGAGATGGTGTGCTGCCTTTGTAAGTGGATGGTTATTCCAATTTGACTACCCACTAGCTTGAAAAGTCGTGGTTTTGCTTCACCGACAAGTTATCTCACTTTTTCTTGTCGGCTTTTGAAAAAGGAAAAGAAAGATAAAAAGGAAAAGGGCAAAAAGACGACATATCAAATCAAAGGACAATGATATGATGGATTTCAAGCACTACTCTTCCACAAACATCAACAAAACCTTATTTGTTTAATCAAATTAATCTTAATTTGAAATCAGTAATTTTTCGGCCCGAAACATGTAAAATCTTCACAAACATAATTTATATATATTTTTCAACATTTTTTGTATTTAAATAAAATTTTAAATTTTAATAGAAAAGTTAACGATTGTTTTTGCATTTTGAAAAACACAAACAAATGAGTGCGAGATGGTGTGCTGCCTTTGTAAGTGGATGGTTATTCCAATTTGACTACCCACTAGCTTGAAAAGTCGTGGTTTTGCTTCACCGACAAGTTATTTCACTTTTTCTTGTCGGCTTTTGAAAAAGGAAAAGAAAGATAAAAAGGAAAAGGGCAAAAAGACGACATATCAAATCAAAGGACAATGATATGATGAATTTCAAGCACTACTCTTCCACAAACATCAACAAAACCTTATTTGTTTAATCAAATTAATCTTAATTTGAAATCAGTAATTTTTCGGCCCGAAACATGTAAAATCTTCACAAACATAATTTATATATATTTTTCAACATTTTTTGTATTTAAATAAAATTTTAAATTTTAATAGAAAAGTTAACGATTGTTTTTGCATTTTGAAAAACACAAACAAATGAGTGCGAGATGGTGTGCTGCCTTTGTAAGTGGATGGTTATTCCAATTTCTCTACCGACTAGTTTGAAAAGTCGTGGTTTTGCTTCACCGACAAGTTATCTCACTTTTTCTAGTCGGCTTTTGGAAAAAGGAAAAGTAAGATAAAAAGGAAAAGGGCAAAAAGACGACATATCAAATCAAAGGACAATGATATGATGGATTTCAAGCACTACTCTTCCACAAACATCAACAAAACCTTATTTGTTTAATCAAATTAATCTTAATTTGAAACCAGTAATTTTTCGGCCCGAAACATGTAAAATCTTCACAAACATAATTTCTATATATTTTTCAACATTTTTTGTATTTAAATAAAATTTTAAATTTTAATAAAAAAGTTAATGATTGTTTTTGCATTTTGAAAAACACAAACAAAAGAGTGCGAGATGGAGTGCTGCCTTTATAAGTGGATGGTTATTCCAATTTGACTACCCACTAGCTTGACAAGTCGTGGTTTTGCTTCACCGACAAGTTATCTCACTTTTTCTGGTCGGCTTTTGGAAAAAGGAAAAGTAAGATAAAAAGGAAAAGGGCAAAAAGACAACATATCAAATCAAAGGACAATGATAGGATGGATTTCAAGCACTACTCTTCCACAAACATCAACAAAACCTTATTTGTTTAATCAAATTAATCTTAATTTGAAATCAGTAATTTTTCGGCCCGAAACATGTAAAATCTTCACAAACATAATTTCTATATATTTTTCAACATTTTTTGTATTTAAATAAAATTTTAAATTTTAATAGAAAAGTTAACGATTGTTTTTGCATTTTCAAAAACACAAACAAATGAGTGCGAGATGGAGTGCTGCCTTTGTAACTGGATGGTTATTCCAATTTCTCTACCGACTAGTTTGAAAAGTCGTGGTTTTGCTTCACCGACAAGTTAGCTCACTTTTTCTTGTCGGCTTTTGGAAAAAGGAAAAGTAAGATAAAAAGGAAAAGGGCAAAAAGACGACATATCAAATCAAAGGACAATGATATGATGGATTTCAAGCACTACTCTTCCACAAACATCAACAAAACCTTATTTGTTTAATCAAATTAATCTTAATTTGAAATCAGTAATTTTTCGGCCCGAAACATGTAAAATCTTCACAAACATAATTTATATATATTTTTCAACATTTTTTGTATTTAAATAAAATTTTAAATTTTAATAGAAAAGTTAACGATTGTTTTTGCATTTTGAAAAACACAAACAAATGAGTGCGAGATGGTGTGCTGCCTTTGTAAGTGGATGGTTATTCCAATTTGACTACCCACTAGCTTGAAAAGTCGTGGTTTTGCTTCACCGACAAGTTATTTCACTTTTTCTTGTCGGCTTTTAGAAAAAGGAAAAGAAGATAAAAAGGAAAAGGGCAAAAAGACGACATATCAAATCAAAGGACAATGATATGATGGATTTCAAGCACTACTCTTCCACAAACATCAACAAAACCTTATTTGTTTAATCAAATTAATCTTAATTTGAAATCAGTAATTTTTCGGCCCGAAACATGTAAAATCTTCACAAACATAATTTATATATATTTTTCAACATTTTTTGTATTTAAATAAAATTTTAAATTTTAATAGAAAAGTTAACGATTGTTTTTGCATTTTGAAAAACACAAACAAATGAGTGCGAGATGGTGTGCTGCCTTTGTAAGTGGATGGTTATTCCAATTTGACTACCCACTAGCTTGAAAAGTCGTGGTTTTGCTTCACCGACAAGTTATTTCACTTTTTCTTGTCGGCTTTTGAAAAAGGAAAAGAAGATAAAAAGGAAAAGGGCAAAAAGACGACATATCAAATCAAAGGACAATGATATGATGGATTTCAAGCACTACTCTTCCACAAACATCAACAAAACCTTATTTGTTTAATCAAATTAATCTTAATTTGAAATCAGTAATTTTTCGGCCCGAAACATGTAAAATCTTCACAAACATAATTTCTATATATTTTTCAACATTTTTTGTATTTAAATAAAATTTTAAATTTTAATAAAAAGTTAATGATTGTTTTTGCATTTTGAAAAACACAAACAAAAGAGTGCGAGATGGAGTGCTGCCTTTATAAGTGGATGGTTATTCCAATTTGACTACCCACTAGCTTGACAAGTCGTGGTTTTGCTTCACCGACAAGTTATCTCACTTTTTCTGGTCGGCTTTTGGAAAAAGGAAAAGTAAGATAAAAAGGAAAAGGGCAAAAAGACAACATATCAAATCAAAGGACAATGATAGGATGGATTTCAAGCACTACTCTTCCACAAACATCAACAAAACCTTATTTGTTTAATCAAATTAATCTTAATTTGAAATCAGTAATTTTTCGGCCCGAAACATGTAAAATCTTCACAAACATAATTTCTATATATTTTTCAACATTTTTTGTATTTAAATAAAATTTTAAATTTTAATAGAAAAGTTAACGATTGTTTTTGCATTTTCAAAAACACAAACAAATGAGTGCGAGATGGAGTGCTGCCTTTGTAACTGGATGGTTATTCCAATTTCTCTACCGACTAGTTTGAAAAGTCGTGGTTTTGCTTCACCGACAAGTTATCTCACTTTTTCTAGTCGGCTTTTGGAAAAAGGAAAAGTAAGATAAAAAGGAAAAGGGCAAAAAGACGACATATCAAATCAAAGGACAATGATATGATGGATTTCAAGCACTACTCTTCCACAAACATCAACAAAACCTTATTTGTTTAATCAAATTAATCTTAATTTGAAATCAGTAATTTTTCGGCCCGAAACATGTAAAATCTTCACAAACATAATTTATATATATTTTTCAACATTTTTTGTATTTAAATAAAATTTTAATTTTAATAGAAAAGTTAACGTTTGTTTTTGCATTTTGAAAAACACAAACAAATGAGTGCGAGATGGAGTGCTGCCTTTGTAAGTGGATGGTTATTCCAATTTGACTACCCACTAGCTTGAAAAGTCGTGGTTTTGCTTCACCGACAAGTTATTTCACTTTTTCTTGTCGGCTTTTAGAAAAAGGAAAAGAAAGATAAAAAGGAAAAGGGCAAAAAGACGACATATCAAATCAAAGGACAATGATATGATGAATTTCATGCACTACTCTTCCACAAACATCAACAAAACCTTATTTGTTTAATCAAATTAATCTTAATTTGAAATCAGTAATTTTTCGGCCCGAAACATGTAAAATCTTCACAAACATAATTTATATATATTTTTCAACATTTTTTGTATTTAAATAAAATTTTAAATTTTAATAGAAAAGTTAACGATTGTTTTTGCATTTTGAAAAACACAAACAAATGAGTGCGAGATGGTGTGCTGCCTTTGTAAGTGGATGGTTATTCCAATTTGACTACCCACTAGCTTGAAAAGTCATGGTTTTGCTTCACCGACAAGTTATCTCACTTTTTCTAGTCGGCTTTTGGAAAAAGGAAAAGTAAGATAAAAAGGAAAAGGGCAAAAAGACGACATATCAAATCAAAGGACAATGATATGATGGATTTCAAGCACTACTCTTCCACAATCATCAACAAAACCTTATTTGTTTAATCAAATTAATCTTAATTTGAAATCAGTAATTTTTCGGCCCGAAACATGTAAAATCTTCACAAACATAATTTATATATATTTTTCAACATTTTTTGTATTTAAATAAAATTTTAAATTTTAATAGAAAAGTTAACGATTGTTTTTGCATTTTGAAAAACACAAACAAATGAGTGCGAGATGGTGTGCTGCCTTTGTAAGTGGATGGTTATTCCAATTTGACTACCCACTAGCTTGAAAAGTCGTGGTTTTGCTTCACCGACAAGTTATCTCACTTTTTCTAGTCGGCTTTTGGAAAAAGGAAAAGTAAGATAAAAAGGAAAAGGGCAAAAAGACGACATATCAAATCAAAGGACAATGATATGATGGATTTCAAGCACTACTCTTCCACAAACATCAACAAAACCTTATTTGTTTAATCAAATTAATCTTAATTTGAAATCAGTAATTTTTCGGCCCGAAACATGTAAAATCTTCACAAACATAATTTCTATATATTTTTCAACATTTTTTGTATTTAAATAAAATTTTAAATTTTAATAAAAAAAAGTTAATGATTGTTTTTGCATTTTGAAAAACACAAACAAAAGAGTGCGAGATGGAGTGCTGCCTTTATAAGTGGATGGTTATTCCAATTTGACTACCCACTAGCTTGACAAGTCGTGGTTTTGCTTCACCGACAAGTTATCTCACTTTTTCTGGTCGGCTTTTGGAAAAAGGAAAAGTAAGATAAAAAGGAAAAGGGCAAAAAGACAACATATCAAATCAAAGGACAATGATAGGATGGATTTCAAGCACTACTCTTCCACAAACATCAACAAAACCTTATTTGTTTAATCAAATTAATCTTAATTTGAAATCAGTAATTTTTCGGCCCGAAACATGTAAAATCTTCACAAACATAATTTCTATATATTTTTCAACATTTTTTGTATTTAAATAAAATTTTAAATTTTAATAGAAAAGTTAACGATTGTTTTTGCATTTTCAAAAACACAAACAAATGAGTGCGAGATGGAGTGCTGCCTTTGTAACTGGATGGTTATTCCAATTTGACTACCGACTAGCTTGAAAAGTCGTGGTTTTGCTTCACCGACAAGTTATCTCACTTTTTCTTGTCGGCTTTTGGAAAAAGGAAAAGTAAGATAAAAAGGAAAAGGGCAAAAAAGACGACATATCAAATCAAAGGACAATGATATGATGGATTTCAAGCACTACTCTTCCACAAACATCAACAAAACCTTATTTGTTTAATCAAATTAATCTTAATTTGAAATCAGTAATTTTTCGGCCCGAAACATGTAAAATCTTCACAAACATAATTTATATATATTTTTCAACATTTTTTGTATTTAAATAAAATTTTAAATTTTAATAGAAAAGTTAACGATTGTTTTTGCATTTTGAAAAACACAAACAAATGAGTGCGAGATGGAGTGCTGCCTTTGTAAGTGGATGGTTATTCCAATTTGACTACCCACTAGCTTGAAAAGTCGTGGTTTTGCTTCACCGACAAGTTATCTCACTTTTTCTTCTGTCGGCTTTTGGAAAAAGGAAAAGTAAGATAAAAAGGAAAAGGGCAAAAAGACGACATATCAAATCAAAGGACAATGATATGATGGATTTCAAGCACTACTCTTCCACAAACATCAACAAAACCTTATTTGTTTAATCAAATTAATCTTAATTTGAAATCAGTAATTTTTCGGCCCGAAACATGTAAAATCTTCACAAACATAATTTATATATATTTTTCAACATTTTTTGTATTTAAATAAAATTTTAAATTTTAATAGAAAAGTTAACGATTGTTTTTGCATTTTGAAAAACACAAACAAATGAGTGCGAGATGGAGTGCTGCCTTTGTAAGTGGATGGTTATTCCAATTTGACTACCCACTAGCTTGAAAAGTCGTGGTTTTGCTTCACCGACAAGTTATTTCACTTTTTCTTGTCGGCTTTTGGAAAAAGGAAAAGAAAGATAAAAAGGAAAAGGGCAAAAAGACGACATATCAAATCAAAGGACAATGATATGATGGATTTCAAGCACTACTCTTCCACAAACATCAACAAAACCTTATTTGTTTAATCAAATTAATCTTAATTTGAAATCAGTAATTTTTCGGCCCGAAACATGTAAAATCTTCACAAACATAATTTATATATATTTTTCAACATTTTTTGTATTTAAATAAAATTTTAAATTTTAATAGAAAAGTTAACGATTGTTTTTGCATTTTGAAAAACACAAACAAATGAGTGCGAGATGGAGTGCTGCCTTTATAAGTGGATGGTTATTCCAATTTGACTACCCACTAGCTTGAAAAGTCGTGGTTTTGCTTCACCGACAAGTTATCTCACTTTTTCTAGTCGGCTTTTGGAAAAAGGAAAAGTAAGATAAAAAGGAAAAGGGCAAAAAGACGACATATCAAATCAAAGGACAATGATATGATGGATTTCAAGCACTACTCTTCCACAAACATCAACAAAACCTTATTTGTTTAATCAAATTAATCTTAATTTGAAATCAGTAATTTTTCGGCCCGAAACATGTAAAATCTTCACAAACATAATTTATATATATTTTTCAACATTTTTTGTATTTAAATAAAATTTTAAATTTTAATAGAAAAGTTAACGATTGTTTTTGCATTTTGAAAAACACAAACAAATGAGTGCGAGATGGAGTGCTGCCTTTGTAAGTGGATGGTTATTCCAATTTGACTACCCACTAGCTTGAAAAGTCGTGGTTTTGCTTCACCGACAAGTTATCTCACTTTTTCTAGTCGGCTTTTGGAAAAAGGAAAAGTAAGATAAAAAGGAAAAGGGCAAAAAGACGACATATCAAATCAAAGGACAATGATATGATGGATTTCAAGCACTACTCTTCCACAAACATCAACAAAACCTTATTTGTTTAATCAAATTAATCTTAATTTGAAATCAGTAATTTTTCGGCCCGAAACATGTAAAATCTTCACAAACATAATTTCTATATATTTTTCAACATTTTTTGTATTTAAATAAAATTTTAAATTTTAATAAAAAGTTAATGATTGTTTTTGCATTTTGAAAAACACAAACAAAAGAGTGCGAGATGGAGTGCTGCCTTTATAAGTGGATGGTTATTCCAATTTGACTACCCACTAGCTTGACAAGTCGTGGTTTTGCTTCACCGACAAGTTATCTCACTTTTTCTGGTCGGCTTTTGGAAAAAGGAAAAGTAAGATAAAAAGGAAAAGGGCAAAAAGACAACATATCAAATCAAAGGACAATGATAGGATGGATTTCAAGCACTACTCTTCCACAAACATCAACAAAACCTTATTTGTTTAATCAAATTAATCTTAATTTGAAATCAGTAATTTTTCGGCCCGAAACATGTAAAATCTTCACAAACATAATTTCTATATATTTTTCAACATTTTTTGTATTTAAATAAAATTTTAAATTTTAATAGAAAAGTTAACGATTGTTTTTGCATTTTCAAAAACACAAACAAATGAGTGCGAGATGGAGTGCTGCCTTTGTAACTGGATGGTTATTCCAATTTGACTCTACCGACTAGTTTGAAAAGTCGTGGTTTTGCTTCACCGACAAGTTAGCTCACTTTTTCTTGTCGGCTTTTGGAAAAAGGAAAAGAAAGATAAAAAGGAAAAGGGCAAAAAGACGACATATCAAATCAAAGGACAATGATATGATGGATTTCAAACACTACTCTTCCACAAACATCAACAAAACCTTATTTGTTTAATCAAATTAATCTTAATTTGAAATCAGTAATTTTTCGGCCCGAAACATGTAAAATCTTCACAAACATAATTTATATATATTTTTCAACATTTTTTGTATTTATATAAAATTTTAATTTTAATAGAAAAGTTAACGTTTGTTTTTGCATTTTGAAAAACACAAACAAATGAGTGCGAGATGGAGTGCTGCCTTTGTAAGTGGATGGTTATTCCAATTTGACTACCCACTAGCTTGAAAAGTCGTGGTTTTGCTTCACCGACAAGTTATTTCACTTTTTCTTGTCGGCTTTTGAAAAAGGAAAAGAAAGATAAAAAGGAAAAGGGCAAAAAGACGACATATCAAATCAAAGGACAATGATATGATGAATTTCATGCACTACTCTTCCACAAACATCAACAAAACCTTATTTGTTTAATCAAATTAATCTTAATTTGAAATCAGTAATTTTTCGGCCCGAAACATGTAAAATCTTCACAAACATAATTTATATATATTTTTCAACATTTTTTGTATTTAAATAAAATTTTAAATTTTAATAGAAAAGTTAACGATTGTTTTTGCATTTTGAAAAACACAAACAAATGAGTGCGAGATGGTGTGCTGCCTTTGTAAGTGGATGGTTATTCCAATTTGACTACCCACTAGCTTGAAAAGTCATGGTTTTGCTTCACCGACAAGTTATCTCACTTTTTCTTCTTGTCGGCTTTTGGAAAAAGGAAAAGTAAGATAAAAAGGAAAAGGGCAAAAAGACGACATATCAAATCAAAGGACAATGATATGATGGATTTCAAGCACTACTCTTCCACAAACATCAACAAAACCTTATTTGTTTAATCAAATTAATCTTAATTTGAAATCAGTAATTTTTCGGCCCGAAACATGTAAAATCTTCACAAACATAATTTCTATATATTTTTCAACATTTTTTGTATTTAAATAAAATTTTAAATTTTAATAAAAAGTTAATGATTGTTTTTGCATTTTGAAAAACACAAACAAAAGAGTGCGAGATGGAGTGCTGCCTTTATAAGTGGATGGTTATTCCAATTTGACTACCCACTAGCTTGACAAGTCGTGGTTTTGCTTCACCGACAAGTTATCTCACTTTTTCTTCGTCGCTTTTGGAAAAAGGAAAAGTAAGATAAAAAGGAAAAGGGCAAAAAGACAACATATCAAATCAAAGGACAATGATAGGATGGATTTCAAGCACTACTCTTCCACAAACATCAACAAAACCTTATTTGTTTAATCAAATTAATCTTAATTTGAAATCAGTAATTTTTCGGCCCGAAACATGTAAAATCTTCACAAACATAATTTCTATATATTTTTCAACATTTTTTGTATTTAAATAAAATTTTAAATTTTAATAGAAAAGTTAACGATTGTTTTTGCATTTTCAAAAACACAAACAAATGAGTGCGAGATGGAGTGCTGCCTTTGTAACTGGATGGTTATTCCAATTTCTCTACCGACTAGTTTGAAAAGTCGTGGTTTTGCTTCACCGACAAGTTATCTCACTTTTTCTGTCGGCTTTTGGAAAAAGGAAAAGTAAGATAAAAAGGAAAAGGGCAAAAAGACGACATATCAAATCAAAGGACAATGATATGATGGATTTCAAGCACTACTCTTCCACAAACATCAACAAAACCTTATTTGTTTAATCAAATTAATCTTAATTTGAAATCAGTAATTTTTCGGCCCGAAACATGTAAAATCTTCACAAACATAATTTATATATATTTTTCAACATTTTTTGTATTTAAATAAAATTTTAATTTTAATAGAAAAGTTAACGTTGTTTTTGCATTTTGAAAAACACAAACAAATGAGTGCGAGATGGAGTGCTGCCTTTGTAAGTGGATGGTTATTCCAATTTGACTACCCACTAGCTTGAAAAGTCGTGGTTTTGCTTCACCGACAAGTTATTTCACTTTTTCTTGTCGGCTTTTGAAAAAGGAAAAGAAAGATAAAAAGGAAAAGGGCAAAAAGACGACATATCAAATCAAAGGACAATGATATGATGAATTTCATGCACTACTCTTCCACAAACATCAACAAAACCTTATTTGTTTAATCAAATTAATCTTAATTTGAAATCAGTAATTTTTCGGCCCGAAACATGTAAAATCTTCACAAACATAATTTATATATATTTTTCAACATTTTTTGTATTTAAATAAAATTTTAAATTTTAATAGAAAAGTTAACGATTGTTTTTGCATTTTGAAAACACAAACAAATGAGTGCGAGATGGTGTGCTGCCTTTGTAAGTGGATGGTTATTCCAATTTGACTACCCACTAGCTTGAAAAGTCGTGGTTTTGCTTCACCGACAAGTTATCTCACTTTTTCTAGTCGGCTTTTGGAAAAAGGAAAAGTAAGATAAAAAGGAAAAGGGCAAAAGACGACATATCAAATCAAAGGACAATGATATGATGGATTTCAAGCACTACTCTTCCACAATCATCAACAAAACCTTATTTGTTTAATCAAATTAATCTTAATTTGAAATCAGTAATTTTTCGGCCCGAAACATGTAAAATCTTCACAAACATAATTTATATATATTTTTCAACATTTTTTGTATTTAAATAAAATTTTAAATTTTAATAGAAAAGTTAACGATTGTTTTTGCATTTTGAAAAACACAAACAAATGAGTGCGAGATGGTGTGCTGCCTTTGTAAGTGGATGGTTATTCCAATTTGACTACCCACTAGCTTGAAAAGTCATGGTTTTGCTTCACCGACAAGTTATCTCACTTTTTCTAGTCGGCTTTTGGAAAAAGGAAAAGTAAGATAAAAAGGAAAAGGGCAAAAAGACGACATATCAAATCAAAGGACAATGATATGATGGATTTCAAGCACTACTCTTCCACAAACATCAACAAAACCTTATTTGTTTAATCAAATTAATCTTAATTTGAAATCAGTAATTTTTCGGCCCGAAACATGTAAAATCTTCACAAACATAATTTCTATATATTTTTCAACATTTTTTGTATTTAAATAAAATTTTAAATTTTAATAAAAAGTTAATGATTGTTTTTGCATTTTGAAAAACACAAACAAAAGAGTGCGAGATGGAGTGCTGCCTTTATAAGTGGATGGTTATTCCAATTTGACTACCCACTAGCTTGACAAGTCGTGGTTTTGCTTCACCGACAAGTTATCTCACTTTTTCTGTCGGCTTTTGGAAAAAGGAAAAGTAAGATAAAAAGGAAAAGGGCAAAAAAGACAACATATCAAATCAAAGGACAATGATAGGATGGATTTCAAGCACTACTCTTCCACAAACATCAACAAAACCTTATTTGTTTAATCAAATTAATCTTAATTTGAAATCAGTAATTTTTCGGCCCGAAACATGTAAAATCTTCACAAACATAATTTCTATATATTTTTCAACATTTTTTGTATTTAAATAAAATTTTAAATTTTAATAGAAAAGTTAACGATTGTTTTTGCATTTTCAAAAACACAAACAAATGAGTGCGAGATGGAGTGCTGCCTTTGTAACTGGATGGTTATTCCAATTTCTCTACCGACTAGTTTGAAAAGTCGTGGTTTTGCTTCACCGACAAGTTATCTCACTTTTTCTTGTCGGCTTTTGGAAAAAGGAAAAGTAAGATAAAAAGGAAAAGGGCAAAAAGACGACATATCAAATCAAAGGACAATGATATGATGGATTTCAAGCACTACTCTTCCACAAACATCAACAAAACCTTATTTGTTTAATCAAATTAATCTTAATTTGAAATCAGTAATTTTTCGGCCCGAAACATGTAAAATCTTCACAAACATAATTTATATATATTTTTCAACATTTTTTGTATTTATATAAAATTTTAATTTTAATAGAAAAGTTAACGTTTGTTTTTGCATTTTGAAAAACACAAACAAATGAGTGCGAGATGGAGTGCTGCCTTTGTAAGTGGATGGTTATTCCAATTTGACTACCCACTAGCTTGAAAAGTCGTGGTTTTGCTTCACCGACAAGTTATTTCACTTTTTCTTGTCGGCTTTTAGAAAAAGGAAAAGAAAGATAAAAAGGAAAAGGGCAAAAAGACGACATATCAAATCAAAGGACAATGATATGATGAATTTCATGCACTACTCTTCCACAAACATCAACAAAACCTTATTTGTTTAATCAAATTAATCTTAATTTGAAATCAGTAATTTTTCGGCCCGAAACATGTAAAATCTTCACAAACATAATTTATATATATTTTTCAACATTTTTTGTATTTAAATAAAATTTTAAATTTTAATAGAAAAGTTAACGATTGTTTTTGCATTTTGAAAAACACAAACAAATGAGTGCGAGATGGTGTGCTGCCTTTGTAAGTGGATGGTTATTCCAATTTGACTACCCACTAGCTTGAAAAGTCGTGGTTTTGCTTCACCGACAAGTTATCTCACTTTTTCTAGTCGGCTTTTGGAAAAAGGAAAAGTAAGATAAAAAGGAAAAGGGCAAAAAGACGACATATCAAATCAAAGGACAATGATATGATGGATTTCAAGCACTACTCTTCCACAAACATCAACAAAACCTTATTTGTTTAATCAAATTAATCTTAATTTGAAATCAGTAATTTTTCGGCCCGAAACATGTAAAATCTTCACAAACATAATTTCTATATATTTTTCAACATTTTTTGTATTTAAATAAAATTTTAAATTTTAATAAAAAGTTAATGATTGTTTTTGCATTTTGAAAAACACAAACAAAAGAGTGCGAGATGGAGTGCTGCCTTTATAAGTGGATGGTTATTCCAATTTGACTACCCACTAGCTTGACAAGTCGTGGTTTTGCTTCACCGACAAGTTATCTCACTTTTTCTGTCGGCTTTTGGAAAAAGGAAAAGTAAGATAAAAAGGAAAAGGGCAAAAAAAGACAACATATCAAATCAAAGGACAATGATAGGATGGATTTCAAGCACTACTCTTCCACAAACATCAACAAAACCTTATTTGTTTAATCAAATTAATCTTAATTTGAAATCAGTAATTTTTCGGCCCGAAACATGTAAAATCTTCACAAACATAATTTCTATATATTTTTCAACATTTTTTGTATTTAAATAAAATTTTAAATTTTAATAGAAAAGTTAACGATTGTTTTTGCATTTTCAAAAACACAAACAAATGAGTGCGAGATGGAGTGCTGCCTTTGTAAGTGGATGGTTATTCCAATTTGACTACCCACTAGTTTGAAAAGTCGTGGTTTTGCTTCACCGACAAGTTATTTCACTTTTTCTTGTCGGCTTTTGGAAAAAGGAAAAGTAAGATAAAAAGGAAAAGGGCAAAAAAGACGACATATCAAATCAAAGGACAATGATATGATGAATTTCAAGCACTACTCTTCCACAAACATCAACAAAACCTTATTTGTTTAATCAAATTAATCTTAATTTGAAATCAGTAATTTTTCGGCCCGAAACATGTAAAATCTTCACAAACATAATTTATATATATTTTTCAACATTTTTTGTATTTAAATAAAATTTTAAATTTTAATAGAAAAGTTAACGATTGTTTTTGCATTTTGAAAAACACAAACAAATGAGTGCGAGATGGAGTGCTGCCTTTGTAAGTGGATGGTTATTCCAATTTGACTACCCACTAGCTTGAAAAGTCATGGTTTTGCTTCACCGACAAGTTATCTCACTTTTTCTTGTCGGCTTTTGGAAAAAGGAAAAGTAAGATAAAAAGGAAAAGGGCAAAAAGACGACATATCAAATCAAAGGACAATGATATGATGGATTTCAAGCACTACTCTTCCACAAACATCAACAAAACCTTATTTGTTTAATCAAATTAATCTTAATTTGAAATCAGTAATTTTTCGGCCCGAAACATGTAAAATCTTCACAAACATAATTTATATATATTTTTCAACATTTTTTGTATTTAAATAAAATTTTAAATTTTAATAGAAAAGTTAACGATTGTTTTTGCATTTTGAAAAACACAAACAAATGAGTGCGAGATGGTGTGCTGCCTTTGTAAGTGGATGGTTATTCCAATTTGACTACCCACTAGCTTGAAAAGTCGTGGTTTTGCTTCACCGACAAGTTATCTCACTTTTTCTTGTCGGCTTTTGAAAAAGGAAAAGTAAGATAAAAAGGAAAAGGGCAAAAAGACGACATATCAAATCAAAGGACAATGATATGATGGATTTCAAGCACTACTCTTCCACAAACATCAACAAAACCTTATTTGTTTAATCAAATTAATCTTAATTTGAAATCAGTAATTTTTCGGCCCGAAACATGTAAAATCTTCACAAACATAATTTATATATATTTTTCAACATTTTTTGTATTTAAATAAAATTTTAAATTTTAATAAAAAGTTAATGATTGTTTTTGCATTTTGAAAAACACAAACAAAAGAGTGCGAGATGGAGTGCTGCCTTTATAAGTGGATGGTTATTCCAATTTGACTACCCACTAGCTTGACAAGTCGTGGTTTTGCTTCACCGACAAGTTATCTCACTTTTTCTAGTCGGCTTTTGGAAAAAGGAAAAGTAAGATAAAAAGGAAAAGGGCAAAAAGACAACATATCAAATCAAAGGACAATGATAGGATGGATTTCAAGCACTACTCTTCCACAAACATCAACAAAACCTTATTTGTTTAATCAAATTAATCTTAATTTGAAATCAGTAATTTTTCGGCCCGAAACATGTAAAATCTTCACAAACATAATTTCTATATATTTTTCAACATTTTTTGTATTTAAATAAAATTTTAAATTTTAATAGAAAAGTTAACGATTGTTTTTGCATTTTGAAAAACACAAACAAATGAGTGCGAGATGGAGTGCTGCCTTTGTAAGTGGATGGTTATTCCAATTTCTCTACCGACTAGTTTGAAAAGTCGTGGTTTTTCTTCACCGACAAGTTATCTCACTTTTTCTTGTCGGCTTTTGGAAAAAGGAAAAGTAAGATAAAAAGGAAAAGGGCAAAAAGACGACATATCAAATCAAAGGACAATGATATGATGGATTTCAAGCACTACTCTTCCACAAACATCAACAAAACCTTATTTGTTTAATCAAATTAATCTTAATTTGAAATCAGTAATTTTTCGGCCCGAAACATGTAAAATCTTCACAAACATAATTTATATATATTTTTCAACATTTTTTGTATTTAAATAAAATTTTAAATTTTAATAGAAAAGTTAACGATTGTTTTTGCATTTTGAAAAACACAAACAAATGAGTGCGAGATGGAGTGCTGCCTTTGTAAGTGGATGGTTATTCCAATTTGACTACCCACTAGTTTGAAAAGTCGTGGTTTTGCTTCACCGACAAGTTATCTCACTTTTTCTAGTCGGCTTTTGGAAAAAGGAAAAGTAAGATAAAAAGGAAAAGGGCAAAAAAGACGACATATCAAATCAAAGGACAATGATATGATGGATTTCAAGCACTACTCTTCCACAAACATCAACAAAACCTTATTTGTTTAATCAAATTAATCTTAATTTGAAATCAGTAATTTTTCGGCCCGAAACATGTAAAATCTTCACAAACATAATTTATATATATTTTTCAACATTTTTTGTATTTAAATAAAATTTTAAATTTTAATAGAAAAGTTAACGATTGTTTTTGCATTTTGAAAAACACAAACAAATGAGTGCGAGATGGAGTGCTGCCTTTGTAAGTGGATGGTTATTCCAATTTGACTACCCACTAGCTTGAAAAGTCGTGGTTTTGCTTCACCGACAAGTTATCTCACTTTTTCTTGTCGGCTTTTGGAAAAAGGAAAAGTAAGATAAAAAGGAAAAGGGCAAAAAGACGACATATCAAATCAAAGGACAATGATATGATGGATTTCAAGCACTACTCTTCCACAAACATCAACAAAACCTTATTTGTTTAATCAAATTAATCTTAATTTGAAATCAGTAATTTTTCGGCCCGAAACATGTAAAATCTTCACAAACATAATTTATATATATTTTTCAACATTTTTTGTATTTAAATAAAATTTTAAATTTTAATAGAAAAGTTAACGATTGTTTTTGCATTTTGAAAAACACAAACAAATGAGTGCGAGATGGTGTGCTGCCTTTGTAAGTGGATGGTTATTCCAATTTGACTACCCACTAGCTTGAAAAGTCGTGGTTTTGCTTCACCGACAAGTTATTTCACTTTTTCTTGTCGGCTTTTGGAAAAAGGAAAAGTAAGATAAAAAGGAAAAGGGCAAAAAGACGACATATCAAATCAAAGGACAATGATATGATGGATTTCAAGCACTACTCTTCCACAAACATCAACAAAACCTTATTTGTTTAATCAAATTAATCTTAATTTGAAATCAGTAATTTTTCGGCCCGAAACATGTAAAATCTTCACAAACATAATTTCTATATATTTTTCAACATTTTTTGTATTTAAATAAAATTTTAAATTTTAATAAAAAGTTAATGATTGTTTTTGCATTTTGAAAAACACAAACAAAAGAGTGCGAGATGGAGTGCTGCCTTTATAAGTGGATGGTTATTCCAATTTGACTACCCACTAGCTTGACAAGTCGTGGTTTTGCTTCACCGACAAGTTATCTCACTTTTTCTGGTCGGCTTTTGGAAAAAGGAAAAGGAAGTAAGATAAAAAGGAAAAGGGCAAAAAGACAACATATCAAATCAAAGGACAATGATAGGATGGATTTCAAGCACTACTCTTCCACAAACATCAACAAAACCTTATTTGTTTAATCAAATTAATCTTAATTTGAAATCAGTAATTTTTCGGCCCGAAACATGTAAAATCTTCACAAACATAATTTCTATATATTTTTCAACATTTTTTGTATTTAAATAAAATTTTAAATTTTAATAGAAAAGTTAACGATTGTTTTTGCATTTTCAAAAACACAAACAAATGAGTGCGAGATGGAGTGCTGCCTTTGTAACTGGATGGTTATTCCAATTTGACTACCCACTAGCTTGAAAAGTCGTGGTTTTGCTTCACCGACAAGTTATTTCACTTTTTCTTGTCGGCTTTTAAAAAAGGAAAAGTAAGATAAAAAGGAAAAGGGCAAAAAAAGACGACATATCAAATCAAAGGACAATGATATGATGGAATTTCAAACACTACTACTTCCACAAACATCAACAAAACCTTATTTGTTTAATCAAATTAATCTTAATTTGAAATCAGTAATTTTTCGGCCCGAAACATGTAAAATCTTCACAAACATAATTTATATATATTTTTCAACATTTTTTGTATTTAAATAAAATTTTAAATTTTAATAGAAAAGTTAACGATTGTTTTTGCATTTTGAAAAACACAAACAAATGAGTGCGAGATGGAGTGCTGCTGCCTTTGTAAGTGGATGGTTATTCCAATTTGACTACCCACTAGCTTGAAAAGTCGTGGTTTTGCTTCACCGACAAGTTATTTCACTTTTTCTAGTCGGCTTTTGGAAAAAGGAAAAGTAAGATAAAAAGGAAAAGGGCAAAAAGACGACATATCAAATCAAAGGACAATGATATGATGAATTTCAAGCACTACTCTTCCACAATCATCAACAAAACCTTATTTGTTTAATCAAATTAATCTTAATTTGAAATCAGTAATTTTTCGGCCCGAAACATGTAAAATCTTCACAAACATAATTTATATATATTTTTCAACATTTTTTGTATTTAAATAAAATTTTAAATTTTAATAGAAAAGTTAACGATTGTTTTTGCATTTTGAAAAACACAAACAAATGAGTGCGAGATGGTGTGCTGCCTTTGTAAGTGGATGGTTATTCCAATTTGACTACCCACTAGCTTGAAAAGTCGTGGTTTTGCTTCACCGACAAGTTATTTCACTTTTTCTTGTCGGCTTTTAGAAAAAGGAAAAGAAAGATAAAAAGGAAAAGGGCAAAAAGACGACATATCAAATCAAAGGACAATGATATGATGGATTTCAAGCACTACTCTTCCACAAACATCAACAAAACCTTATTTGTTTAATCAAATTAATCTTAATTTGAAATCAGTAATTTTTCGGCCCGAAACATGTATAATCTTCACAAACATAATTTATATATATTTTTCAACATTTTTTGTATTTAAATAAAATTTTAAATTTTAATAAAAAGTTAATGATTGTTTTTGCATTTTGAAAAACACAAACAAAAGAGTGCGAGATGGAGTGCTGCCTTTATAAGTGGATGGTTATTCCAATTTGACTACCCACTAGCTTGACAAGTCGTGGTTTTGCTTCACCGAAGTTATCTCACTTTTTCTGGTCGGCTTTTGGAAAAAGGAAAAGTAAGATAAAAAGGAAAAGGGCAAAAAGACAACATATCAAATCAAAGGACAATGATAGGATGGATTTCAAGCACTACTCTTCCACAAACATCAACAAAACCTTATTTGTTTAATCAAATTAATCTTAATTTGAAATCAGTAATTTTTCGGCCCGAAACATGTAAAATCTTCACAAACATAATTTCTATATATTTTTCAACATTTTTTGTATTTAAATAAAATTTTAAATTTTAATAGAAAAGTTAACGATTGTTTTTGCATTTTCAAAAACACAAACAAATGAGTGCGAGATGGAGTGCTGCCTTTGTAACTGGATGGTTATTCCAATTTGACTACCCACTAGTTTGAAAAGTCGTGGTTTTGCTTCACCGACAAGTTATCTCACTTTTTCTAGTCGGCTTTTGGAAAAAGGAAAAGTAAGATAAAAAGGAAAAGGGCAAAAAGACGACATATCAAATCAAAGGACAATGATATGATGGATTTCAAGACTACTCTTCCACAAACATCAACAAAACCTTATTTGTTTAATCAAATTAATCTTAATTTGAAACCAGTAATTTTTCGGCCCGAAACATGTAAAATCTTCACAAACATAATTTCTATATATTTTTCAACATTTTTTGTATTTAAATAAAATTTTAAATTTTAATAAAAAGTTAATGATTGTTTTTGCATTTTGAAAAACACAAACAAAAGAGTGCGAGATGGAGTGCTGCCTTTATAAGTGGATGGTTATTCCAATTTGACTACCCACTAGCTTGACAAAGTCGTGGTTTTGCTTCACCGACAAGTTATCTCACTTTTTCTAGTCGGCTTTTGGAAAAAGGAAAAGTAAGATAAAAAGGAAAAGGGCAAAAAGACAACATATCAAATCAAAGGACAATGATAGGATGGATTTCAAGCACTACTCTTCCACAAACATCAACAAAACCTTATTTGTTTAATCAAATTAATCTTAATTTGAAATCAGTAATTTTTCGGCCCGAAACATGTAAAATCTTCACAAACATAATTTCTATATATTTTTCAACATTTTTTGTATTTAAATAAAATTTTAAATTTTAATAGAAAAGTTAACGATTGTTTTTGCATTTTCAAAAACACAAACAAATGAGTGCGAGATGGAGTGCTGCCTTTGTAACTGGATGGTTATTCCAATTTCTCTACCGACTAGTTTGAAAAGTCGTGGTTTTGCTTCACCGACAAGTTAGCTCACTTTTTCTTGTCGGCTTTTGGAAAAAGGAAAAGTAAGATAAAAAGGAAAAGGGCAAAAAGACGACATATCAAATCAAAGGACAATGATATGATGGATTTCAAGCACTACTCTTCCACAAACATCAACAAAACCTTATTTGTTTAATCAAATTAATCTTAATTTGAAATCAGTAATTTTTCGGCCCGAAACATGTAAAATCTTCACAAACATAATTTATATATATTTTTCAACATTTTTTGTATTTATATAAAATTTTAATTTTAATAGAAAAGTTAACGTTTGTTTTTGCATTTTGAAAAACACAAACAAATGAGTGCGAGATGGAGTGCTGCCTTTGTAAGTGGATGGTTATTCCAATTTGACTACCCACTAGCTTGAAAAGTCGTGGTTTTGCTTCACCGACAAGTTATCTCACTTTTTCTTGTCGGCTTTTAGAAAAAGGAAAAGAAAGATAAAAAGGAAAAGGGCAAAAAGACGACATATCAAATCAAAGGACAATGATATGATGAATTTCATGCACTACTCTTCCACAAACATCAACAAAACCTTATTTGTTTAATCAAATTAATCTTAATTTGAAATCAGTAATTTTTCGGCCCGAAACATGTAAAATCTTCACAAACATAATTTCTATACATTTTTCAACATTTTTTGTATTTATATAAAATTTTAAATTTTAATAGAAAAGTTAACGTTTGTTTTTGCATTTTGAAAAACACAAACAAATGAGTGCGAGATGGAGTGCTGCCTTTGTAAGTGGATGGTTATTCCAATTTGACTACCCACTAGCTTGAAAAGTCGTGGTTTTGCTTCACCGACAAGTTATTTCACTTTTTCTTGTCGGCTTTTGGAAAAAGGAAAAGTTTTAGAAAAAGGAAAAGGGCAAAAAGACGACATATCAAATCAAAGACAATGATATGATGAATTTCAATGCACTACTCTTCCACAAACATCAACAAAACCTTATTTGTTTAATCAAATTAATCTTAATTTGAAATCAGTAATTTTTCGGCCCGAAACATGTAAAATCTTCACAAACATAATTTATATATATTTTTCAACATTTTTTGTATTTAAATAAAATTTTAAATTTTAATAGAAAAGTAAACAATTGTTTTTGCATTTTGAAAAACACAAACAAATGAGTGCGAGATGGAGTGCTGCCTTTATAAGTGGATGGTTATTCCAATTTGACTACCCACTAGCTTGAAAAGTCATGGTTTTGCTTCACCGACAAGTTATCTCACTTTTTCTAGTCGGCTTTTGGAAAAAGGAAAAGTAAGATAAAAAGGAAAAGGGCAAAAAGACGACATATCAAATCAAAGGACAATGATATGATGGATTTCAAGCACTACTCTTCCACAAACATCAACAAAACCTTATTTGTCTAATCAAATTAATCTTAATTTGAAATCAGTAATTTTTCGGCCCGAAACATGTAAAATCTTCACAAACATAATTTTTATATATTTTTCAACATTTTTTGAATTTAGATAAAATTTCAAATTTTAATAGAAAAGTTAACGATTGTTTTTGCATTTTGAAAAACACAAACAAATGAGTGCGAGATGGAGTGCTGCCTTTGTAAGTGGATGGTTATTCCAATTTGCTCGACCGACTTGTTTGAAAAGTCGTGGTTTTGCTTCACCGACAAGTTATCTCACTTTTTCTGGTCGGCTTTTGGAAAAAGGAAAAGTAAGATAAAAAGGAAAAGGGCAAAAAGACGACATATCAAATCAAAGGACAATGATATGATGGATTTCAAGCACTACTCTTCCACAAACATCAACAAAACCTTATTTGTTTAATCAAATTAATCTTAATTTGAAATCAGTAATTTTTCGGCCTGAAACATGTAAAATCTTCGCAAACAAAGTTTATATATATATTTTCAACATTTTTTTATTTAAATAAAATTTTAAATTTTAATAAAAAAGTTAAGGATTGTTTTTGCATTTTGAAAAACACAAACAAATGAGTGCGAGATGGAGTGCTGCCTTTGTAAGTGGATGGTTATTCCAATTTGTCTACCGACTAATTTGAAAAGTCGTGGTTTTGCTTCACCGACATGTTATCTCACTTTTCTAGTCGGCTTTTGGAAAAAGTAAAAGTAAGATAAAAAGGAAAATGGCAAAAAGACGACATATCAAATCAAATGACAATGATATGATGGATTTCAAGCTCTATTCTTCCACAAACATCAACAAAACCTTATTTGTTTATTCAAATTAATCTTAATATGAAATCAGTAATTTTTCTGCCGAAACATGTAAAATCTTCACAAACATATTATATATATATATATATATATATATATATATATATATTTCAACTTTTTTGTATTTAAATAAAATTTTAAATTTTAGTAGAAAAGTTAATGATTATTTTTGCATTTTGAAAAACACAAAAAATGAGTGCGAGATGGATTGCTGCCTTTGTAAGTGGATGATTATTCCAATTTCTCTACCGACTAGTTTGAAAAGTCGTGATATTGCTTTACCGACAAGTTATCTGACTTTTTCTAGTCGGCTTTTGGAAAAAGGAAAAGTAAGATAAAAAGGAAAAGGGCAAAAAGACGATATATCAAATCAAAGGACAAGGATATGATGGATTTCAAGCTCTACTCTTCCACAAACATCAACAAAACCTTATTTGTTTAATCATATTATTTTAATTTGAAATCAGTAATTTTTCGGCCAGAAACATGTAAAATCTTCACAAACATAATTTATATATATATTTCAACATTTTTTGTATTTAAATAAAATTTTAAATTTTAATAGAAAAGTTAAGGATTGTTTTTGCATTTTGAAAAACACTAAGAAATGAGTGCGAGATGGAGTGCTGCCTTTGTAAGTGGATGGTTATTCCAATTTCTCTACCCCTAGTTTGAAAAGTCGTGGTTTTTGCTTCACCGACAAGTTATCTCACTTTTTCTAGTTGGCTTTTGGAAAAAGGAAAAGTAAGATAAAAAGGAAAATGGCAAAAAGACGACATATCAAATCAAAGGACAATGATATGATGGATTTCAAGCTCTACTCTTCCACAAACATCAACAAAACCTTATTTGTTTAATCAAATTAATCTTAATTTGAAATCAGTAATTTTTCGGCCCGAAACATGTAAAATCTTCACAAACATAATTTCTATATATTTTTCAACATTTTTTGTATTTAAATAAAATTTTAAATTTTAATAGAAAAGTTAACGATTGTTTTTGCATTTTCAAAAACACAAACAAATGAGTGCGAGATGGAGTGCTGCCTTTGTAACTGGATGGTTATTCCAATTTGACTACCCACTAGCTTGACAAGTCGTGGTTTTGCTTCACCGACAAGTTATTTCACTTTTTCTTGTCGGCTTTTAGAAAAAAAGGAAAAGAAAGATAAAAAGGAAAAGGGCAAAAAGACGACATATCAAATCAAAGGACAATGATATGATGAATTTCATGCACTACTCTTCCACAAACATCAACAAAACCTTATTTGTTTAATCAAATTAATCTTAATTTGAAATCAGTAATTTTTCGGCCCGAAACATGTAAAATCTTCACAAACATAATTTATATATATTTTTCAACATTTTTTGTATTTAAATAAAATTTTAAATTTTAATAGAAAAGTTAACGATTGTTTTTGCATTTTGAAAAACACAAACAAATGAGTGCGAGATGGTGTGCTGCCTTTGTAAGTGGATGGTTATTCCAATTTGACTACCCACTAGCTTGAAAAGTCATGGTTTTGCTTCACCGACAAGTTATCTCACTTTTTCTAGTCGGCTTTTGGAAAAAGGAAAAGTAAGATAAAAAGGAAAAGGGCAAAAAGACGACATATCAAATCAAAGAACAATGATATGATGGATTTCAAGACTACTCTTCCACAATCATCAACAAAACCTTATTTGTTTAATCAAATTAATCTTAATTTGAAATCAGTAATTTTTCGGCCCGAAACATGTAAAATCTTCACAAACATAATTTCTATATATTTTTCAACATTTTTTGTATTTAAATAAAATTTTAAATTTTAATAGAAAAGTTAACGATTGTTTTTGCATTTTGAAAAACACAAACAAATGAGTGCGAGATGGTGTCTTTGCCTTTATAAGTGGATGGTTATTCCAATTTGACTACCCACTAGCTTGAAAAGTCGTGGTTTTGCTTCACCGACAAGTTATCTCACTTTTTTCTGGTCGGCTTTTGGAAAAAGGAAAAGTAAGATAAAAAGGAAAAGGGCAAAAAGACGACATATCAAATCAAAGGACAATGATATGATGGATTTCAAGCACTACTCTTCCACAAACATCAACAAAACCTTATTTGTTTAATCAAATTAATCTTAATTTGAAATCAGTAATTTTTCGGCCCGAAACATGTAAAATCTTCACAAACATAATTTCTATATATTTTTCAACATTTTTTGTATTTAAATAAAATTTTAAATTTTAATAAAAAGTTAATGATTGTTTTTGCATTTTGAAAAACACAAACAAAAGAGTGCGAGATGGAGTGCTGCCTTTATAAGTGGATGGTTATTCCAATTTGACTACCCACTAGCTTGACAAGTCGTGGTTTTGCTTCACCGACAAGTTATCTCACTTTTTCTGGTCGGCTTTTGGAAAAAGGAAAAGTAAGATAAAAAGAAAAGGGCAAAAAAGACGACATATCAAATCAAAGGACAATGATAGGATGGATTTCAAGCACTACTCTTCCACAAACATCAACAAAACCTTATTTGTTTAATCAAATTAATCTTAATTTGAAACCAGTAATTTTTCGGCCCGAAACATGTAAAATCTTCACAAACATAATTTATATATATTTTTCAACATTTTTTGTATTTATATAAAATTTTAAATTTTAATAGAAAAGTTAACGTTTGTTTTTGCATTTTGAAAAACACAAACAAATGAGTGCGAGATGGAGTGCTGCCTTTGTAAGTGGATGGTTATTCCAATTTGACTACCCACTAGCTTGAAAAGTCGTGGTTTTGCTTCACCGACAAGTTATTTCACTTTTTCTTGTCGTCTTTTAGAAAAAGGAAAAGAAAGATAAAAAGGAAAAGGGCAAAAAGACGACATATCAAATCAAAGGACAATGATATGATGAATTTCATGCACTACTCTTCCACAAACATCAACAAAACCTTATTTGTTTAATCAAATTAATCTTAATTTGAAATCAGTAATTTTTCGGCCCGAAACATGTAAAATCTTCACAAACATAATTTATATATATTTTTCAACATTTTTTGTATTTATATAAAATTTTAATTTTAATAGAAAAGTTAACGTTTGTTTTTGCATTTTGAAAAACACAAACAAATGAGTGCGAGATGGAGTGCTGCCTTTGTAAGTGGATGGTTATTCCAATTTGACTACCCACTATCTTGAAAAGTCGTGGTTTTGCTTCACCGACAAGTTATTTCACTTTTTCTTGTCGGCTTTTAGAAAAAAAGGAAAAGAAAGATAAAAAGGAAAAGGGCAAAAAGACGACATATCAAATCAAAGGACAATGATATGATGAATTTCAAGCACTACTCTTCCACAAACATCAACAAAACCTTATTTGTTTAATCAAATTAATCTTAATTTGAAATCAGTAATTTTTCGGCCCGAAACATGTAAAATCTTCACAAACATAATTTATATATATTTTTCAACATTTTTTGTATTTAAATAAAATTTTAAATTTTAATAGAAAAGTTAACGATTGTTTTTGCATTTTGAAAAACACAAACAAATGAGTGCGAGATGGTGTGCTGCCTTTGTAAGTGGATGGTTATTCCAATTTGACTACCCACTAGCTTGAAAAGTCATGGTTTTGCTTCACCGACAAGTTATCTCACTTTTCTAGTCGGCTTTTGGAAAAAGGAAAAGTAAGATAAAAAGGAAAAGGGCAAAAAGACGACATATCAAATCAAAGGACAATGATATGATGAATTTCATGCACTACTCTTCCACAAACATCAACAAAACCTTATTTGTTTAATCAAATTAATCTTAATTTGAAATCAGTAATTTTTTCGGCCCGAAACATGTAAAATCTTCACAAACATAATTTATATATATTTTTCAACATTTTTTGTATTTAAATAAAATTTTAAATTTTAATAGAAAAGTAAACAATTGTTTTTGCATTTTGAAAAACACAAACAAATGAGTGCGAGATGGAGTGCTGCCTTTATAAGTGGATGGTTATTCCAATTTGACTACCCACTAGCTTGAAAAGTCATGGTTTTGCTTCACCGACAAGTTATCTCACTTTTTCTAGTCGGCTTTTGGAAAAAGGAAAAGTAAGATAAAAAGGAAAAGGGCAAAAGACGACATATCAAATCAAAGGACAATGATATGATGGATTTCAAGACTACTCTTCCACAAACATCAACAAAACCTTATTTGTCTAATCAAATTAATCTTAATTTGAAATCAGTAATTTTTCGGCCCGAAACATGTAAAATCTTCACAAACATAATTTTTATATATTTTTCAACATTTTTTGAATTTAGATAAAATTTCAAATTTTAATAGAAAAGTTAACGATTGTTTTTGCATTTTGAAAAACACAAACAAATGAGTGCGAGATGGAGTGCTGCCTTTGTAAGTGGATGGTTATTCCAATTTGCCGACCGACTTGTTTGAAAAGTCGTGGTTTTGCTTCACCGACAAGTTATCTCACTTTTTCTGGTCGGCTTTTGGAAAAAGGAAAAGTAAGATAAAAAGGAAAAGGGCAAAAAGACGACATATCAAATCAAAGGACAATGATATGATGGATTTCAAGACTACTCTTCCACAAACATCAACAAAACCTTATTTGTTTAATCAAATTAATCTTAATTTGAAATCAGTAATTTTTCGGCCTGAAACATGTAAAATCTTCGCAAACAAAGTTTATATATATATTTTCAACATTTTTTTATTTAAATAAAATTTTAAATTTTAATATAAAAGTTAAGGATTGTTTTTGCATTTTGAAAAACACAAACAAATGAGTGCGAGATGGAGTGCTGCCTTTGTAAGTGGATGGTTATTCCAATTTGTCTACCGACTAATTTGAAAAGTCGTGGTTTTGCTTCACCGACATGTTATCTCACTTTTTCTAGTCGGCTTTTGGAAAAAGTAAAAGTAAGATAAAAAGGAAAATGGCAAAAAGACGACATATCAAATCAAATGACAATGATATGATGGATTTCAAGCTCTATTCTTCCACAAACATCAACAAAACCTTATTTGTTTATTCAAATTAATCTTAATATGAAATCAGTAATTTTTCTGCCAGAAACATGTAAAATCTTCACAAACATATTATATATATATATATATATATATATATTTCAACTTTTTTTGTATTTAAATAAAATTTTAAATTTTAGTAGAAAAGTTAATGATTATTTTTGCATTTTGAAAAACACAAACAAATGAGTGCGAGATGGATTGCTGCCTTTGTAAGTGGATGATTATTCCAATTTCTCTACCGACTAGTTTGAAAAGTCGTGATATTGCTTTACCGACAAGTTATCTGACTTTTTTCTAGTCGGCTTTTGGAAAAAGGAAAAGTAAGATAAAAAGGAAAAGGGCAAAAAAGACGATATATCAAATCAAAGGACAAGGATATGATGGATTTCAAGCTCTACTCTTCCACAAACATCAACAAAACCTTATTTGTTTAATCATATTATTTTAATTTGAAATCAGTAATTTTTCGGCCAGAAACATGTAAAATCTTCACAAACATAATTTATATATATATTTCAACATTTTTTGTATTTAAATAAAATTTTAAATTTTAATAGAAAAGTTAAGGATTGTTTTTGCATTTTGAAAAACACTAAGAAATGAGTGCGAGATGGAGTGCTGCCTTTGTAAGTGGATGGTTATTCCAATTTCTCTACTGACTAGTTTGAAAAGTCGTGGTTTTGCTTCACCGACAAGTTATCTCACTTTTTCTAGTTGGCTTTTGGAAAAAGGAAAAGTAAGATAAAAAGGAAAATGGCAAAAAGACGACATATCAAATCAAAGGACAATGATATGATGGATTTCAAGCTCTACTCTTCCACAAACATCAACAAAACCTTATTTGTTTAATCAAATTAATCTTAATTTGAAATCAGTAATTTTTCGGCCTGGAACATGTAAAATCTTCACAAACATAATTTATATATATTTTTCAACATGTTTTTATTTAAATAAAATTTTAAATTTTAATAGAAAAGTTTAGGATTGTTTTTGCATTTTGAAAAACACAAACAAATGAGTGCTAAGGAAATTAAGCTATTCTATTTTATTTGTGAAACCAAACTATGCATACGTACATACATACGTATCTATAAATAATAGGTAAGTTAAATCGAGCGCAATTTAATGGTTGAGTCGCAGCATCACAATACAATATTCTTTCTCTACTCTCTTAAATTAGTTAGACATATTATGTTAGAATAAAATAGAATAAAACTCTAGAGAAAAGGCATTAAAAACTCTAAATTATATCAACGGTGGCATATTTATTCTAAACCATTTTGTGATGCCAAAAATTTTAAATTTGTACCTGTATAACTCAATTAAATATATCGCAGTTGGCAGAATTTATAATTTTTTATATCACAAAAAGTTACTGAATAAATATGTCATATTGAATATAATTTGTTGTTTTTTTGTGATTTTTTTCCTTATTTCTAGAACAACATTAGAACAACAACTTACCTTACATAAGTGGATGTCATCTTTCTCGTTTACACGCACAGGGAGCATTGATGAAGTGGGATGTAATACTATTAGTATTTGTCATTTAAGGGTTAATAACACGAAAAAT